>QRFJ01003093.1:0-127852 GCA_006176705.1 Cocos nucifera | reverse complement strand
GGTTGTGATTGGTTGGGAGGAAGAGGAGTTGGATCACGCTTAGTCTATAAATAAGACCCTGCGCCCAACTCAGATTAAAGATGCAATTCAATTGAGAAACCCCACGCCCCAAGGCTGCCTCTCCCCTCCTTCTCCATGCCATAGTCTCTTCTCCCCTTTCTCTCCACATCCAAAAGGAGTTTTGGACCTTGGTTGGTGCGATTCAGATCAAAGAAAGGCGAATCAAAATAAGAAGGCTGCGCTGCTGCAAAGGACGACTGCTCATCTTCAAAAGAGTTTTGAAGATCCTCCAGATTAGATCCAGATCTGATTTTTGGAGGTGTGATAGAGAAGAAGAGGATCTCCAGATCCAACCCAAGTGGATACCGGTAGAGGCCAGGCGCTTGCGTGGCTAAGATCCAGAACCTTCCGCTGCAAACAGGATCATCAACAGGGTAATAGGATTACCCAGATCAGGTAAATTAAATTTGATTTAATTTATCTTTTAATTTTATTTTATTAAAATAATAAGAATCAGATCTGAAACATATCAAGATCTGATTGGGATCAAGAGAAAAATTTTTGAAATATATCTCTTGATCTGATCAGATCTGAACGAACCTGGATCGGAAAATCAGGATTTCCCTTCAAGGCATATGTATTGTCGTCCACAACGTTCCAGGTATCACCTAGTTCAGATATCAAATTATAGATTCATCATATCGTTCGAACGCCAATCATCCTTGACATCACAAGCACCCTGATACCATGTTGTTGAAGCTTCTAATTTTTAGCATGGACCTGAAGGAACTTGTGACGTTCTCTATCGGTAGCACACCACCGATCCTCCACCTTGATCTATGATGGGGTGCCTCCATCCTTGGGCTTGAGGGAAATGCCTCCTTCTCTAGGGCTTCTTCAAGAATCCTAGGGTGGCAACTCTAGAGAAAAAAGAAGAAGAGAGTTGAGGGAGAAAAAGTCTGTATTCCACAGCATAATGAAACCCTAATACAACCTGTGTATTTACACATAGCCATTAGGCCCAATCAGAAAACTCCCCAGCTAATCCAATACATGAAAGCACTAACCGAGCCCATGTACACCCATGTCTTCCATGCTCTCATCCTCTGGATCTAGACCCGACCCATACATAAATTAGCCCCCTTAAGACCTCTCATACCAGGCCTTAAGATCCCTAGGATCATTCCAGACCCTAGCCCAAAACAGACCCTCATGTAACTCTGCCCGCGCACTAAGCTAGCTCAGTCTCATCATTGAGCTAACTAAGTTCCACTAGATCGGCTCAGTCTGAAACTGAGTCAGCTCAGTCCTGTGCTGTGCCAGCAATTCTGAACGCATAGCTCTCTATTTTGCCTATGCACTGAGACTTAGTCGACCCAGTTCTGGACTGAGCTGGCTAACCTACAGAAAATCTTCTTTCTGCAGTCTTGATTCTCCGACTTTGGTTCCTTGCTTCACCTTGTGTCCTAGGTCTTCGAAGCACTAACCAAGCCCCTTGAGGCCCTCAATACCTGAATCTCAAGCCCGTGAAGAGCTACATGCTGCCTCCATCCTAGGACAACTCCTATCCTAGCTCTAGAATCACACCTATCCTAGCCTCCCCAAAGCCCTCACCTTGGCTCCGCCCGTGGCCTCTCAAGGCTTGGGAGCACCACAAATCCTCATAATCTCTACCTTGGTGCTCTCAAGCCTTGGCAAACCTCTTGGCAATGCCCTCCAGCACGTTCCCGCTATCCCTGTGCACTCGATAGCCCCTTGTGCAATCATCGCCTCTACCAATCCTCTTCAGCTATTGTGCACCCTTGAGGCCTTTGGGATGACCGCCTCCACTGCTGAAGACCTTGGCTTGCACCTCTGCACCACTATAGAATTATAGGATTCCTTCTACTTAGTAGCTGCATCACTTTTTTTGGACTTCCTTGGAGAAGCCGCAACATTCCTGTACTAGCACTCGCTGCAATCCCTGACATGGTCTCCTAAGAACTATGCCTATCCTCCTACACATGTCGCTCCACCTAGAACTATGCATCATCGGTGCTCTGAACTCATGTCAAATTCCTCTACAATTATGAAGCCACCTCTCCAGAGCTCCACCTATATCCAAAGTCCATCTGATGCCACAGAAGTCGACTCTATCATCATGTCCCTTGAGGCCAACCACTCAACGCTGCACTGCTGAGCCTACTGTTGTACCTTGAACACTGTCGCTACCCCTTCGAACCCTCCTCACTCTATAGATCCCTTCAAAGCCATCTCGAATACCTCCGCAACCCATGGGCACCTCCAAAACCTAAGAGCTCATCCAACTCTTCTGAATCCAGTGACTGAACCCTAGGAAATTTCATCCTAGTCCTTCTCTTCAACCCCTACACCAGCCATCGCTTCAGTTGCGCCTGAAAAACCATCCTCCACCTGAACCATGACTCTCCCTAGTACTCCTGTAGAAGAAATCTGATCCATGATATTTTTGATTGCTAGAGACCTCCTGACTCTTCTTAAGACCTGCTCTCGATCTCCTTGAAAAGTCTCTAACACCATTTGTTAAGATACACTCCTCGACTGCTGCACTACCGAGCCTCTCTCAATCTCGTGCCTCTATGGTAGTGCTCCTGTAGTACTCTAGCGCTCCCTGACTTGTCTCTACACCGCTCTACAGCCATCCATACCTGACCTACTAGACCTTCATGGATCATCCATCTCCATCACTCATAAGGCTCCATAAATCCATGCTCTGATCAAATCGTTGAATATATCTCCAACTACTTCCCCACCTTTCTGACACCGAAGGATGTATAGTCGCTTCTTTAGCCTTCCTTCAACCATTACCCCTTGGAAAATCTCTCTTCAATAGCCTTGCACTATCCATATTTCTAGAAAACCCTGATGCTCTCTACTGAGATACCTTCCTCGGCTGCTGCATCATCGAGCCTCTCTCATCCCTACATCTCCAGGAAAATGCTATTGTAGCACTCTAGTGCTCCCTGCCTGTCACATAACCATCATACACCCCAGCCTTTCCACCAAGATTGATCAGTAAATCATGCACCATCCTTCCACCCCGAGAATATCCCTTCTCGTTAATCCTCTCAACCTCCACCTTTAACCCACTGCTCTCGGTTGGCCAAACCACAGCAATAATAAGCTAGATTTGAGACATACCACGAAATTCTTATGCGGATTTTTTGTTTCACCTTGTATGACTTTTCCTTCCCTTCCATGCACCATTAGGCTCTGAAACTTGGCTCTGACACCATATTGTCATCCATAACATTCCAAGCATCACCTAGCTCTAATATCAAATTGTAGACCCATGATATCGCCCGAACGCTAATCATCCTTGACATCATAAGCACCCCAATACCATATTACGGAAGCTCCTAATCTTTAGCACGAATGTGAAGGAATCTATGACATTCTCTATAGGCAGCACACCATCGATCCTCCACCTGGATCTATGATGGGATGCCTCCCTCCTTGGGCTTGAGGGAGACACCCCCCTTCTCTAGGGCTTCTTCAAGAGCCCTAGGGTGGCAACTTTAGAGAGAAGAGAAGAAGAGAGCTAAGGGAGAAAAAATCTGTATTCCACAGTGTAATAAAGTCCTAATACAACCCATGTATTTATACATAGCCATTAGGCCCGACCAGAAAAACTCTTCGGCTAACCCAATACATGAAAGCACTCATCGAGCCCATGTACACCCATGTCTCCCATGCTCTCATCCTCTAGATCTAGAACCAATCCATACATGAATTAGCCCCCTTAAGATCTCTCAAATCAGGCCTTAAGATCCCTAGGATCATCCTAGATCCTAGCCCAAAATAGACCCTTGCATAACTCTGCCCGCGCACTGAGCCGGCTCGGTCTCATCACTGAGCCGACTAAGTTTCACTGGATCAACTCAATCTAAAACTGAGTCGGCTCAGTCCTGTGCTGTGCCAGTAGTTTCGAACATGCAGTTCTCTATTTTGCCTATGCACTGAAACTTAGTCGACCTAGTTTTGGATTGAGCCAGCTAATCTATAGAAAATCTTCTTTCTACAATCTTGATTCTCCAGCTTTGGTTTCTTGCTTCACCTTATGTCCCAGATCTCCAAAACACCAACCAAGTCCCTTAAGGCCCTCAATCCCTAAACCTCAAGCTCCTGAAGATCTATATGCCGCCTCCATCCTAGGACAACTCCTGTCCTAGTCCTAGAACCACACCTATCCTAGCCTCCCCAAAGCCCTCACCCAAGCTCCACCCGTGGCCTCCCAAGGCTTGGGAGCACCATAAATCCTCATAATATTTTCAAAACATATGTTCTAATTCTAAGGTAATAGCCAAATGGGCTTTAAGATCTTTACCTTCCCATCTGTGCTACTCTAATCCTTTTAAAAATCCATTTACACCCAATGGATTTTATCCCTTCAGGTGAATCAACTAGTGTCCATATACTATTAATTTTTATAGACTTCAATTTGGATCATGTGGCTCTAAGCCACTTCTCAGAGTCAGATCACTGCATTGTATCCCTATAGGTGATCGGATCCTTATTATTCTCATCGAGCTCAATAGGATCGCCATCCCAGACCTAGATACTGATGTATCTATGTGGCTAATGCGATACTCTATCGGATCTCCTTAATGGTGATAATTTAATGGGCTTTAGATTTGATCTGATCAAATTTAGTTCTGTAGGTTTACTAAATTACGTCAGTTCTTTTCTACCAATCAAACTTTTCCAAGATTAACTTCATATGCATCAGTTCCTTCTCTAAAGAACTTCTTTTCAAAGAGGAATACCCTTCTACTGACGAACATCTTATATTCTTCAGTATGATAGAATTAATAATCCTTAAAAACTTATTGGACCAAAATCCAAGTTTATCTATGTGCAAACCTTTGACATAGGCAGGATCAACTTCAAACCTGAAAGTGAGAGAGTCTAGGTCTACACTCGATCCATATCCAATATGAAGTCTATGCAATAAATTCGCTCAGTATAAATTTTCAAAGAAAAACAAATAGTCAGTAAAGCATAACCCTGAAATAGGCAAACTAGTGAACCCTATCATGGATTGAACCATGTCTAACAAAGTTCAATTTTTTCTTTCAGATACACTGTGTTCCAAAAATAATCCACTGAGAGAGAATCCTATTCTCTCCTAAATATGTCACAAACTTATTGGATAAGTTTTCGCATCCTCGATCTGATCGAAGAGTTTCAATGCCCTTTCTAGTTTGTTTTTCTTTTTCATTATGGAATCGTTTGAACATTTCAAAGGATTCAAGCCAGATGCACCCATGCCCAGATAGATCATCTGTAATAAAATACTAATATCCTTCTTTGGTACTTAAGTTCATAAGTCTACATACATCACTATGTATGAGGCTTAAAATTTTATCGACTTCTTCACCTTTTTCAGTAAAAGGTGACTTCGTCATCTTCCCAAGAAAAATAAGATTCACAGGCTATCAATGATTCATGATAATTGATGTCGAGGTTTCGCTCTCAAGCTAACCCATTTATTCTGTTCTTGTCAAGATGACTAAGCCTATAATACCAAAGATAGATATTCATGACATAATCTAACTTCGGTGTGTACATTACACTTAACAGGCTGTATAAATATTAAATGTCATTTCTTTATTATCCATGTATTATTGTAATATAATTCATAATAATATCACAACAATCATCTTTATTGATAAATAATAACCATCTCTGATCAAAAGGCCATCAAAGATCATATTTATCATAAATGATGGACAATAGTGACAATCACTAAAAATGGCATCTATTGAAAATAAGCTTGATAATTCCTAAAGCTAAAAGTAGAACAAAACTTCCATCACCAACGTTCAGGTATTTCTCACCATTTTTAAATATCCCACTTACTTGTAGTCTTTGCAACAAATTGCATAAGACTACTGGCATCTAATACCCATGTAGTCAAATTATTTATAAAGAAATTTTAAGGTGTTATCATATAACATCTTTAATAAGCAGCTTTTGCTCGTTTCTCTTGTTTAGCCTGTTATGGTCAAGGAAAGTAAGACAAATCTTCTTCCTATGATTCTTACTTCTAACATTAGAAGCACTATGCCTGATTTGGGTTAACCTTGGACTAATTATTTTGACTGAACTTTGAAGCCCCAATACGAATCCATTCTACTGCTGAACCAAATTCAACTTTTGATGCTAATTATCGAACTTGGGTCCCATAAGTCATCACTGTCTATTAGTGATAGGAGCAATTAGGGTCTAGCCTTAATTTGAGAAAAGAGAACATTGACCTATTGTATATGAATTATATTAAGCCTAAAGACTTGGACTTTAGTCTAAAGGTTCTCCCACTACTTTATTCGAATTGATAGTCTCTACCTCCAATTTGAAGAATTACTTTAATTTTCTAGTAGGTACTAGAATCGACATAGACTGCACATAAGCCCAACTATGGTTGGTCAACCCATGTACATCTAAGAATAGGTTCATAACCAATCATTTCTCCAAACAACTTCTAGTAATTTAATTTTGTCCCAGAAACCTAATCAGTAGGCTAGAGCCTGCACAGTAGGGATCTAGTTAGGTCCAACCATTAACATGAATATACTTGGTGCATCTAACTAATGAATGATTAAGCCAAACTATGGTTGGTCAACCTAACCACCATTAGAGAGATACATCCAAGTCGTCATATGATGAATGATAATTCCATTAGTCAACAAGCACCAGGCCTATGGGCCTCCAATGATTATTGAGTTAATGGACTCTTTATCAAACACATTAATGGGAGGCTACGACTCTATTATCTCCATAACGTCATCATTTTAAGGATCTAATAATTTTAGAGGATTTAAATTATTAGTGATTCAAGGATGGAAAGGATATGGATCAATTTGCTCCCACTAACTTACCAAGTCAGGTCCTCCCACTGACTTCACAAGTCACTGATGAGGATTAGGATCAATTTTGGTCCATGGACACCTAAATCAGTCTCATTGAATGAAATCAGTCTCACTGATTTTCAATGTGACATGGGTTAGCTCGAATCAATAAGCAACCTAATCAAAATCTGATTAACCATATTGGCCAGATAAGTGAGATCGATGGGAGGGTCTACCAAGGCTTGCCTTAAACACCATCAAAAATGGCCAAGTAAGTGGACTGTCAATTAAAAATCATCGGTCTAGAATGCCAGACTTACCTTAGACATCAATTAGTTTATCAGTTTTGATTTGGTCTGCCTAAAGACTCAGACTCGACCACTGAGCCACGATCAGGTCCATTTGTTAGATATATGCACTTTGATCAACTATAACTATTGAATTTATCTATAGAAAAAAAATGACCTAATCCTAATTAACTATTAATTAGGTTTGATCAATTTCTTAACTAAGTCCATATTTAATCTAACCCTAGGTCTAACCCAGTTAATGACCTAATCAAAACTAACCAATTTAACTTTTAACCAATGTTTTATGAAATTATCTTAGGATCTTCAAATCACTAACCTAAATCCTAAACAATCACTTAATTCTCAATTAAGTTCAAACTTTGGATTTATGGAACCTCAGAGCTAGTTTCTGACTTAATCATTTGAAATATTTTTAAATTATAAATAATTTACATTAAATCAAATTCAAATGATGGTTTTAGATCTGATTTGTTTTAATATTTTGATCATGTCCTAGGATTTTGAATCTAGAATTTTGTGAAAAGTAAGTTCTCAATTTAGATTCTACAAAATAAATATGTCATACATATACATTTTAGATTCAAAATAAAAATTAGCAATAAGAGGATCTAGATCTATACACAAAATACATCATATTGACCAGATCATAAACCATTTAAAATTATATTTAAAATTTAAAAATAAATCATAAATCACTTTAGATCTCATCTAATATATTTATGATTTAGGTTTCTCAGATCAACACATACTAGGACAACCTTTCCACTATAAGGGATAAACCTTACAGTAGAAAAATCTTATGATAGTATGTGCAATCTTGATATTATCTAGATTTAATCTAAATAATCTAAAATAGATTTAATATCTATTTAATTTTAGATTTAAATAAACAATTAAATTATAAATTTTCTTAGATCTAATCTAAATTATTCATGATTCGGATTTAGATCAGCACATACTAGGACAACCCTTTCATCGTAAGGGGTTAACCTTACAACAGGACAAACCTTATGATAGTATGTGTGATTTTTAATTAATTTTAATTTTTAGATTTATTCTTAAGCATACATGAACATGTTATAAAAGAACTTGGCTTTGATACCACTCTTGAGAAAATATGCAGGGTTTCATGCATAGATTTCAAATTTTTTCAAAATATAGAGTAGTGGAAGACATAGATTAAACTATTTAATCTATAACTTGCATGTAATCAAATTACAAAATCCTATATCAAGGATCTATAATATGTTATGATGCAAATATAAATCTAAAATTAAATTAATCATAAGTGATATTGATCATATCAATACCTAGATCTAGAATAATTCTAGATCTAACCCTAGATCACATCTAGGTCACCAAGAGATTAGACCTCTTATCTTTACATGGGTCGAGAACTCCATGGTTGAATCCGTTGTTGTCTTTGAAGCCACATAAGCATCCAACCTCTATAGGTGATTCATACGAACCTGCAACATAGATCGAAGGTTTGTCGAATAAAGATCCACTCGAAGTGCTAGCTTCTCGTGGATCCCTCCTGATGATTAATTAAATACATGTTCTTCGGATCTCTTAGATATTCCAAGAGATAAAGAACATGAGGAAGAACAAGGAAGAAATCCAACCCTTGGATCTTCCAAAAATAAAAAAATAAGAACATGAAAAAATAAATTCTAAGAGAAGATAAATCTTCTCCTTCAAGACATCAACGGTTGATGTCCTGAAAACATCTCTATGCTAAGACAAGAGGAGACCTTCTCCTCTAGGATTTTTCTTAAGTTTCTAGATCTAATATTTCTTATTTTATTCATACAAAAATCTCACAAAAAAAGGAGAAGAAGGGTTCTCAAAAAAACCCTAAGAGAAGACCTTCTTCTCTTCTTCTTCTCGCATCAGGACATGATTAGATCATGTCCAAAAATTAACACCATGCCCCAACAACATAGAGCACTAATCCCCACACCCAAATTCTCTCTCTCTCTTAGATTTTTATCATATAAAAATTATAAATAAAATAGAAAGAGAGAAATAAAAAAGAAAAATATAAGAGAAGATAATCTTCTCTTACCTTGTCTCTTCAAGACATCAACCTTCGATGTCTTAATTGAAGGCTCTTCTCCAAGAATCATGGTGACAAAAATCCTCCAAGTCTTATCCTCCTTTTCCTCTAATTTTTTATAATTTTTTTAGAATTTTTTACATCTTAAAACCATCTCATTAGAGGCATCCATCTTTTATTGCAAGATAAGGTCAAAACCTAGTCAAAGGAGGACTTCTATGGGGCATCCAACTCTTGGACGCCCCTCCCTTGATTTTTTTTGTGAGAACCATCAAATCCACATCCTAAAAACTGAAGAGAATGGTGGAGAAGTTAAATATGGCATGGGTTAAGTGGGCACATAAGAGGGGAAGAAGTTTTGGTCAAAGGGGACTCTTCCAAGTAGGAAACAAATCCCAACTTCTTCCAAGTTTTGATCAAGTCATAACAAACTCTCAAAAATATGAATTATGGGGTGTGGAAGGCCTTCTTGGGCATGGGAATACATGTAGAAAAATCAGGAATTAATTAAGATGGGAGTGAGGTCTTAGGTGCAAGAGAAAGAGAGAGTGTCCAAGTCCAACTGGGAGTCCTCTTGTTTGACTAGGTCAAAATAGTTTTGAATTCAATTTAAATTTTATTTAAATTAGATCAAATGTAATCTAATTAATAATGATACTAGTCCAACTAGGAGCCTAATTAAATTAGATTAAATCAAGATCTAAATCTGATTTAAATGCTAAGTCAATTAGGTGCACCCTAGCCTTAGTCAAATAAGGAATTATACTTTCTTGCAATTGGCTTATCCAATAAAACAACTAGACTTAATGTAATTAAGTTTAAACTAATTATAATTAAATTTAATTTAATTAGACTTAATCTCAGCCTGATTGCTCAATCAAATTGAGTCAATTAGCAATCTAATTGCTAATCAATCCTCCTGCAACACTTGCATTAGGTCAAACATCAATCGCATTAAATGTTTGACCTCGAAATAATTTTCAATCATTGATTAACCATTTGATCAGATTACAAGCTCTAATGTATGTTACCCCATAGGTTCGAACCTAAGTCGGTAGCATAGAAATTGATTCTCGTACAAATCAAAGTTACCATGTAGCAATGGTTCCTGACGTCCGAATAGGTCAAATGTTTGTAAAGCAACATTCTTAGAATCCTGGCCCATGGTTATCATATAATTCATCCCTATAACTAATAATACTTAAGAAAACTTTGAGTATGCTATCAAACACTCATATAAGTCATCTCTATTGTGTCTCAAAATTTTGTAAATCTCATGACACCTCACGAGGATTATCCAGGCCTAGGTTTTGCTAAATTGAATCACAGCGAGTCATTCTCTTCCTAAAGTTAATCAGGAGTGGTCAATCCTATCTTGACTCACACACTGACTTTATAAGTACTTGACTATACCCAAAAATTATTCGAACTTATATTAGAAATATAGATAGTCTGACACCAAAGTACAGTGAGTTGCTTGCAAGTCATCATGGTGATCTCAGGTCGGAGGAACACTTACACCCATTGGCCTGAGCTAGCAACTCTTGATAGTAGAGTACCACATTGATCATGTTCAGTGTAGATATACTCCTACATCTCATCGGGATGCCATACCAGTATCTCCACACCACTTGGTTAAAAGGACAACCAATACATATGGCATACAATGATCTACACTCGATAAGTTATTATCCTTATTAATAACTTATAATTTGGTCATGAACAATTTAAGAACCATCTGATAAATCCTTCTTTATCGATCGATTGTGGTTCTACGAACTTCATTCTCTTTCTGAAGTTAATCAGGAGTGGTCAATCCTATCTTGACTCACACACTGACTTTATAAGTACTTGACTATACCCAAAAATTATTCGAACCTATATTAGAAATATAGATAGTCCGACACCAAAGTACAGTGAGTTGCTTGCAAGTCACCATGGTGATCTCAGGTCGGAGGGACACTTACACCCATTGGCCTTAGCTAGCAACTCTTGATAGTAGAGTACCACATTGATCATGTTCAGTGCAGATATACTCCTACATCTCATCGGAATGCCATACTAGTATCTCCACACCACTTGGTTAAGAGGATAACCAACACATATGGCATACAATGATCTACACTTGATAAGTTATTATCCTTATTAATAACTTATAATTTGGTCATGAACAATTTAAGAACCATCTGATAAATCCTCCTTTATTGATCGATTGTGGTTCCAATCATCTACCACTTAGATGATTAGCTTTATGACACATTTTCCAACAGCACACCCCCTTGAGATTTATGTGAGGAAGAGAGGACCTCGTCCCCCTCTTTGACCATGCAACCATATGATAATGTGGAGACCCCCTTTCAAAAAAATTTTGATTGGGTCAAATGTTTGAATAAGTTCAAACTCTTCGAAGATAAAAGTTGTGTGCCAACTTCATCTTATCCCAAGTTATTCCATGCCATTTCCCTTTATTTTTGTGCAACAAAAATCTGAAAAAAAGGGGTGTGGGGTGTGGAGATCATGGAGGAGTCCTTCTGCATGTTAAACTTTGACCTGTTCAAAGTTATATGCAAAAAGCTCCTAACTAGGTCTATAAATAGGGTCCTGCGCAATCTATTGTGCATCATGATTTCTCTACGATGAAGTCCTACCAAAATAATCATCTCCACACTTCCGTCATCTGATCCCCTCCCTCTTCTCTATGCCTAAGAGTTGGGCAAAATCTGCGAGCAAAGATCAAGTCCTATTGGTGCGAAGATCAACAAGAGACGACGGTGTTCGTGAGATGAATGCATAGCCTTCAGAGTTTGTTTTGAAGATTCTATGAGAAGACATCAGATCTATTCTTTAGAGATTAGATCCAAAAGAAGGAGACATTCAGATCTGATCTGAGTGGATACTGATAGAGGCCAAATGCATGCGCAACTCAATCAGAATATCGAATCAGTCATCAGATCATCACAATGGATAAATAGTTTACCCGATCAGGTGATAACTATTATCACCATTTTTATTTTTATTTTATTTCTAATTTTAGATCAATCTAATCAGATCTGAGAACTCTCAGATCTGATCAAATCATAGAAAATTTTTAAAAATTATTTTGCTGCAAATCTGATCCGATCAAATGCATCCTGCGGTAGAAAACCCATTTTTTTCTTTAACAACCCAACTGGTAGGTCTCATAGGCAAGCTCGGCATCATGTAGTTGCTTCTAGAGGGCAGAAAACCTTTGCGACTAGTCCTATTCATATCCAGCCATGTCAGAAGACCATGGCGAACTCTCCTCCAATATGCAAGTTTTCTCTTTCATCGTCTTGAGCTCAGTTTCGAGGGAGCCGGCCTTCGCCGTTAATGCCCAGGATTTATCAATGGAGGTTTTTTTAACTTCAACCAACTCCCTCTCAAAGTTATCCTTTCTAATGCTCATGGAGTCTTTTATGTGCAACTTGCGAAGGTGAGTGACTTTAATCATCACCTCCAAAGAATTTTTTCTAGACCTTTGGAGCTCATCTTCCACCTTCTTCAGATGATGGATTTTCCTCTTCAAACCCTTGACTACAGGTCTTAGAGGGAAACCTTAGAAAGGTGGTTTGGTGCTGGTCGGGGATCATTGACCTTGACTTTGGTCACTAGAGGGATTCTGAAAAAAATTCACCATAGCACAAGTATAAGGAGAAGGAAACTCATTTTTATTTCTCAAAATATTTGAATATACGTCAAAAAATATATATATAATTATTTTAAATTTTGGACCTCAGGAAGAACAATGGTGGATGAGGTCAGAGCATTTTTTGCCATCTCCATCTTCAGTGTAGGTTCGAGCACATCGGCAACGGGTTTGAAAGGCTCAGGGATGACTTTAGTAGGTGAGGGGTCAACTGCAGTAGTGGATGACCCTACCTCTTCATCAAGGACCTTCTCATATAAGAAGTCGAGATCGAGTTTAGGGAACTTGGCAGCCACTGAATTCTCGCAAAGATCATTTCTCTTTTGAAAGGCTTCATGGTCGAAGGCAATGTTCAGGTTCCTCATTTCAGAAGAGACCTTGAACTCCTGCACAGCATGGATCTTTGCCTCTAAGATCTGCTTTGAGGCTTGATCCTTCAACTCACCGACCTTAGCCTCAGCCTTCTTCCTCCTCTCCTCCTCTAAGGCTAGAGCGGCCTGTAGCTCCACCGATGTGAGCTCCTCTTTTTTGAGCTTCTCCTGTAGACCCTCAACTTTGACCATCTTCTCCTTCGAGAGACAGTCAACCTCGACGGCCCCCTCCCAAAGGCGATCGACTTCGACTTAGAGATCTTCCAGAGCCTTCAGCACCTCCGACCTCAATTGGGTCACCATTTTGATGTGTGCGAGTATTTGGTGACTTGACTACGGTAAATGGACCGTGTTATGCATGCAGAAAAAAAATTGATAGGACAACTAACTTAAGAAAGGTCCCAAGAGAATCCTATATGAGCGACATGTGGTCAAGGTTGGTAATCTGGTCTACCACCTCTAGCAAGGCAAATTTTTTAGTTAGATCCTGGATGAGGTTCAGGTCACTGAAGGGATCTTCTCTTGGACTATCATCGTCGCCGTTGGACCTACTAGGGTGTGCCCTATGATGCTCCTTCATGATGACTCTTTTACCCTTCTTCCTCTCCCCCTCTTCCCTTCTAGTAGGAGGCTGCGGAGCTTGGTCCTCGGCTGGAGGACTCGTGAATGATGGAGGCATGGAGCCCTCGGTAATGGTGCTGACCCTGGATGCGTGGGTGACCTTGACAACAACAGCAACCTTGGTGGTAGTGGCAATAGTGGTAGGTGTAGCGGAGTTGGGGGCGTTCACCCTAGCTTTCTTGACAGCAAGCTCTTCAGGTGTAGTACCTTTCCTCTTGCGAGCCTAGAGTCCTTTGGAAAGCATTTCAGTAGCCTTAGTGTCCATCTTTGCCATAAAGGAAAAAGCATGTTAGAAAAGAGAGAAGAAAAGAAGGAAAAATGTGATAGCCCACCGACTTTGACAGCATACCTGCTGGATTCAGAGGACTAAGGCCAAGGTTGAACAAGGTTTGTTGTTTTATTAGCTTGGATATTAAGGGATTTCGGTAACCCTTAACTATGGTTACCGACTCTTGGTCCGCTTTCTCTAATCCCAAGGCTCGACAAACAAAATCCCTCAGGTATCTGTAGGGTGGGAGTCCTAGATGTAAGGTCGGATAGGAAACAAAGATAATTTTTTTTTTCAATAATGGATGGAGGAGGAGGCACCCTTAAGCAACCCCTTCTTGTCGGATTGAGGTGAAACATACCACTAGTCCTTGACAATTGGATGATGCTTGAAGGTAAAGAAGGTCTAAAAAGGAGAAGTAGTAGGCTGGATCCCCACAAATATATAGAGGGTCAAGAACCCTGTAATAAATCTAAAGAAGTTTGGAACTACCAAAGCTAGAGAGATGTTTAAAAAATGAAAAAAAAGCTACGACAAAGTCATTAAGGGAAACCCTTAACCTACCACGGAAGGCCTCCAGGTACAAGTAGAACCAACCTGGAAGAGGAGCACAAGCCAAACCATTTGAACTAGGAAGTTCCAGCTCATACTCGGTAGGCACCCTGTATTAGATCCTAACTATTGATAGATCCTCGATGGTTAAAGAATAGGAAATAGACTCCGATTTAAAGTCCGACCGAGGTGCTGCCCTAGGCCTAGTTTTCATTCTAACCTTGGGGTTATTGGGGTTTGGGTCCACCAAAGTTCTAGAACCTCTACATCAGGAAACCTTGAATGACATCTAGATCATGATAAATCAAAACAAATTCCTAGAAAAGAACCTAGAAAAAGGGATGGTGAAAGCCTAAAAACGAAGAACAGTAATGTCCGCCCAGAAAAACTTGAAGAAATCCAAAGAATGCAAAGAAAACTAAAAGTCAAGAAGACAAGGATGAAAGACTAACCTAGAAAAGCATGGGAAGAAGACCAAAAGGATGAAAGAGGATCGAGAAAGATGCTGGCAACTGGAAGAATCTTAGAAAGAGCAGGGGCAACAAGAACAGGACACTCGAAGATGATGGGAAACAGAGGAAGGAGAAGAAGCAGAAGCCCAAGCAAAAGCAATAAACTAAGGATTAAGGGGGAGGAGTTTAAATAGGGAAGCAGAGCCCTAGGAGAAGTTATGATTATGGAACTTTTTAAGTCAATCCCAACCCATCGCATGTCCCACTCACACCTGCCACATGGTGAAGTAATAATTGCACCGTACATGAAGCTCCATACCGGATGAGTTTTCAAAGAACTCCATCTATCCAAGTCATTCGACATCAAATCATGGCACCAATTTGAAGAAAAGATAAAAATTTTGTTCTCTAAGGTGGGAAACTATAAAAAAACTTCGGCTGCAGTTATTTCTTTTCGTACTTCCTTCATTCAAAATTCAAACTTGAGAGTAGGAGGACAAGTGTTGGGGATAAAATGATCCCTATCAAAGTTTCCACCCAAAGTCCTTGGTCACCGACCTCCATCTTGTCGGGATACATCAATCTCCTTAGTGACGGGTTCATGCTGCAGAACCTCCCGAAAATGCACAGAAGTTTGGCGATACGATCCTGAATGGTGAAGGAGAATTACTATTATTCTATCCTTGTCCTATGACTAAAAGTGAATAATTGGATTATGGCCCAGTCACACTCCTTTCGGATGAACTTCTCTAGGATGAACTTCTTTCAGACGAACTCCTTCAAGACGAACTCTATCAGTCACACTCCTTCCAAATGAACTTCTTCCTGCCAAACTCCTTCTATATGAACTCCACCAATCATACTCCTTCTGGACGAACTCCTTCTAAACGGCCTCCTTCAGTCGAACTTCCTCCAGTTAAGCCTCCACCAGATGACCTCCTCCAATTGAACCTCCTCTGGACAACCTCCTCCAATCGAGCCCCTTACGGATGAACTTCCTACAGTCGATCTCCTGTAGTCGACCTATTTTCGACTAACCTCCTCCCAGTCGCCCGGAGGGACCTCATCGTCCACATGAACTCGGCTACCTACTCAATGCAAACCAACATACTTGCAAACGACCCCAAAAGTGCTCGAACTCCTCTGGAGCTATTGTGACTTGAAGCTCTTCACCATCAGCACCTACCCCACCCAAACTTTGACTATTAATTCCCAATGCATTGGCACATCACAATAACAGACACCACTCTCGGCTGGGAAGTCACGACAATGAATACCACCCCCCGTAGCAAACTCCATGTGGCCTAAGTGGCTCACTATCATATGGTTATGACTATCGCTATCAGTTCGTTACATGCTTCATCTATAAAAGGGACCCTCCAAAGACATTCCTCCTAATCTCTCTTCTCCTTCCTATTACTCTACTTCTTTACTTTCCTGAACACTCCATTCTAGTTGGCCAAAAAATTTACTAGAGCACTGGAGGATCCTGCCGGAGCCATCCACCTCCAGATTAGACTTTGTTTTGCAGTTTCTATCGGCGGCCTCGCCTTCCTCACTCTAGTCATCTCCAGCATCCTCATAGATTTTCGCACCAACACTCATCATCAAGCAAAGCACATAGAGTCTTCAACAAAAATACTTTAGTTGTTGAAGAATCTATACATGTTATCTTTGATGAATCTAACAACCTTTCATCAAGAAAAAAAGAAGCTTTGATGATGATGCAGAAAATTTAGAACAAGAAGTAAAGAAACTTAGCTTGAAAAGCAAACCAAATCATGATGAAGGAAGTGAGCCAAGCAATAATGAGCATGAAGAAATTCTAAAAGAAGGTATGAATCAAAAACATTTAGATCTACCCAAAGAATGGAAGTATGCACAAAATCATCCTAAAGATCTTATAATTGGTGATCCATCTCAAGGTGTATGAACTAGATCCAATTTTAGAGAACATCATGATTATCTTGCGTTTGTCTCTCAAATAGAACCTAAAATAATTGAAGAAGCAAAAAATGATCCAAATTGGTTAGTTTCCATGCAACAGGAATTAAATCAATTTGAAAGAAACAAACTATGGACATTAGTTGATAGACCTTCTAATCATCCTATCATTAGCACTAAATGGATATTCAGAAATAAGCTTGACGAAAGTGGTAATGTAATAAGAAATAAAGCTAGATTAGTATCTAAAGAATATAATCAAGAAGAAGGAATAGATTTTGATGAAATTTATGCACCTATAGCTATATTAGAAGCTATTAGATTACTATGCTTTCGCTTGTTATATGGATTTTAAATTATACCAAATTAGGTTTTATTGCTGAAGAAGTTTATACAGAGCAACCATCAGGTTTTGAAAATCAACTTTTTCAAATAGTATTTTTAGACTTAATAAAGCACTGTATGGGCTGAAACAAGCACCAAGAGCTTGGTATGACAGATTAAGTAAATTTCTACTTAATAATGATTTTTCTAAGAAAATTGTAGACACTACATTATTCTTAAAAAGAAAGAAATCAGATTTGCTAGTTGTTCAAATTTATGTTGATTATATTATTTTTGGTTCAACTAATGAAAATCTTTGCCAAGAATTTGCTAAGTTGATACAGGGCAAATTTGAGTTGAACATGATGGGAGAGCTAACCTTTTTCCTTGGGCTTCAAATCAAACAAACTAAGGAAGGCATTTTTCCTTCTCCAACCAAGTATATACAAAAAGTATTAAAGAAGTTTGGAATGGAGAATGCAAAGAAAATTGGCACACCCATGAGCCCATCATGCAAATTGGAGGTCAGTCGGAAATAGAGGGATAATTGGTTCTCTATTATATTTAACTGCTAGTGGACTCGATATAGTCTTTAGTGTTTGTGTTTGTGCTAGATTTCAATATGATCCTAAGGAGTCTCATATAATTGCTATTAAAAGAATATTAAGATATTTGTTTGGAACACAAAACTTAGGATTATGGTACTCTAAGCAAACTTTAATAAATTTAATAGATTTTTTAGATGCTGATTATGGAGTTTGTAGGATTGATAGAAAAAGCATTTTTGGTACATGTCAATTTCTTGGGTTCATCTCTTGGTTCAGCAAAAAGCAAAATTTGGTAGCACTATCCACGGTCAAGGTCGAGTACATTGCAGCCAGAAGTTGCTGTGCTCAATTCCTTTGGATTAAGCAACAACTTAAGGATTATGATATTGATCAAAATAAAATTTCTTTAAAATGTGATAACACAAGTGCCATAAACTTAATCAAAAATCCCATTCAACACTCTAGAACAAAACATATCGAAATATGGCATCACTTTATTAAAGATTGTGTTCAAAATGGTGACATCATACTTGAATTTGTTTCAACTAAAAATCAATTAGTAGACATCTTTACAAAACCCTTGAATGAAGATAAATTTAATGCAATTAGAGGTGAATTAGGGATATGCTATCCTTACTAGATGAATGATGGTCTCTCTGTTATTTTTGTCATCAATTGAATGGATTAATTATCATAATTTTTTAAAAAAAAATTACCCAATTTGCTTGCTCGGGCTGGCTCGAATATACCATCGAGCTAGCTAGGCTACCGGACTGGACCGATTGAAAATCAAGCTTGCTCGATAGTTGGGGGCCCAATTTCTTACTTAAGTCATTGTCATTCCAAAAGCCCTATTCATCATTCCAAGCTTGCCCTTCTCAACCTTTTTTTGGCTCCTCTCCAAAGTCCTTCTTAATCTCTTTTCCTCTCAATCCATTCTTCGAATCACCTAAAATTTGAAAGAATGGCATCGAAATCTCGCAAGAAAGTCTCAAAGAAGTGCCGCATAAAGGAATAACTAGACATTCACTTGAAAAGAAGGGGAACAACGAGCTTAGCGCCTTTTGCCTCCCCAAACCGACCTTCAATGGCTTCTAGAGAAGTCACTATTGGGAGAAAGGTCAATTTCAAGTTCCTAAATGAGGAAAATTTTTGGATTGAGTCATGGATTCGATAGTAAGGGTGGGAAAAAATTTGCTCTTTGGACAGACCCATCTATCCATGGTTAGTTAAAGAATATTTTGAAAATCTGAGGATTGGTATTGATTCCCTCTAGTTAGAGGTTAAGGGAAAGAAAAATATCCTAGATCAAAGGAGATTAGGGCAACTTCTTCTAATGCCACATGGTGAAATTTGTGCTCCCAATTTTCAAAATGATTTTGAAGGTTTAAAGAAGCTTCTTGGAAGAGACAATGTAGACCATCAGGATATTTACAATGCAAACATTCTCTCGGATGAACTCAAGCTTCTTCACAGTATGATTTGCAAAATCTTCTTCCCAAGAATCGGTAGGTTTGACTGGCTATCCTCAAAAGATCTGGCTGTAATAAATTACATGGTAGAAGGAACTTCATTGAACTTGCCTTTCATAATGCTGGAACTGATTAAAAGTGCTGCTGGGAGATCAAAAGGAAAGGCCTGCCTACCTTATAATATGGTTTTTACTCTCCTATTCATCGAAGCAGGTATTGACCTAGAAGGAGAAATTTCTAACTCTCTCACTCATACTGATTACCATACAATTTAAACTTTGCATTGGATGAAATTCAAGAAGGAAAATGGTGTTTTGATTAGAGAAGGTGAAGAAGTACGTCCTCATGTATTAGAATCCTCCTCCTCTTCTTCAGATTCAGCTAGGCTTTCCTCTTTGGCACCTGTAGCTCCTCCATCATCTCTTGTACCAACACCGATAGTAGGATCAGTTGTTGGAGGACATCATCCGACCTCTCCTCACACACCTACAACTTTTCCAAGTCTCTCAATTGACAGTATTGTAGAACAGGTTATGGGACAAATCTCTAAGAAATTAGATGACATGTTTTCTGACCTCAAACTCCAGTTCACTCATAGTTTAGAAGAACAAAGAATTTCATCTGAGGGATAGATTGAAATGATTAGTCAGCAAATAACTAATTTGTATCAAAGGCTCAAAATTTTGGAAAAAGAAAATAATGAATCTTCTGGACAGATTGAGGTACTAACTAGAGAAATGGCCCAGATTACTAGAAGGGTTGAAGAACTTATCATCACTCAGCAGGGTGGCACTAAAATTATGATTTCAGCACTCCATAGATTTAATCAGAAGTTGGATGATCTGGTCTCTCAAATTTTCCCTATTTCATCTCAACCTAGACCCTCTCCTAGCTAGCCTCAGTCCTCTATTGTTAGACCCCCTTCAGTGCCACTATAAGACCTAGCACTAGTTTTTCCACTACTAGCTCTAGACCCTTTGCAAGAACCTGGGGCAAGCCATTTGCACCCTCCATCTCTACTTCTAGCTCCATCATTGAATTTCCTTCCTCAGATGAGGAATAGTCATCTTGGACCAAAATCTAGTCTTTTTGTTTTATTCTAGTCTTTTCGATTTGGACTTGAACTCTACTAATGTATTCTCTGGTTATCCCTTTTTGTAAATAATACAAACTTGTAATCAACTTCATCTTTTAATGAAAACTTTGCTTGCAATGTTTGTAATGTTTGTAATGTTACTATTCTGCTTATCCTTCTTTTAATGATTGACAAAAAGAGGGAGAAGAAATACTTGAGCATATAAATTGGATCTCTATTCAATTAATTATCCTTAATTAAATTAAAGATTATCATGGATAAAATGCATTCATTAAGGGGGAGCTAATGTAAGTTGTTATATATCTTAACTTTGTAAAGCATCCATCCCTTCTAATGTTTGTACATTCCGAATTATCAAAATTACTTGTGTATATTGGAATTTACAATACTTGTGCATATTGAAATTTACAATATCTCATTATATATCTCTTTAAATCCATAATATATTTTTACTTTGATATATTCAATGTTTTGTCATCACCAAAAAGAGGGAGATTGTTGCTCTTAAGAATGATTTTAATGATTATAAAATATTAGAGCATAACCTTAATACTAATATTTTTTGAGAATGTCAAAGTCTATTTTTTGTAGAAAGAAAAAGGCCATTGAAAGATTCCATAATCAAACAAAGTTTCTTTAAGTTATTTGAAATAGTCCTTGAAATGTTTTTGAAGCAAGAAGAAGAATCCCTCCTCAAAAGCCAAGCTAACCTATTTTGATTCAAGCTAGCTCTAACATGGCATGCAATTAACTCTTTGGCTTGACACATAGCCGAGCCGACCTGATTTGGATCCGAGTCGACTGTCCCAAAAATGTTGAAGATCAGTTTTGGAAAATTGCTGATTGAGTCGGCCCGATGCCCGGCCGAGCCGACTATCTCAGGGCAATAGAAACTTGATTTTTATGAACTGCTAATTGAGTTAGCCCGACACAGAATCGAGCTGGTTGTCTCAGTAGGATAGAATATTATCTTGCATGGAATCTCTACTTGAGCCAGCTAGAAGCTAGAATTGAGCCAGCTTGATGTCATCTGACAGACACAATGGCTAGTTCTGCATCAATCTGTCTTCATCTAGAATCATTTTTCAATGAATATTTTTGACCTCCAATGAATATTTTTGACCTCCTTGGAAATGATTAAGAAAAAGGAAAATATAAAAGAAAAATACTGTTTTAGCCCAAAATAAAGAAAACATAAAAGAAATAGTGAGATTATAGTTTTTCCTGTCTATAAGAAGGCTTACCTAATTTCAATAAATTTTTTCTTAAGATCATTAAAGTTTATTCAAAGAAGGAAGAGAAGAATTCATTGTCAGCAATCAAGGCTTCCAAACTAAAGCTCCAACGACAACAATTCGATCAAAAAATAAGGACGTTCTGAGTTGTATTTGCTTTTCTTATAATCAGTTTGTAACTATATTAGCTGGGACTAATACAAAAAGGGGTTTCTCTTATACCAAACTTAGTTTAGTTTGGGAGAGTGTTAGGTTGAAGGCTTGTGAAGATTTTGATTGGTTGATCTGTGTTAAAATCAATTGGATTTGTTTGTGTCTAGTAAAAATAAACATGCTATAATTAGGTGGTTATAGTAAAAATTCCTAAGGGGTTGCTTGGGGAGTGGACATAGGTACTGGAGGTACATTGAACTACTATAAATTCATTGTGTTTGTGTGTATATTTTTGCTTGTATGTGTTAATCCTTCTTTCTATTATTTTGTATTCATCTATCTTGGATAGTTTTCTACTTTAGCTGCACATCTCTCACTAAGTTCATTAAAATTTTTTAATAACCCAATTCACCCCCCTCCCCCCATCCCCTCTTGGGTTGTATAGCTAGGCAACAAAATCTAATTGAATTAGATTCAATTTGGTTTGACCCAATTAGGTTATGAGATGACTTAATCACTAAAGATGATTGGTTCCTGATTTGATCAAGACTTTGACTTGATCAAATTCTAATTTGATCAAGATTTAATTAAATCAATTGAAAGCATAATTGGATTGGATTTAATCTTACAAATTTGGTTCTAATCTAGTTGGAATCAAATGATGAAAGAAAAGTCCAAAATAGTTGGACTAGTTACATGTGCCAGTCTTGGGTTGTCTAGCTAGGCAACAAAATCTAATTGAATTAGATTCAATTTGGTTTGATCCGATAAGGTTATGAGATGACTAAATCACTAAAGAAGATTGGTTCCTGATTTGATCAGGACTTTGACTTGATCAAATTCTAATTTGATCAATATTTAATTAATCAATTGAAAGCATAATGGATTGGATTTAATCTTACAAATTTGGTTCTAATCTTGTTGGAATCAAATGATGAAAGAAAAGTCCAAAATAGTTGGACTAGTTACATGTGCCAGTCTTGGGTTGTCTAGCTAGGCAACAAAATCTAATTGAATTAGATTCAATTTGGTTTGATCCGATTAGGTTATGAGATGACTAAATCACTAAAGAAGATTGGTTCCTGATTTGATCAGGACTTTGACTTGATCAAATTCTAATTTGATCAAGATTTAATTAAATCAATTGAAAGCATAATTGGATTGGATTTAATCTTACAAATTTGGTTCTAATCTGGTTGGAATCAAATGATGAAAGAAAAGTCCAAAATAGTTGGACTAGTTACATGCCCCAGATCTTCCTTATGCCACCCTATTTTTCTATGCCACTTTTTCCATGCACAAAAGGAGTTTGTGGATGGGATATTCATTTGATAGTTTTCTTGTTGTCACCCCACTTGGATAAGGTTGGATTGGTTTGAGTTTGGTTCAAAATAGTTTTGAGATAGAAGTCTAATTAATCACCTTATCCACTTAGGTTGATAACTTGTAGAAGGACTCCTTGTTTCATGCAACAAAATAAGGACTCCTTAAGTGTGAAAACACCAGAGCAAGAGTACAGGTACTCATTAGAGAATGAGGGCACTGAGCGTGACCACCTCAAGCATTTATAAGAAAGTCTATCTTCTCATCAATAACTGGCTCGATGTTGCAGTAGTGTGTCTAGTTCTTTGACCTGAGGTGCATCGGCAATTTACCTTGAGGGTGTTGTAGTTTGATTACACCATAACTCGATCTTCTAGCCATTCAAAATCCTAAGGTGTATGTTGGCTATTGTACGTTCATTGTAGGAATTGGATTGTGCCAATAAGGGATCTATCTACCTCGGTAGATGAGAAGTGGCCCTATGATGATCATGAGAATTGAGTCCACAAGCCCATGGCCATGGCAGAGTGAAGATGATAGAAAGAGTTTCTATAAAAGGTTTCACATAGGACTCGAATCGAATGATTAATTCATATGATGGATATTGGGTTTGACGAGTTCACCTTAACCCTAATCCTATCGGGGCTAAAGATAGAAGAACCCAATCATAGAGGTAGCAATACCGAGAGATTCACTTTCAGTTCTGATGGGTTGCCACCATATACTGCTAGGTATCACTAGTAAATTTTGAGTGAAATTAGAATAATTTTGATGATCGATCATTCTAACTGTATGAATCAAAAAAGTTTTGGTCCATCGAAAGGTATTTCGATGATGTCAATGATGGAGATCATGACATATCTCATTACCATACGGAACTAAATCTAACTAGATCATACAAACAAGGGTTTGGATATGGATATCATCAATTAAGCTAACCTAGTTTGATTGATTTGGATTAGATCCAATCGTGTTCAAGGTAATCATGCTAGCACATGATTAAGCCTAACTTTCTCCTTCTGTAATCTTTCTAATTTAATGCAATCAAGTCAAATTTGATTTGCCTCATTCTTGTATCTTGATTGAGTTTATTTTCAATTGACTAGAGTAAGTCTAGGTTAGATTAATTATGAAAATTAAATTTATTACTAGTGCAATTGGACTTGGGTCAATAGTTGACCCAATTGAGAGAATTGAAGGTCACGTGATCAGAGAATTTTAGAAATTTCTCTAAAAATCATTTTACTCTAATTTTTTGATATGTGATAGGAATGGTTATGTTTTGGGTGTGCAAAATTTTGTGATTTTTAGAGTTTCCTAGACCAAGTTTTAATACAGTTTGATTTGGATTAAACCCTTGAGAGAAGAGTTCTAGATGCACATGGACTCTTCCTTATCCTTTCATGCTGCCATCTTTCAGATGGATTTTTGGTGTCAAAACTAGATGGGATCTAAGATTTTTCATAGAGATCAGGTTCAGGAGTCCCAATGGCAGAATTAATAAAATTTTTGGTCAAAAATGGACTCTTTATGGTGCTATGTCTAGTATAGGAACTCTTCTCACAAAATTTCCTCAATAAAATTTATTTTTTCCACATCCAAAGGAGCGTTCCCTCTAATATCCACACCCCTCTATCATCTCTCTCCCTCTTTTCTACATGCCTAAATGGTTAGACACAAATCTAAGTTAAAGATCCAAGGTTTTTGGCAAAAGATTCAGCATCCATGCGATGGTGTTCGAGAGATGAACAGGCTGCCCTCAGAAGTCATTATGAAGGCTTTTCAAATTAGATCTAGATCTAATTTTTAGAGGAGAGATTAATGAGAAGAGGACACTCAAATCTTGCCTAAGTGGATACTAGTAGAGGTCCAGCATGTGTGTGGCTCCTTCCAGAACCTCAGGAATCAATAGGATCATCGTTGGGTAATTAGATTACCAAATTAGGTACTTGAAACTAAATCTGATTTAATTTTATTTTAACTTCTAATATTAGATCTCTATAATCAAATTTAAAAAGTCTTATATCTGATTAGGATTTTTAAAAAAAATTAAAATATTACTTCAGATCCAATCAGATCTGAACGATCCTATGCCAAAAAAATAGGTTTTTTCCTCAACTGGTATCAGAGCCAGGTTGTAGTTCTTCGGATCTATTTTAGATCTATTTTTATTTTTATTTTTTACCTAATATTAAAATATTTTAGATATCACATCAGATGTGATTAGATTTAAAATAAAAAAATTAAAATTAAATCATTTAGATCTAATATGTATGAGATGCATGACTAGACTGGGAATAGAATAGTTCTATGTGTAGCTTAGTATAATCATATTATTAATTTAATTAAATAAAATTTTAGATCTATTTAATTTTTATTTTTTTGATATTATAATTATTATAATCAAATCTAAAAAATAGAAAATAAAGTTTCTAATTTTTGATTTATTCATATATGATATGAAAAGATGCATGTTTGGACTAGTTGTAGAATAGTTATACAAATTATCTAGAATAGTTTTATTTTCATATGATCAAATTTAAATTTATTTTTTAGATATTATATATGATATTTTAGATCTAAAAAATATGCATGTTTAATTTAGTGATGATACATGAGATGTATGTAAAGCATGTATTAGTTAGATTATTAATTATATATGTGATATATGATCTAGATGTTAGATATATGTGCCCTAGAAGCCAGAATTGGCTGACACTTGTAATACACTTCTAGGAGAAAAATTATAATTTTGACTAAAATTAATAAAATAAATTTTTTTCTATCACATATGTGCATTTAGTGTCTGTGATACATCCTTTGAGTTAATGGTAATGATAATTCATATTTTCAAGAATTAAAAATTTAAGACATGAATAATCATTATTAACTCATAAAATGCTCCCGACCATAGGATCATCACGAGGATGGTGATTGATGTGAAAGGTTGGTGTCCAATCGCTTCTCTTTAGTAGATGAGTCTTAAGTCTGTGGTGTGGAGACACCAGAGCGAGAGTATAGGTACTCATTAGAGAATGAGGGCACTGAGCGTGACCACTTTGAGTAGTCATTAGGAGTCTACCCTTCTCGTCAATGACTGACTCGATGCTCAGTGGTGTATCTGATTCTTTGACCTGAGGTGCATCGATAGTTTACCTTAAGGATGTTATAGTTTGACTATACTATAACTCGATCTCCTAGCCATACGGAATCTTGAGGTGTATGTTGGCTATAGCATGGTTCGTTTGTAGAAACTGGATTGCATCAAGATGGAATCTATCTATCTGGTGGTAGAGGAGCAGCCCTATGAAGATCAAGAGAATCAAGTTCAGAAGTCCATGGTCCATGGCAGAGTGAAATAATAGAAAAAGAGTTTCTATTACTTTTTCACATCGGACTTGAATCGAATGATTACTGTTAGATATATGTGCCCTAGAAAGCCAGAATTGGTGACACTTGTAATACACTTCTAGGGCAAAATTGTAATTTTTGACATATAATTAATGAAATGGTTATATGTTCTGATCACACATATGTGTATTTAGTGTCTCGTGATACATCCTTTTGAGTTAATGTAATGATATTCATATTTTCAAGAGTTGAAAATTTAAGACATGAATAATCATTATTAACTCATAAACAGCTCCGACCAATAGGATTCATCACGAGGATGGGTGATTGATCGGAAGGTTGGTGTACGATCGCTTCTCTTTAGTAGATAGGTCTTGAGTCTATGGTGGAGACACCGGAGCGAGAAGTACAGTTACTCGTTAGAGAACGAGGGCACTGAGCATTGACCACTTCGAGTTAGTCATTAGGGAGTCTACTTCTCGTCAATGACTGACTCGATGCTGCAGTAGTGGTGTCTGGTTCTTTGACCTGAGATGCATCGACAGTTCACCTGAGGGTTATAGTTTGACTACACCATTACTCGGTCTCCTAGCCATAATGGAACCCTGAGGTGTATGTTGGTCTATGACATGTTCATTTTGAGGAACTGGATTGCATCAAGATGGGAATCTATCTACCTCGGTGGTAGAGGAGTAGCCCTATGATAATCATGAGAATCAAGTCCAGAAAGTCCATGGCCATGGTAGAGTGAAAATAATAGAAAGAGTTTTCTATTTAGATTTTCACATTGGACTCGAATCGAATGATTACATCATTTGACAGAGACTAGGTTGACGAGTTCACCTTAACCCTAAATCTGATCGGGGCTCAAGATAGAAGAACTTAATCACACAGGTAGCTGCACCAAGAGGTTTCACATTCAGCTCTGATGGGTTGCCACCATATACTGCTAGGTGTCACTGGTGGATTTTGGGAGCAATTAGAATGATTTAGATGATCGATCATTCTAGCTGTTCGAATCAGAAGAGTTCTGATCCATCGAAAGGAGTTTCGATGATGTCTATGATAGAGATCATGACATATCCCTATTACCAATAACAGAACTGAACCTAACTGGGTCACACAAACAAGGGTTTGAATCTGGTGATCATCAATTGAACTGATCTAGTTCATTGATCTGAATGAGATTCAATTAGGTTCAAGGAAATCATGCTAGCACTCGATTGAACCTAACGTTCTTCTTTTACTATCATAAATAAGTTGTCCTGACTGAGCCAAGGAGTTTGTGCTCAATCAGAGGCCTTCATATGGTCTGACTGGAGGTTGTCCAAGGTCAGAATAGGTTGTCTTATTTGTAAGACAATTACCTGCCATTTTTGGTCACCTGTCATTTCTAGTTCTTTGACTTTGGTCAAAAGTCTACCTTTGACTGGTCAAACGTTGACCATTCACCCTTTGACTTTTGACCACAATGTCCATGCACCTATTGGAGAGCTGGTGGGGCTTGTCCCCCTACCAAACCTGGCAAGGAGAAGGGTGCACGCCAAGGGTGGCGTGAGCCCAAGTAGGAGGCGCCTAGGAGTCCTTGTTGGACAAGGACTCCACCCCCTTTAGGATTCCAATCAGAGTTCCTACTAAGAATCCAGTTTGATTGGTCTTAGCGCCCTCTAAGGAGGAATCCAGGGGTCTCTTTTTTCACAATCAGATTTAGATCTGATTTCACAAAGGGTTGTGATTGGATTGAGAAGGAAAAGAGTTGGATCACGCTTAGTCTATAAATAAGACCCTGCGCCCAACCCTAATCTAAGTCTTATTTGAAAGAGATTTTCCCACGTCCAGGCTGCCTCTCCCCTCCTTCTCCATGCCATACTCTCTTCTCTCCCTTGCTCTCCACGTCCAAAATGTTTTGGCTTGTTTGCGTGCGATTCAGATCAAAGGAAAGGCGATCAAAAGCAAGAAGGCTGCCGCTGCTGCAAAAAGGAACGACTGTAGATCTTCAAAAGAGTTTTGAAGATCCTCCAGATCAGATCCAGAATCTGATTTTTGGAAAGGTGTGATAGAGAGAAGAAGAGGTTCTCCAGATCCAACCCGAGTGGAATACCGGTAGAGGGCCAAGGTGCTTGCGTGGCTGAATCCAGAACCTTTCCGACCTGCCAATCAGGATCATCTCAGGGTAATAGGATTACCCAAATCAAGGTAAATTAAATTTGATTTAAATTTATCTTTTTTTATTTTATTTATTTAAAATAATAAGAATTAAGATCAAAATTTATCTAAGATCTGATTAAGATCAAGAGAAAATTTTTGAAATATATCTCTTGATTAATCAGATCTAAACGAACCTGGACGGGAAATCAGGGATTTCCTTCAACAATGGTACAGAGCCATCGGTTCTAGAAATTGTTAGATCTGAATTTTATATTTTTATTATTAAATTAAAAAATAATGTATTTCAGATGTCACATGAGATGTGATCAGATCTGAAATCAGAAAAATTAAAATTAAATGATAATTTGGATCTAAGAACATGAAATATTCATGAACTTAGTTCTAGAATAGAATAGTTCTATAGAATAGTTTTTGCATGTCTTTGATTTAATATGATTAAAATCATAATTTTAGATTTCTTCTTTATTTACTATTTTTGATATTATAGTGTTTATAATAACATCTGATAAAAGAGCAAATAAAATTATTTAATTTAATATCATATATGAGATAGATAGATGCATGACTAGAACTAATTGTAGAATAGTTTTCTACATAATGTCCTGATTAGAATTTATTTTGATTAGAAATATTAAATCTAATTTTTCAGATTATTATGGATATTTAGATCTTGAAAAATGCAAGAGTTGATACATGAGAACTGTAATGCAAAATACTGCCATGAGTTTTAGAGTCTACTTTATATATGAAGATATTTAATTAGATAAGCATCTGTATATTGTGTATTATATAGGTGTTGCAGTGTATAGGTCGTTCCACTGTTATCTGGGAGTCCGGTCCAATAAAGAATGAAAGAAGGGTTTAAGACGGCCCTCTTCTTCCCAACTTCGAATGGGGTGTTCTTATGAACGTTAGGGGTGCTCTGTCGTGTTCGCTTAATCAGAAACGCAAAAATTACTTTTCTGCAAAGCTATTTGAGAATTTTTCAAAGCTAATTTGGTTGGGGCACAGGAATCTTTATTTAGACTATGCGTGATCCAACTCCTCTTCTTCCACAACAATCAATAACTTTGTGATTGATCGTAAATTGTAATTGGATATGGCTTGGATTTGAGGTCGTGCTGTAGCTCTGTGGATTTCTTCCTTTTAGATGGTTTGCGTCTTGAGAGACGAGTGTCAATTACTTCTGTTTTTAGGGAAGTTGCTAGGGTGGATTTCGGAATTCGCAAATAAAGGAAGGATAGGGACCGCTTCATGGATATTCCTGTGCGCTCCAGATTCTTGCGGCCTCGTAGCCTGATGAGCGGTGAAGTGTGTTGGCTCCTCCTTCTTGCCAGGTTTTGGCAGGGGAAAGGCCCCAGTCCAGCTCTCCAACCTGTGCATGACAACATGGACTCGTCAAAGTGTCATGTCAACATTTGCCAGTCAAAGGTTTAACTTTTTGTCAAAGTCAAAGGACGATGAAATGGTAGGTGATAAAAAAATGGCAGATATTGTCTTACAAAATAAATGAGACAACCCCCTGTTCGATCTAGAACAGGCTCAAGTTCAGACCGTAAGTGGAAGGTCCTCTGCTTGATGATGTCTCAGTGAACTTTTTTGGCTCAGTCAGGACAAACTATTTATTGATAGTAAAAGAAGAGAAGTTAGGTTCAATCGAGTGCTAGCACGATTTTTTGATCTAATTGAATCTCATTCAGATCAATGAACTGGATCAGTTCATTGATGATCCAAGATTCCAAACCTTGTTTGTGACCCAGTTAGGTTCAGTTCTGTATGGTAATGGGATATGTCATATCCTATCATCGACATCATGAAACTCCTTTCGATGGATCAAAATCTTCTGATTCGAATAGCTAGAATGATCGATCATGCTAAACATCTAATTGCTCCCAAATCCACCAGTGATACTAGCAGTAATGGTGGCAACACCCATCAGAGCTGAATGCGAAACCTCTGGGCAGCTACTTGTGTGATTAAGTATTCTATCTTGAGCCCGATTAGATTAGGGTTAAGATAAACTCATCAACCGTAGTTCTGTCATATGATGCTATAATTCGATTTAGTGGAAAATCTAAGTAGAAACACTTTCTATTATTTCACTCTGCATGCCATGGACTTTTGAACTTGATTCTCATGATTATCATAGCTGCTCCTCTACCACCGAGGTAGATAGATTCCATCTTGATCCATCCAGTTCCACAATGAACATGCTATATCCAACATACACCTCAGGATTCCATTTGGCTAGGAGACTGAGTAATGGTGTAGTCAAACTATAACACTCTCAGGTGACTGTCGATGCACCTCAGGTCAAAGAACCAGACACACTACACAGCATCGAGTCAGTCATGACGAGAAGGAGACTCCCTAATGATACTCGAGATGGCATGCTCAGTGCCCTCATTCTCTAACGAGTATCTGTACTCTTACTCCAATGTCTCCAAGTAAGACTCAAGACCATCTACTAAAGAGAAGCGATTGTACACCAACCTCCAGATCAATCAACATCCTCGTTGATGATCCTATGGTCGAGAGCATTTTATGATAATAAGATTATTCATGTCTTAAATTTCACTCTTGAAAATATAATTATCATTACCTTAAGTCAAAGGATGTATCAAGACACTAAATTACACATATGTAATAGAAAATAACCTATATATTGATTAAATCAATTATAATTTGCCCCTAGAAGGTATACAAGTTAGCCAATTCAGCTCTAAGGCACATATAATCTAAATGCTAAGTTTCTCAAAGAAATCCTAACAAATAAAGAAAAAGCTGAAGGAGCATGAGAGAATAAATTTGAATGAAGAATGCTCAGTAATACTTCAAAATAAATTACCACAGAAGTTAAAAGATCAAGGGAGTTTTACTATCTCCTGCATTATTGGTGATGTAGTTTTGATAATATTTTATATGCATTAGGAGCAAGCATTAACTCATACCTTTTTCTAATTTCAGAAGCTGGGTCTAGAAACCAAAGCCTACCTATTACTCTTCAATTGATAGATCCATTAAATATCTAAGAGTATAGGGAGGATGTCTGGTAAACGTAAATAAGTTATGTTCCTATTGATTTTAATTGTTCTTGATATGAAGAAGATTATGATGTACCCTTATTTTAGGAAGATCTTTTTTAGCTACTGGAGGAGCTTTAATAGATGTTCAACAAGGAAAATTAATTCTTAGAGTCCATGATGAATAAGTTACTTTTAATATTTTCAAAGATACTAAACAAACTGATGATAATCAAACTTATTTTCTAATTGATATTATTGACAATCCATTATATGAAAATTCTGTAGAAAATAGGTTTGAGACTATAAAAGTGAGCAATGTCAAATTGAAAGAGGACTCAATCAAACATTAGTATTCAATTGAAGTGGCACCAAATTGATCCACTTAGAACTCAAAAAAAAAAAAGTTAAGCTGAAGACTATAAATCAGAACTACTAGATAGGTTGTTTCTTTTTTTTTTAGTTTTGATCATTTTTTTCTTTTATTTTTTAGTAATTTATGGTTGCTCTTTTACTGCTTTGGTGTGTATTTTCAATTTTGCAGAAAAATCAATGAGAACTCAAGCAAAATTTCAAAGCTCCAAAGAACCAAACTAAACCAAATCAGGTGTATTCCTTCATATCTTTTATTGCACACTTTATTTTTCTTTCTCCTTTAAGACAATGTAGAATAAGTTAAAAAGAAAAAAAAATCATGTGACAAGAAGAAAATCTTGAGTAAGATAAACTAGATAAGTGATAAAAGATAGAATTATTTGCTAATGAATGTAATGAGTTAAAGAAGTAGATTAGTTGGTCAACTTTTAGCAGCCTACTTAGGTCATTAAAAGATTATTAGCTCTTCTAATTGCACATGCACACTAACAAGGCAAAGTAGGTATTGATTATAAGGCTAACTGAGGATTCAATTATCATTGAAAATTGGTAATTAATATACATTCTAATCAAAGAAACTTGAATTTAAAGAAAGAGCTACCTGCCTATAAATAAAATGCAAAAGACAGAGTATATGTAGATTGCCCAAAGCCTAGTAACTGGGTCTCTGCACCTAGGTCAAGTGTGGAAATTTATGTAAAATGGTGAAGGAAAAACTAGGATGCTCAACATAGTAAAAAAAAAAAAAAAGAGAAAGGCAGTGTGAAAGCTACCTTAATTCATGAGTATAAAATTGAGAATGTATAGAAAATTGACCAAAATAGGTGATAAGAGAAGATACTTTTGTTCTTTTAATTTAATACTGAAATGCTAAAGTTAGTCATCATGAACATAAGTGCTATAGATCTTTGACATACTGTAAGAAAGTTTTTAATTGTATTGACTGAAAAATTTGCTTTTGAAGCTCAATGCTTAATTAGCAGTATTTTCTAAATTTTTTGACCTTTAGTCTTAGATTTTATCTTTATGATAGATAATCTTATTAAAACATGGTATTAAATAAAATATTGCTAAGGAACTAGCAATGACTAAGTTGGGGGGTGTGATAAGTGGTAAAAATATACTAATAAAAATATTAAATTATAAAATAAATTAATTTATTTTTTTAAAAATTGATATTTTTATTAATCTTATGTAGGAAAGAAGGCCACCAATGTAAAGATCTTATTTTTCTGGTTCAGATGAAATAAATTTCAGGCAAAACAGACTTCAAACGAGCCCAAAATTAAATTTCAAAAAAAAAAAACTGGTTTGGTTCAAACTGGTTCAGAAAATCAGCTCAGCGGTTCGGCCCGGTTCAATCGCAATAGCAAACCGACCCACTGACACAACGCTGACGTTAGGATGACATCAGCATTTCTATCGGTGCATGGTGGACCATCTGCAGGGCAATTCAAAAAATTCACAGCAAAAAGCATGCTCTGATTGGCTGAAGAACACGGTGGTCCATGCAACACCAGGCTCACGCATGGTCTACAGAGGGCAATTTAGAAATTTTGTCTGATCCAATGGGCGACATTCACTGAAACTTGATCGGACGGTCGAAATGAAGGTGCTGATGGATGGCATCCATAGCTCCCGATCGAGATCGACTGAGATTCATCCCGATGTTAAACTAAAGATCAGAAGACCTCTTTCTACGTGATCGGACGGTCCAGATTCAATCTAATAGTTGATCCAATGGCTGATATAAAATCCGACTTGATCTAGGTTATTTTAAGAGGTTTTTAAGTGATTTTTGGACCATTTGATCAACATCTAACGATCAGAATTACCCAGATCTTAATTTGAGTTGTTTTGGGAGTCTTAAACCTAATTTTTAATGGATTTTAGGGGAAATCAATCTCTTGATCTATAAAAAAACCTGTTATTATCATGAAAAAAAGAAGAATCAGAGAGAGAGAGAGAGAGGGGGAGAAAAATGAGGGAAGTCAGAGAAAAAGAGAAAAAGAGAAAAAGGGAGAGAGTTAAAGAAAAAAAGAAAAACAAAAAGAAAAAGAGAGGAGAGAGGTAGAAAGAGAAGAGTGATTTGTGAGAGAAAAAAAGGGTTTTTGATTTCTTTCGACAATCAAGACATCGATCAAGGAGCATCTTCTTCTGCACCAAGTTCTCTACGCCAAGAGCAACGGATAATCAATTTCAGCAATCAAACAGTCTAATTTCTCTATGCTTTTTATTTTATTCATTGTTTTTGAATTTATTATCATGAACTAAATTTTTTTTTACTAAGGCTAAGGTATAGCCACTCTTTTGATGCAATATTTAGTATGATTATTTTTAAATTTTATTCATAAGGAGTTTATAAATATAATCTTAATGCTTTTAGATTACTGGCCATCTTTTAATTGATCTGATGAACATAGATGTTACGGACCAAGTCCATCTATGTTATTGCTTCTTGATTATATACCTTATATTATGAATCAAATTAGAATTCATATGCATGCAGGAATTTTAGTGCGCTTTGGACGCAGTGTATTTTAATTAGAGGATTTCACAAAACTTAATGCATTAATATTTATTTAAATTACACCTGAACCAAAGGGTAATTAATAAATATTGATAGTTTTGCTATGTCTGGACTAAAGGATAGTGAATAAATTAGGAGACTCCACCATCACATGAAATAAAATTAATCTAAAAACTTGAATATTGTATTGACTGAGTTGGTGAACCGATTGCCTTAGTAATCTATTACTCTTGAGTTTAAAATCCTAATAATTTACACTCTCTCTATTTTCTTAAAAATTTTTAATTATTTTTTATTTTATTTTATTTTATTCTTTAATTTTTTATTCTCATAAATCGATCTTCTAAATAAAGCATAGGAAAGAGATTTTCAGTACTTATTTTTCAATCTTCTAGGGATGATACTCTACTCATTCACTTTATTACTTGATCGACTGGTGCACTTGCCATAGCTATAAATTAGCATGCATCAGTAGGAAATGAAAAAAGAGCCACAGAACTACTTGCCCTATTACATACTGATGTGTGCAGTCCATTTGATGTGTCGGCTAGAGATAATTATATCTACTTCATCACCTTTATCGATGATTTATCTCAATATGGGTATGTGTATATAATGTGACATAAATCTGAAGCTTTTGAAAAGTTCAAAAAATTCAGACATAAAGTAGAAAAATAAATCAAAAAATCCATTAAGGTTCTTCGATCAAATCGAGAAGGTGAATACCTTAATTAGAAATTCTTAGACTATCTTAAGCAAAATGGCATAGTTTCTCAATGGACTCTATCTGGAACATCTCAACTCAATAAAATTTTAGAACGAAAAAATTAGACCTTATTAGATATGGTCCAATCTATGATGAGCTTCACGGACCTACTTGAGTTTCTTTGGGGACATAGTTTAATGACCACTATATATTAACTGAATAGGATTTCCTCTAAAATCATTTCTACCACACTGTATGAGATATGGCATGGTAAAAAACCAAATCTGAGTCACCTCAGAATTTAGGATTGTCCGGCTCATGTCAAAAGATGATAGGTGGACAAGTTAGAGCATAGGTCCTTTAGAGCTCGGTTCATAGGATATCCTAAAGAGTCATTAGGATATTATTTCTATATTTCGAAAGACCATAATGTGATTGTGAGTCAACATGCCATCTTTCTTAAAAAATAGTTTATTCAAGATGGTGGTGTCAAAAGGCAGATTAGGCTCGAGGAGAAAATCTTCAAAGAGCAATGAGCTAAGGACCCTATGAAATCCAATCAGATTGAGCCAGTCCAATCACTACCTCCACATCGTAGATCAGAAAAATTTTTTTGTCCTCCTGAAAGGTACTTAGGTACTATTTCAGAGGATGTAGAAAAAATATTCCTCATGAAAAATGAGATTCATGGTGATGATTCCAAAATCTATGATGAGGCGATATTAGATATTGACTTCGAGAAATGGTTAGAGACAATGAAGATAGAGATTGACTAAATACTCTCGAACCAAGTCTAGACCTTGGTAGATCCACCTTAAGGTATAGTACCTATTGGGTGTAAATGGATCTATAAAAGAAAGATAGGTGCAGATGGGAATGTAGAGATATTCAAGATTAGGTTAGTGGTGAAAGGGTATAGTCAGTGCGAAGGCTTTGACTATCAGGATACCTTCTCGTCAGTAGCCATGCTAAAATCCATCTATACATTTCTTGCTGTTGCATCCTATTTCGATTCTGAAATATGGCAGATGGATGTTAAAATGACCTTCTTAAATGGATATCTTGAGAAAGATATCTATATGGAACAGCCGCTAGATTTTATATCCAGTGATGCTGATCACAAGGTCTGCAAGCTGCAAAGATCCATCTATGAACTTAAGCAAGCATCTCGGAGCTGGAATGCTCATTTCAATGATGTGATCAAATTATTTGGATTCATCAAGAATGAGGAGGAACCGTGTATTCAAAAAAATTAGTGGGAGCATTGTTGTCTTCCTCGTACTGTACGTAGATGACATCCTCCTTATTAGCATTGATATTCTCATGTTGATCATAATTAAAATATGGTTATCAAAAGAGTTCTCTATGAAGGACCTAAGAGAAACATCCTTTATTCTAGGAATTATAGTCTATAGGGATAGACCGAACAAGATGCTAGGTCTCTCATAGAAGATGTACATAAAGGAGGTACTAAAGAGGTTTAGCATAAAAAATTTTAAGAGAGGATTGGTGCCCTTCAGACATGGCATTCATCTCTCCAAAAAGATGTGTCCCAACACACCTGAGGAGATTAAATGCATGAGCAAGATTCCTTATGCTTCGGCAATAGGGAGCCTCATGTACACCATGATATGTACATGACTTGATATCGCCCATGCTGTGAGTGTTTCGAGTAGATATTAGTCAAATCTAGATGAAGATCATTGGACTTCTATAAAATGTATCCTTAAGTACTTGAGAGGGACTAAGGATATGTCCTTGATTTTTAGTAATGGAGAACTCCAGGTCCAGGGTTATGCAGACTTAGATTTTATGTCTGATATAGATGATCGAAAGTCAGCATCTTATAGTCTGTTTGTGTGTAATGATGGTATTGTCAACTGGAGGAGTTCTAAGCAGACTATGATAGCAGATTGCACCATGGAAGCAGAATACATTGCTTCATCGAAAGCTGCAAAGGAGGCATTTTGGTATAAGAAGCTTACCGTAGAACTCAGAGTGATGCCATCAGATGTTGTCCCTCTGTACTGCGACAACAATGGCACCATAGCCCTAGCTAAGGAGTCGAGGTCTCATCAGAAATTCAAGCACATCAAGCTAATTCCACCTCATCCATGATTATCTCGTGAAGGGTTATGTCGAGGTCAAGAGAATCGACTCCGTGGACAATGTGACAGATCCACTGACGAAGCCTTTTGGCCAGCAGAAGATTGAAGCCCACCTTGAGAAGATGGGATTTAGATTTGTAACTAATTGGCTTTAGGTCAAATGAGAGTTTGTTAGATGTGTGCCCTACAAGCCAGATTGGCTAACACTTGTAATACACTTCCAAGGGCAATTTTATAATTTTAACTATAAATTAATAAAAAAATTATTTTCTATCATAGTGTGTATTTAAAGTGTATGTGATATATTCTTTGAGTTAATGGTAATGATAATTTATATTTTCAAAGAGTTGAAAATTTAAGACATAAATTTTCATAATTATCTCATAAACTACTTCCAACCATAAGATCATCATGAGGATGGTGATTGATCCGAAAGGTTGGTGTACAATCACTTTCTTTGAGTAAATGAGTCTTGAGTCTATGGTGTGGAGATACTGGAGTGAGAGTACAGGCACTCATTATAGAATGAGGGCACTGAGCGTGACCACCTCGAGCATTCATAAGGAAGTCTATCTTCTCGTCAATGACTAGCTCGATGTTGTAGTAGTGTATCTGGTTCTTTGATCTGAGGTGCATCGGCAATTTACCTTGAGGGTGTTGTAGTTTGACTATACCATAACTCGATCTCCTAGTCATTCAAAATCTTAAGGTGTATATTGGCTATAGTACGTTCATTGTAGAAATTAAATTGTACCAATAAGGGATCTATCTATCTCGATAGATGAGGAGTAGCCTTATGATGATCATGAGAATCGAGTCTATAAGCCCATGGCCATGGTAGAGTGAAGATGATAGAAAGAGTTTCTATAAAGGGTTTCACATAGGACATGAATCGAATGATTAATTCAAATGATGGATATTGGGTTTGACGAGTTCACCTTAACCCTAATCCTATCGGGGCTCAAGATACAAAAACCCAATCATATAAGTAGCTACACCGAGAGGTTTGCTTTTAGTTCTAATGGGTTGCCACCATATATTGCTAGGTGTCATTGGTGGATTTTAGAAGAAATTAAAATGATTTTATGATCGATCATTCTAATTGTATGAATCAGAAAAGTTCTGATCCATCAAAAGATATTTCGATGATGTCGATGATGGAGATCACAACATGTCTCATTACCATACAGAACTGAACCTAACTGGGTTACACAAATAAGGGTTTGGATCTAGATGTTATCAATTGAGCTAACCTAGTTTGATTGATTTGGATTAGATCCAATCAGGCTCAAGGTAATCGTGCTAGCACATGATTGAGCCTTTCTCCTTCTATAATCTTTCTGATTCATTGCAACTGAGTCAAATTTGATTTGAATCATTTCTATATCTTGAATGAGTTTATTTTCATCTGACTAGAATAAGTCCAGGTTAGATTAATTATAAAAATTAAATTCATTACTTGTGCAATTGGACTAGGGTCAATAGTTGACCCAATTGAGAGAATTGAGGGTCACGTGATCAGAGAATTTTAGAACTTTCTATAGAAATTATTTTGCTCTAATTTTTTATATGTGATAGGACATGAGTTATACTTTGGGTGTACAAAATTTCATGATTTTTGGAGGTGCCTAGACTAGGTTTTGATAGAATTTAATTTGGATCAAACTCTTGAGGGAAGAGTCCTAGACGCACATGGACTCTTCCTTATCCTTTCATGCTGCCACCTTCTAGATAGAATTTTGGCATCAAAACAAGATGGGATCTATGGCTTTTCATGGAGATCGGTTTTAGGACTCCTAATGGTCGAATTAATAAGGTTTTTGGTCAAAAAGGAACTCTTTATGATGCTATGTCTAGTATAAGAACTCTTCTCACGAAATTGCCTCAACGAAATTTATGTTTTCCACACCCAAAGGAGCCTTTCTTCTGATATCCATGCCCCCTTTATCCTCTCTCTCCCTCTTTTCTATATGCCTAAAAAGTTAGGCATAAATCTGAGTTGAAGGTCGAAGATTTTTAGTACAAGATTCAACATCTATGCGATAGTGTTCGTGAGATGAACAGGTTGCCCTCAGAAGTCATTTTGAAGGCTTTTGAAATCAGATCCAAATTTGATTTTTAGAGAAGAAGTTCATGAGGAGAAGATATTTAGATCCTATCTGAGTGGATACTGGTAGAGGTCAGATGCATGCGTGGCTCCTTCTAGAACCTCAGGAATCAACAAAATCATCGTAGGATAATTAGATTACCAAATTAGATACTTAAAATTAAATTTAATTTAATTTTATTTTAACTTTTAATATGAGATCTCTATTATCAGATCTGAGAAGTATTAGATTTAATTAAGATTTTAAAATTTTTTTTAAATATTCCTTCAGATCCAATCAGATCTAAACGATTGTGTGCCGGAAAAATAGGTTTTTCCTTCATTAGCCATAGCCATTAGCATTATTCAGAAAAGAAAAAAATAGGTGTATTTAGTTCAGTAGAATTCTTTTGACTCAGTAGATTTTATCAGCCTAGTAAACTTATTTTAGCTCAGCAAAGCTTTCTTTCAGCAAAATGATTTATTTATGGTTTTGTTCTTGTTTGGTTTACTCATATTTGAAAGTATCTTAGAAAAATATGTTATATGTTATAACAACGAATATTTCAGCTGTGTCTTCTTCTTTTTCATTGTTAGATTGTTTATCCACTCACTGAGACTTTCCAAGTCTCACCCCTCACTCTTTTCCATTGTAGTTCCTGGAGTAGCTGGGTTTGGAGGCATGTTTCAATATATGTTTCTGTATTTGTATATGTATCAGTATCTTTGGTGGAGGAAATGTTTTGATGATATTGGCTTGTAAAAGCAATATATTTTGAGAAGTATTGTATAGCTGAGATAGTTGAGCTAGAACTATTATATGTATATGTTTTAGCTTGTTTTACAAATGTGTGTATTAAAAAGATGGTTCAATGAATAGAATGTATGAATAAAGTATAGTTTTGTAAATTGAAAACCCTGAGGTTGGTGTTTTGAATTATTGAGTGAAGTTAAGATATTTGCTTTAGCAGATAAAAAAGTTAAATCAAAATGTTTATGATTGATTAAGGAATTGATTAAGATAATTATTTGGAAAGTAGGTTTAAGTAATATTGCAATTCAATCTAGTTTAGAAATCCCCTTATCTCTTGTTTAAGGGTAAAGTATAGCTCTTTACCCTTATATAAGGATGGGGTGTAGCACCATCAGTCATAGGTAGTTAGGGGTGGGGTGTTATAGGAACACTCTAGAGAATTTGTCCATGGCATATGAAAATGACTAGAAAAAGCTACAAGAATTGAATATGCAAATGGTCTTTTAGAAGGATGCAATAAAGGATGCTAAAGCCGAATCTATAATTCCCGGGAAGGTTGAGAGAGACAGAAGATCATCTTAGGAGGTCCAACAAATTACTCAACGAGAGCATAGCGGCGAGGAAGGATCTCGAAGAAAAGATTAATGATTTGAAGCATGACTTCCCTTGTAATGAACTTTTTATTTTAATGAAATACCATTTCTTTTTGCTCTTTTATTACCTTGTCTCTACGACATATTTATAGAATTCCTTGCTTTTTCATGGTTTAATATTATATCACTGCTTCGTAATAATAATTTTGATTCACCATAAACCCCTTGATTGCGGACGAAGTCCTTGGAGTGTAGTTTGGAAATTGGGTTCCTTTTGTTTCTGTAAGTAGACCTTCATGTCCTTCGTATCTGGATGAGGTCCTTTTTCTATTTTTAACATGCAGCTTTCAAGCTTTGTCAGGATGGGATCATCCTCCATTCAAAGGTCTCCACCCTCATTACGATGAGGTTAACCTCTTGCCTTAAATAACCAAAGGCCTTCACCCTCGCTATGATGAGGTTAACCTCCTATTTTAAATAATCGAAAGTCTTCACCCTCGCTATGATGAGGTTAACATCCTATCTTAAATAACCAGTGGTCTTAAATAATCAGAGCCCTTCAACCTCACTACAATGAGGTTAACCTTCTGTCTTAAATAATCGAAGGCCTTCACCCTCGCTACGATGAGGTTAACCTCTTATCTTAAAAAACTGGTGGCCTTCTACTTTGTTCAAGAATGAAGTTTGATTAGTCATTTCCTATCATCACAACTTTGGATCAAGAGTGAAAATGTTAAAGTAAAATAAATTTATTAAAATGAGATCATTGATAGTACATTCATAGGTTTTTCGAATTCCAATGTCGCAGGAGTATTGGCCCTCCAAGCTCTTTTAGATAATAAGTTCCTGATCGGATGATTTTCACAACCTCATAAGGGCCTTCCCAGTTCAGGATGAGCTTTCCTTAATTTTAAGGCTGGAAACATCCATCCGTCAAAGCACCAGATCTCCCACTTTGAATGTCTTGCTCCTTACTCTGGAGTTGTAATAGCAAGCCACCCTTTGCTCGTAAGCTACCATCTTGATCAAGGCCTTCTCTCACTTTTCTTCCAATAGATCAAGATTTGCTCTAAGGTCTTGTGAGTTATTTTATTCATTGAAAGCTTCAACTCATGCTGAAGGAAGTTCAAGTTCAATTAGGATGACTGCCTCTGTTCTAAATGCCAATGAAAAAGGAGTTTCTCTAGTTAGCAACCTTTGGATGGTTCTATAAGCCCAGAGCACATGATAGAGTTCATCCACCTACATTTCTTTTGCCCTTTTTAGCCTTGCCTTTATCCCCTAAAGCAAAGATCTATTGGTTACTTGAGTACTTGTCGTTAGAGCATCAAATAAAAATTAAAATCGATCTTCCTATTAATTAAAATAATAGTGAGTCAGGTGTCAATTTTCTCAAGGATTGAAGGCTAAGTTGCATTCAATTTAATAAAAAAATAAATTAATCTTTAAATAAAAATTTAAATAAATAAATTAAAGTAAATTAATTAAGATTTAGCAAATTAAAATAAAAGAAAGTAAATTCTAATTAATTAGATTATTTTTTTAGAATTAAAAAGAAAGATAGATGGAGAAAATTGTCTAGGGGTTCAGTTTCATCTTTTAATATTCAAATCTGTAATTGATTCATGTAATCTTTTTATTGTCAATATGCAATCTTATAAGGTATATATTTTATTGATCAAATTCTAACATAACCTATTCTACCGAGCATGGATCATATCTAACACAATCATGACCCATCTCATGGATATAGATTATTTAGATCATGCAATCAAAGAACTTAAATATAATTCTTATTTAATTTCTATAATTCATCCTAATCTGAGCACAGACCGTATCTATTCATGATTATGATCTATCTCTTTATCTATAAATTATAAGAAATTTAACATTAAAGCATGAATAAGAAGGACATGTTAAAAGATAAAGAAATTTTATTGCTCAATAAAAAAGAAAAATAGGTTCAAATTACAAACTCTCATGCTTAGAAGACTTTTCTAACTCCCCTGGACACAAGCTCTTAGCCATACATGATTTTGATCCTTACAGCTTGTAGCATCTTTAAATCACCAAATAAATAAAAAGAAAAGAAAATGAAAGATAAAAGAAAGAAGAAAGAAGAAGAAAGAGAGAGGAGAGATGCTTGGAGGCTCTGTTTTACCCCAAAGGGGGTCTCTTCTCTGATTTTGGCATAACAGAGTTTAAATAGAGGAAAAAAGGAGTCTGTGAGTCCTTGTTGGACTCAATTTGGAGTTTAGTTCAAATTATACATGTCAGTTGAAGTTTTGGCCACTAGATCTTGATCAAACATCCTAGATTTTTTCAAAAATCAACCATAAAATCTTATATTATCATCTAGATTTAATTCTGACCGTCGAATCGAAGCCAGGATGAATTTTTACCATTGAATCGCGCACAAGAAGGCTGGGTAATCCTAATCAAAACTAGAATTAATCCCTACCATTAGATCTTCAATGGCTATGATGATGACCATTGGATCGTACATCATTGTTCCCATGGACTGCCATGGACCAAGCTCGTCGAGGACTGTAGCCAACCAGAGCTCGCTGCGCCTACTCAAATTATCAAAATACCCCTGTACGCCGCGATATAATTTTCATAGACCTCTTAATGGTCTAGGTTCACGACATGGCAGCCACTGACTGGCCACGCCTGCTGAGCTGGCCAGTCTATGCCTATTCCATGGACCAATCTATCAGTCCACCATGTACCGATCTATTTTTTTTATTTTTTTTATTTTAAACTTCTGGGCTTCATAACTTTTTCATTTTAGCTCCGATTTGAGTGAAATTTATTATGTTGGAATCCATAAATTGAGCTCCTTACATTGGTGGGCTTCTTTTCTACAAAACATCCATAAAAATATTAATTTTTTAAATAAATATTAAATTAATATATATTTTAATTTTTTTTAATAATTTATGATAATTATCATATCTCCCTACTTGAGTTTTACTCATCCTTGAGTAAAAAGAAAAAAATTAGAAGTATGTACCGACTCGATAAGATGTGAAAATTTCTTCAGGTTATCCTAAAGTAAGTTGATATCTAGTCAGAGATTTAAGAAATATATCATTGGACTATTAATTTCTTCCCAAGTAGTGGTTAAGTGAAGAACACAAAATTTTAGAGCTTTTCTTTGATCAATTCTCTATCTTTATTCTTTAAATCCTCTATCTTTAGTATGAACTAGAAATTTTTTTTCATCTAATGCAATATTTTAATCTCTTAAGCTTTTTATCTGACCCTTGAAGCAAGGTTTGGACCAATGACTTCCAAACCAGTTAACTTTAGGGCACTAGATGTAGAACATCCCTCAAGCTTACTTACTCGAGTCAAATAGGCTACAGGTTAAAACTAACTGTATAATAAGCTTCTTTATGTTGCCTACTTTTTGACATGAATAATATTTCTTACTTAGGCAATAGAACTTGATTACTCGGTGGAAGATCAATATTTAGAACTTGCTTTTTATTTTTATTTTTTATATATTATTTTTTTGAACTTTTTTTCTTTTTTTTTCACACTCATACCCATAGAAAGTAGATTTTTTAGTGAATATAGGTAGAAAGAAGATTTTAGAATCACTCAAAAATTTGTCTGTTCTTAACCTTACCATTTATTAGGTTTTCTTAATAATTGGATCCTTAGTATTTCAGAAATTCTCTAGACCATTAATCAATCATCAATTAAAATGCCTGAAAAACTTCAAATCAAGATGAAATCAGGTACATAGGACTAATTATTACCATACTTGAGGATTTAAAATATTTTTATTTAGCCTTTCCCATAACTTAATTTTCATTATCCTCAATGGAGGAAAGAAAATAGAGTGTGATAAATGATAAAAATAACAAGAAAAGAGTTTGGCTGACTTAATTTATTTCTAGTCTTAGCCTAGGGTTTATTTATTCTTCCAACATGGGTTTGTAGTTTGCCCCCTAACTTAATCCTAAAAGAAAGGTAAACTAAAAAGAAAAAGAAAAAGTTAAATGCAAAAACATGGGTTGCCTCCTGATAAGTGCTAAGTTTAACATTTTCAACCAAACCCTATGAAGGAGTTTTAGGTATAATCAATCTCAGTACATCCTTCAAGATTTCAAAAAGATAGGACCAATCAAGAGGTCTAGTCATCATAGCAAAAAAATGTTCATGGTATGCTTTGTGATGGTTAAGCATAGCCCTGACTAATAAAGTATTTTGAGCAAGCATGTTATACCAGAGTTTAAAATTATTATTGTTTTTATGATTAGGAAGAGATTGAGTTTATCAGGTCAAAATTTGTGGTGGTGATTTAGAAATTACTTCAACTATAACCTGATCTACCCCATTCCATTTCTCAGATTTGACAAGTCTTGGTATGAACTCTTCCTGATATAAACCATGACATTTTTTTAAATTAATTTTAAAAATGCTTCCATATATCATTTTAATATTATAGATAAATTTTGTAGGCAGTTCTCAAAAGTAGTGCTGAATATAGAAAAAATAGTTTTAATATCATTATCCCTTATGTGAGCAATATCTCATCTGATAGCTTTTTTATGCAATTTTAGAATACCTATTAGTTGGTCTTCCTAGTTAGGTATCACTAGTAGTGCGTCTGTAGATTCATTAGAAAGTGATTTCAATTCTAGATCAGTTGGTGGTTCTTATAAGAGAGCTATTGGTGGGCTAGATGGTGGCTTAAGTGGGATGGTTTCAGGATAGGATGTATCTACTTGATCATGAACTTGTGTATTGTACCCATCTTCATCAAAATCATCCATCTCATAATGGTCTATGTAGGGATTTAATGAATCCTGACTTCCTCTAATATGTTATTTACTTGTGGTTCTTGGAAAGTCTCTATTGATTCCATCATCACATCAGTTTATCCATCCTCATTAAAAGGATTGGATGATTCTAGGGCACTTAGGGATGGATCCATATATAAGTAAGATGATGGAATTGGTTTATCCCATTATTTTGGTTCTTTTCTATATGTTCTTTCCTCAATTATATGGTCTAAGAGAATTTTTTTAGTTTTGCGAGTTTGTTCTCTGATCATAGCTAAAGAAGATGATGATGATGGAATCGGTTCATCCCACCATGTTGGCTCTACCCTATATTTTGCTGCCTTAGTGATATGGTTTAAGAGGATCTTTTTGGTTGTATAGAGTTGCTCTATGATCATATTATTTTCAAGAGTTATATGTGATTATTTAGAAAAAGTTATAGAAATATTAAAATTTTTAGCCATGTATGGTCCCTCAAGGTCACTCTTGGGCTGACTAGGCAACTCTCTTTACTCCTACTGATTGAACGCAGGTGATCACTTCTTTAGTTCTTTAAAGTTTTGCATACATGAGTTAAAGGTCTATTGGATTGTCTAAGTGATGAGTTCTAACTCTGTTAATGCTTGTTGAATCCTCTCTTCAAAACTTGACTCATTGTTATTTGGAGAAGATTGATATTGTGGGTAGGGCATATCATATTGTGCGTCCATGAAAGTAGATCTTTGTGGCACTAGGGTAATCACTGGTTGTGATTGCCATAAAAAATTTGGTTAAGCCTTCTAGTCTTGATTGTAAGTATTAAAATATTGGTTATTTTCTGACCCGTAGGCTATTTGGGTTTGATCTTGATAAACTTGCTCATGCATATTCTTAGGAAATAAGTTTGGGCATCTTCTTGCAAAGTGGGTGAGGCTCGAATAAATTGCATAAACTTGTTGTGCAAAAGAAAAAGATGGATATGGAGGGTTTCTATTGGCTTCTAGATGATCTAATCTATGGGATAGATCAATATAAAATTCATCTTTTATTATTACTTATTTTATTTATTTTATTTTAAAGAATAACGAAAAGAGATGAAGAGAGAGAATTCTAAAGATAAGAGCCTAGAGGATCCTAGATCTAAAAATAATAGAGGAGAGTGTTCTAATTAGGATTTTAGTTGTAATAGCAAATAAGTTTGGCGAGTATGGACTCTCTATCCTTGGATTTACCTAGAGTTAAATAGCTTCTAACTGCTAAGGTTACCTACAAACCTTTTAGATAATAAATTAGCCACTTAACTAGCCAGATAAGTGTAAGATCGGTGGGAGCCCCCCCATTGCTTTTCTTAAACACCAATTATCTTAGCTAGATAAGCTAATGAAACTAATTATATAACCATCTTCCTTCGAGATGCAGTCCTTGAATCACTTGCCTTGATACTAGTTGAACTGACTAACCCTAATCCGGTCCAACTCTTAGGGTCCTTTGTCCTATTGAGCTCAAACATCCTTAAGGGCCAACATCTAATTGATTTTAAATTAAGATTTAGGTCAATGCAATATGAAGGATGATGATTTATGGGCTAAGAAAGGATAATCAAATCTCCATCTTATCTTGTTTAATGGGTTGTGCCCATAAAATATATTATGAATATGCAATGCAAACAAAACAAGGTGTCCAAACATGTTGATTTCTTTTAAGGTTTAATTAGTTTCTCTATATTAATTAAGTATTATGAGGTGTATTTGTTTTCTTGTTATATTAGATTATGTAAAGTTAGAAAAATAAAAAGTAAACTTTAATTAAGTTAATTAGATTAATTATATTATGATTTATCTAAACTAGTTTAGAGAATCTAACTAATTGATAAGTAAATTACACTAGGGTTAAAAGGTAACTAGGTAAATTAAATTATTTTTTTAAGATAATAATTTATTCTAAGTAGTAAATTAATTATGTAAAATAAGATAATTATTTAACTATGCAATTAAGATAATCTAGCTAGAAAGCAATTAATAAATTATATATGAAAAGCAATAAAAAGCAAAAATTTAGAGAAAGCACAAATAACAAGTAATTAAGAAATTAGATTAAATTGATGGATAATAAAAGGTAAATCATTGATCAGTAGAATAAAATATAAAAAGTAAAAGTAGAAAAGTAGTAAACATAAAGCAAAAAAATAAATAAATTAATAAAGCAATATAAAGTAACTATGCAATAAAGTAGCAGTAAAAATAAATATGATAATAAATTAAAATAAGTAATAAAATAAAGCAGCAAAATAAATAAAGCAATAAAGCATGTAAAGCAATAAATTAGAAATTAATTAAATTTTTTTGAATTTTTTGAATTTTTTAAATTTTTTAAAATTTTTAATTAATTTAATTTTTTTAAATTTTTTATTTGAAGTAATTATGCTACAATCTCTGAAAATGGTGTCAAAAATTTGACTACTGAGCATCAAATAAAAATTAAAACTAATCTTCCAATTAATTAGAGCAGTGGTGAGTCAGATATCGATTTTCTCGAAGATTGAAGGCTAAGTTATGTTCAATTTAATAAAAAAATTAATTTTTAAAATAAAAATTTAAATAAATTAATTAAAAAAAATTATTGCTCAATAAAAAAAAAAATATATTTAAATTATAAACTCTCATGCTTGAAAGACTTTTCTAACTCTCCTGGACACAAGTTCTCAACCGTACATGATTTTGATCCTTGCAGCTTGTAGCATCTTTAGATCACCAAATAAATAAAAAGAAAAGAAAATGAAAGAAAAAAAAAGAAGAAGAAAGAGAGAGGAGAGATGTTTGGAGGCTCTGTTTTACCCCAAAGGTGGTCTCTCCTTTGATTTCTAGCATTACAGGGTTTAAATAAAGGAAAAAAGGAGTCTGTGTTGGACTCAATTTGGAGTTTAGTTTGAATTATCCAGGTCAGTTGAAATTCTGGCTATTAGATCTTGATCAAACACCCTAGATTTTTTCAAAAATCAATCACAAACCCTTATATTATCATCCAAATTTAATTTTGACCATTGGATCGAAGCCAGGATGAATTTCCACCATTGGATCGTGCATAAGAAGGTTGGATAATCCTAATCAAAACCAAAATTAATCCCTACCATTAGATCTTCACCAACTATGATGATGACCATCGGATCGTGCATCACTGTTCCTATGGACCGCCGTGGACCGAGCTCGTCAAGGACCGCAGCCAACCAGAGCTCGCCGTGGCTGCTCAAATTACCAAAATATCACTATACACCGCGATATAATTTCCATTGACCTCTTAGCGATCTAGGTTCACCACGTGGCAGTCGCTAATTAGCTGCACCTGCTAAGCTAGCCGATCTACGCCTATTTCATGGACCGGCCTGTCGGTCCACCGTGCACTAGTCTATTTTTTTATTCTTTTATTTTAAACTTTTGGGCTTCATAACTTTTTTATTTTAGCTCCGATTTCAGTGAAATTTATTATCTTGGAACTCATAAATCAAGCTCTTCGCATTGATGGATTTCTTTCCAACAAAACATTCATAAAGATATCAATTCTTTTAAATAAATATTAAATTAATATATATTTTGATATTTTTATTTAATAATTTATGATAATTATCATTACCTCAGCCTCACCATTTACTTGAAGATGAGCCACAGTTGTGAAATGATAAAAAATATTTAGATCTTCATAGAACTTGATAAATTTTGCTTCTGTAAACTAACATCCATTATCAGTGATCAAAGTCCGAGGCAGGCCAAATCTATAAACTATTGACTTCTAGATAAGGTTCTACACCCTAGCTTTAGTAATTTTTGCTAGAGGTTCGACCTCTACCCATTTAGTAAAATAATCCATTGTACTAAGAGGAATTTTTGTTGTTCAGCTGTCATGGAAAAGGGAACCAATATATCCATCCCCCATTAGGCAAACGATCAAGAAGCACTTAGAGGTGTAAGCTGTGAAGCTGGTTATTTTTAAATATTAGCATTTCTCTGACATCAATCATATTTTTTCACATATTCTAAGGCATCTTGGTGCATAGTCGATCAATAATATCTTTATCGAAGTAGTTTATAAGATAGAGATTTAGCTCCTAGATGGTTTCCACATATTTCTTCATGAACTTTTCTCAAGACATAATCAGCTTTAGAAGATCAGAGACACTTGAGGAGTGGCAAAGAATACGACCTCTTATATAACTTATTTTTATATAGAACATAGCGGGAGGCCTGATTTCTCAATTTTTTAGCTTCTTTAGGATCTCTGAAAAGAAAACCATCTCTAAGATATGAAATCAATGGATCAATCTAGCTGGGCTCATGGTTGACTTGCAATACTATTTGAGGTTCCTCCAAATTTGGATGTTGTAGCATTTCAAGGAAGATCTTTCTAGCAATTCATTTGGAGCCAAAGTAGCCAACTTGGAAAGAAGTTCAGCCTAGGTATTTTCTGTTCTACGGATCTACTAAATATCAAAGCTACTAAAGGGCGAGCTTAGGCTTCTTACCTTTTCTAAGTACCTCTTCATGCTTTCCTTCCGAACTTCATCATTGTTATTAACCTGCCTACAGCTAGCTGGGAGTTACTATAAACTTTCAAGTGTTCTGCCTTTAGCTCTTTGGCTATTCTTAGTCCCACAATCAAAGCTTCATATTCTACTCCATTATTAGTGGCAGGTAACTAAGAGCATAGAGCATATTCAGCAATAATTTCTTCTAAATTGATTAAAATCAAGCCAGCGCCTGCCTTTGAAGCATTAGATGAACCATCAACATACAAAGCTCAGAAACCTTTAGCAAGATCCACTTTTCTTTGGAGGAGTTCGGCTGCAAGTTGGGTGTACAGGCTTCCTGGGATTCAAGTTTGGTTGGATCCAAGATGATGCATTCTATCATAAAGTTGGCTAATATTCGAGCTTTAATGTATGGTCGAGGTTGAAAAATTGATATCAAATTTAGTAAGCTCAATCGCTCACTTTGCTATTCTCCCAGATGTATTAAGCTGCTGAAGGACTGCTTTGATAGGTTGATCAGTAAGAAGTGTAACTATATGCCTCTAAAAATTATTGAAAAATATGTTCCAAAGCCAATCATCAGTCTATTGATGGTTGAGCTATTTTATAAATATAATTAATTTATTAATTAATAAAATATATTTTTGACATTTTCATCATAAATTTTAATCTTCTAATGAACTCCATTGTTGTGATGAAGTCCTTAGGACTATTTAGGTTCGATAAAAAGAGAATTTATCAATTAGTCCTTAAAACTTTTCACGATCAAATGATAGGCTATTAAGGATGACAGCATCTATCGAGCATAGGTCATTGTATGCTATATAGGTTATTTATCCTCTTAACCAATGAGTGTGGAGACATTAGTATGGCATACAGGTAAAATATAAGGATACATCATCATTGAACGTGACCAACTCCAGAACATTCTACTATCGAGAATGTCTCTAATGGGATATAGGTATAAGTATCCCTTAGATCTGAGATCACTTCAGTAACTTGCAAGTGATAAGTACCATAAATTTATTAATAAAAGTATTAATTTATTAATTAATTTATATTAATTTTTAAGAATTAATAATCAATTTATATATATTTTTTAAAAATTCATATTTTTATTAATTAAAAAATTAATTAAAAAATAATAAATTTAAAAATAAAATTTTGTAATCAATGGAAAGAGCTTATTTTTTATCACAATGAAATAAGTTTTGCACAAAATGAAGCTAAAACGGAGAAGATATGAATTTCTAAAAAAATAAAATAAATAAAAATAAAAAATAACATACGGCTCAGCTGGCTCAAGCTTCCGTGCCACATTAGCCGACACATCCAAATGCGTCGAGCCAAGCCAATGAAGCTAGCACACCAAGCTAACCATGCTAGCCGACTAAGTCGTGGAAGCCATCAGCTGGTCCAAGATCTAGGTGTGGACTGCCAGCTCAGTAGAAATCGAAGAATCACGGAGCGACATGTGGTGGACCTAGACCCTTAAAGAGTTTACAAAAAATCTATCATGGCTCACAAGGCATTTTGGACTTTTCACTCGACGACAGGAGGTATTGATTTGTTGCAGTGTGCGATGCAGTAGGTCCACACGATCCATGAGAATAGCAATTGCGTGATCGGATGGATCTGGTTGATTGCGGTCAAGATTGGATGATGGAGGAAATTTTCTACTACAAACTTCATGCGAATCGCCATCGGACAGCAGCGCTCACTTTTGACTTAGATCCAATGGTCCAGAATGCTCCCGACGATGATTAGGACTCTCAATGCACGATCAGCGGCCAGATTTTCTCCATCAACGCACGATCAATGGTTAGAATTTAATCCGACCTAATCTGGGTCGATACACATCTGATTTTGATGATTTTTAGTCCATCAGATTTCTATTGAATGACTAGATTTCACCAGACTTCAATAGAATTTGTTCAGAACTTCTTTTAATCTAATTTTTACTTGGATTTCTCCATATTTTGACGATCAAAGACCTCTTTAGTCCTACATTGCCTGCAGAAAAAGTCTCCAATCCTCCTAGCTCTATAAATAAGACCGCAGACTTCCAGAATTTATAATCTTCAGTCAAGGTGATGCTTTGGTATAGAATAGAGCTAGGCTTTAGATCAGAGGTTGCTTCAAAGCAATGGATGCCGAGAAAAAGAGCTGGACTTCTACACCATCTTTTTGCCAACATCGATCCAAGATCAGAGATCAACCTATTTATTTATTTTTTAAGTATTTAAATTATAAACTTTTTAATTAATAAAATATTTATTTTTATACTCTTTAATTTCATGCTCTTTATTTTTATTATAATTTAATTTTTATATTTTAATTATTATTTTTTATTTTATTGCAAGTAGATGCTAAGATCTAACTAGTAGATCTTAATACCAAGTTTAAATTTCTATACCTTTTAATTTTTGCCTTTTATTTTTTGACTTCACTTTTGATTTCAAAACTCTATTCTTTTCGTTTTCTTTTCAAAAATCAAAGATTTCAAAACTAAAACACTACCTTTCCTATGGATTCGATCTGACTCACTGCTATCTACGTATTTTTAATTATTTTAAGAAGTTAGATTAAACTGATAAATATGGTATCTTAATGACAACATCGCGCTCTTATTAAATTTTTTGGTGCCATTATTGGAGAAGACGTGGACATTAAATTTTTGATCTCTTTGATTTTTTTATAAATAAATTATAAATAAAATTTTTATTTTTTATAAATATTGCTTGCTAACTTTTTTTTAATTGTAGAAAAAGAGGTTAAAGAACAAAAAGAACTAGGGCAAGGAACAAATCATTCAGTTTTGCTTGGTGAGATCAATCATAACCCTAGTCCTTTTCTCTTTTTATTTATTTATTTATTTTATTTTTAAATTAAATTTAAAAAAAATATATCCACTTAAATTTAATTAAAAATCTCATGACAAGATTAGAAATCCTAACTGCTTAGAGCATGCAACATATTAGTTTTATTTTAATTTTATTTTTTTTATGATCGCTAGAGATAAGGTAAGCTCTTAAGTTTAATCAATTTCATGCATCTACTTTAGTTGCATAGAATCCCTTGTTGAAAGTGATTGTGCATATGCATATTAAATCAAATTAAGGGCAACACCCAATTAAACAAGATAAGGTGGAGATTAGATCACCCTTTCTTGGCCCACAAACAACCAACCAGCATCCTGCATTGACCTAAGCCTTTAATTTTAAAATCAATTAGACATCAGCCTTAGGAGCTCGAGCTCAATAGGACAAGGAACCTTAAGAGTTGAACCAAGTTAGGATTAGTCAATTTGACTAGTGTCTAGAAAAGTGGTTCAGGAATGACTGGACTCGAAGGAAGGTGGTTTCTAATTAGTTCCATTAGCTTATCTGACCAAGCACAATTGATATCTAAGGCAAGCAATGGGGGAACTCCCACCAATCTTATACTTACTTGGCTAGTTGATTGACTGATCTTATACTTGGAGTGCTTGAAGGTGACCTTGGTAGTTAAGAGCTGTCTAGATCTAGGATAACCATTAGTCAGGATTGATTGACCAACTTGATTGCTAACCAACATCAAACCTAATTTTCTCTCTCTTCTTAGTTCTAGAACTCCTTAGGACCTCTTCTTTATAACTCTTCTTTCTTTCTTCTTCTTTCTCCTTTAAAAATAAAATAAAATAAAATAAAAATTAAATTAAACTAACTAAAAAATATTTAAAAATAATAATCAAATTAAATTAAATTAAAAATAATAATTAAAATAATTTAAAAAATATATTTTTTAATAAAAATATTAATATAATAAAATAATAATATATATATATAATTCTAAAAAAACTAAAAAATTTTTGAATAATACATTAGGATTGCACTAATACATACATGATAGAAAATCACTTTATCTGATCTAGTTGAATCCAACCATAAAATTGAAAGGCCGAATCGTAATAAACCTGATAACCAAACGGCTAAAACTTTTAAAAAACCATCTAAGCAGATGAAGGAATACTTTATTCCTTCCATCTATAACCCATCGACTTATATCCAATTATCTAAAATTCATAATATCCATTATGAGATCAAGCCGACCATAATCCAGATGCTTCCATCTTTCTACGGGAATACCAATAAAGATCTTTATAAGCATCTAGATGAATTCTTAGAAATCTTCTCTATGATAAAAATTTAAAATTTAACTAATGATGCTCTTAGACTAATTTTATTTTTCTTATCATTAAAAGACAAAGCCAGGTACTAGCTTGGCATAATAGGAAGACCAATTAAAACTTGGGCTGAATTGCAAAGTGAATTTCTTAAAAAAAATTTATCCTATAGGTCGAACCAACATTATGAGGTGAGCTATCACTAGATTTGCTTAGCTTCCAGGGGAACAGATTCACAAGTCATGGGAGAGACTTAAGAAACTTCTTAGAAAATGCCCATACCATGGTCTATCTAAGTAGCAAATAGTTCAAGCTTTCTATGAGGGTTTAGGAGATCAATACAGACAGATGGTAGATACATCCTACGGAGGTGCATTCATGAACAAGAGTGAGGATGAAGCCAATACCTTATTTGAAATCCTGAGTGAAAATTTAATTAACCATGCTTCATTATCTTTCTAGTAAACCTGGGCAGGGATCCATGAATTTAAACATGTAGAATCTAGTCCTAAGGCTGATTCAAATTTGATAAATAAAGTGAACTTTCTTGCTCAGAAATTAGATCAAGTCCTAACCCTAGGTCAACAATCTCCTGCATAATTTACATCATCTTCTAATTATCAGGAGATTTGTTTAATCTATGCTAGCCCAATCCATCATGTGAGTAAATGTCCTATGGTTGCATAGTTTTCATCTTTTATCCAAGAACAATTCCAAGCTACTAAAGGCTACTCCAAGCTGCTTAATGATCAATTTTCAAATTCATATAACTCTGGCTAGAGAAACGATCCTAATTTTTCTTAAAAATCATAATAGACTCAGGCTTAGACCCAAACTCCATCAGTACAAAATTATCAAAATAGACCTCAATACCAGAACTATGCTTATAACAGAGGTCAGCCTAGTCACTCTTTCCAGCCACCATATTATAATCATCCCTTATATCCACCTCCTCAATAGACCAATCTAGCTGATGATAGATTTAACCAACATCAATAATAGATTCTGACTCAGCAGTAATCTATCGTCAGGCTAGAAGCTTAAATTGGACAACTAACTGAATCTAACATAAGGAGAGAACTAGGTTAATTATCGAGCCTACCAATTTCAAACAATCCACTTAATGTCCACCAATCATTTGGACCAAGTTATCAATCTAATATCCTATCTAAGAATCCTCAATTTGAGATTGCTAAAGTAATTCCTGATCTTAAAAGCTATAGAATTTTTATGGATCCATACCAAGATCAGGTGAGAGAGGCTAGTACTAATGTTAGCCAAAATAAAAATTTAGAGGAATAGATTAGTACTGAGACTAACTACATAGAAGAATCTAAGCCTAGAACTAGTACTGATGTTGATTCCAGTTTAAATGAGATAGACATAAGAAAAAAGAGAATAGATGATTTATTCGAGACTTATAAACCTAATGTCCTATTTTCTTCAATCCTAGAAGCTGGTTCTTCTTACAAAAATCAAGAGGCATGTAATGAAGTATCAATAGAGTTGTGTAAGCAAGATCATATTAATTTACCTTCAAAATTAAACCCATCTTTAGACACTCTTCTAATACCCAGTGTATTAAACTTAACTATTAATATAAAAACTCCATTCATGAGTATCTTAGAAGAACAAATAGAAAAAATTCTTAATAAACATGGGTCTGAGAATGGGGTCACAAATTATGTTCCCCTAATTAACAATGAATATATCAATAATGAGATTATAAATCAACTTTCTAAGATTGGCAATCCAAAATCATTGAAATTTGTCAATCCAATATTTGACATAGGATAGTAAGCTGCATTATGTCTGGCTGAAGATGGTAAACTTAGGGCTTGTTGGGAGGCAACCCAATATTTAGTTTTCTTTAGTTTATTAGGATAATTTGAATAAGTTGGAGGGAGAGCTTAAATTTTCAAAGGCATGTGCTGGACCAAAAATATATTGAGTTAGGTGTATTCTTTCATGTTCTTTATTACATCCTTTATTTTTTCTTCATTGAGGACAATGTCGATTAAGTTAGGGGGAGAAAAATAAAAATTTAAAAATTTTAAGTTTTTGAAAATGTTAGTATTTAGTATTTAGACACCGATTATGCTTAAGAATTGAATTAAACTAAGCATTTTTAAAAGAAAATTAATGCACAGATCAGAGAATCTATGAGATATTGAGGGATCAAGTATTAAGAAAATCCAATAAAGAGTTAAGTCTAGAACATAAAAAGTTTTTTTCCTTGAGCATTTCTAATTTTTTCTACTAGCATTAAAGAAAAATTTCATTTTTATAGGCTTGTGTAAGGTAACTATATGTTTCTTCATATAAAAATTAAATAAAATAGTTTTTAAGTACTTCTCATTGAGTAACCAGATCTTTTTGCCTAAGCAAGCATTGAGTTTCACGTCAAAAGATGGAAAGGGCAAAGAAGCTCATTGTAAAGCTAGTCTTAACTCATACCCTATTTGATTCGAGCTAGTAAACCCGAGGGGTATTCTATACCTAGTGCTCTAAAGCCAACTAGTTTGGAAGTCATTGGCCCAAGACTCGATACATGGATCAAATAGAAAACTTAAGGGTTTAAGACACTCAATAGTGGTACAATATTAAAAAAAAAAGGAACAATGGTTTCCCACCGAGTAACCGGGTCTCATTGCCTAAGTAAGCAATGATATTCACATAAAAAAGTGGGTAATATAAAAATAAAAATCAATAAATGAAGGATGGAAGTAGCAATACACTTGTCAATATGAAAGTTTAGACAATTCAAAGATAAAGATAGGATAATTTAGAAAAAGTTCAAAAAAATTTAATATTTTTTACTTAATTTTTTTTATTGATAAGTATTAATATCCCAATGATATACCTCACTTATACACTACTGAATATCAATGGACATTTTGAAAACTACTTAGAAAAAATTTGAAACTCTAAAGTTAAAAGGTATTTAAAACTAAATTCATTCTATACTCGAGGACGAGCAAAGCTTAAGTTGGGGGTATGATAAGTATCATAAATTCATCAACAAAATTATTAATTTATTAATTAATTTATATTAATTTTTAAAAATTAATGATCAATTTATATATATTTTTAAGAAATTTATATTTTTATTATTTAAAAAATTAATTAAAAAATTAAAAAATAAAAAATAATTTTATAATTAATGGAAAGAGCTTATTTTTTTGATCATAATGAAATAAGTTTTGCATAAAATAGAGCTAAAATAGAGAATATATGAATTTTTAAAGAAATAAAATAAATAAAAATAAAAGATAACATATGGCTCAGCCGTCTCAAGCTTTCGCGCCGTATCAGTCGGTGCATCCAAATGCATTGAGCCAAGTTGATGAAGCCAGCATGTCTAGCCATGCTAGCCGACTCAGCCGTGGAAGCCATCATCTGGTCCACGATCCAGGCGTGGACTGCCAGCTCAGCAGAAATCGATGAATCACGAAGTGACACGTGGTGGATCTAGACCCTTAAAGGGTTTACAGAAAATCTATCATGGCTCACAAGGCATTTTGGACTTTTCACTCGATGATAGGAGGCACTGATTCATTGTAGTGTGTGGTGCAGCTAGTCCATGCGGTCCATGAAAATAGTAATTATGTGACCGGACGGATCCGATTGATTGCGATCAAGATCGAACGGTGGAGGGAATTTCCTACTTCAGACTTCATATGCATCGCCTTTGGATGGCGGCACTCACTTTTGACTCAGATCCAACAATCCAGAACACTCCCGACGGTGATCAGGACTCTCAACGCATGATCAATGATCAGATTTTTTTCATTAACGCGTGATCAACCACCAGAATTTAATCCAACCTAATCTAGATCGATACACATCCGATTTTGATGATTTTTGATCCATTAGATTCCTATTGAATGGCTAGATTTCACCAGACTTCAACAAAATTCATCTAGAACTCTTTTTAATCCAATTTTTACTTAGATTTCTTCATATTTTGATGATTAAAGATCTCCTTAGTCCCACATTGCCTGTAGAAAAGTCTCCAATCCTCCTAGCTCTATAAATAAGACCCCAGACTTTTAGAATTTATAATCTTCGATCAAGATGAAGCTTTGGTATAGGGTAGAGCCAAGCTTTGGATCAGAGGTTGCTTCAAAGCAATGGGTGCTGAGAAGAAGAGCTGGGCTTCTACACCATCTTTCTGCCAATGTCGATCCAAGATTAGAGATGAGCCTGTTTAATTTTTTTTATGTATTTAAATTATAAATTTTTTAATTAATGTAATATTTTTTTTTATGCTCTTTAATTTCATGCTCTTTATTTTTATTATAATTTAATTTCTATACTTTAATTATTATTATTTATTTTATTATAAGTAGATGCTAAGATCTAACTAGTAGATCTTAGTACCAAGTTTAAATTTCTATATCTTTTAATTTTTGCTTTTTATTTTCTAATTTCACTTTTGATTTCAAAACTCTATTCTTTTCTTTTTCTTTTAAAAAATTAAAGATTTTAAAACTGAAACACTACCTTCCCTATGGATTTGATCCGACTCACCGCTATCTATGTATTTTTAATTATTTTAAGTAATTGGATTAAAATAATAAGCATGATGTCTTAATGACAACATCGCGCTCTTATCAGCAAGCAACTTACTATGCTTTGATACCAGACTAATTGAATTTCTAATTCAGGAATGAAAGGCTTCTAGGCATAGTCAAGTACTTGTAAAGTTGGTGTGTGAAGTTGGTGTGTGATCAAGATGGAATTGACCACTCCAAGAGTTGGAGAAGAATGTATCATTGTATTTCAATATAGCAAAACCTTGGCCATGGTAATCCATAAGATGGATTTGATATTTTGAAATACAATGTGCACAACCTTATCAGAGTTTACAATTAAACTCTGAGGTATCCTATGAGCATTTTGGTCAACATGATGAATTATATAAAAATTATATCCACATGGATTCCAAGGATGTTGTTCAATACATTTGACCTATCCAGCCATCAGATATCATTACTAGAAGGTCACTTTGATTGGTATAAAAATTTATTTCTATACTACTAGCTTAGGTTCAGACCAATGAGATCATACACATTAAAGTTTATGATCTGATCGAATGGTTGATCAATGATTAAGAATCATTCTAGAGTTAAACGATCAATATGATTAATGTTTAACCTAGTACAAGTGTTGCAGGAGGATCGATTGGCAATTCAATTCCTAATTGACTTAATATGATAAAGCCAAAGAACTAAAATTAAGTTTAATTAAATATTATTTTATTAGATTTGATTTGGGCCTGATTGGATTAAGTTCAATTAGTTTATTGGATAAGCTAAATGCAAGGAAGAACTAGTCCTAGTTCAACTAAGACTCGGATCAACCCAATTTCTAATTTGATTAAAAAATTAGTTTAGATTTAAATATGATTTAATTTAATTTAACTATATTCTTAATTGAGTTAAGGTTTAACTTAATTGGGTTGGTTTACTTCTGATTTAATTTAGTTTGAGAAACCAATTTTAGATCAAGCCAAAATAAGAATCCTAGTATGACTAGGATTCCATATCTTGTGCCACCTTGAACCCACGCCGTTCTTCCTTTATTTTTGGCATTGAATCCCCTCTCCCCAGCCTTTCACACATGGCCTCTCTTCCTCTCTCTCTCTTATTTGGAATAAGTTATGGACATTTGCTTAAGAATGTAAGTTGTTGTGGTTTGTTTGGATTCTATGTGATAGAATCCCAACAAACTTGGATTCCTTTCCTTGTGCCGCCCACATTTGATTTTCTTTCTTTGTTTTTAATGATTAATGAATTTTGTGCACCAATCTCAAGTATTCCACGGCATGGGATAAGGAGGTGATGCCCAAATGTTGGGTGCCCCAACAACCTGGTTTATATTGACCTGCCTTGTCTAAGAATTTGACCTACATAAGGCTCTTCCATAACTTATTATTTAAAATAAACTTTTACTTAAATTTTTCATAAAATATAGACCTTTTAGATAGGTTTTGAATGTGTGAAAATTAGAGGGAAAGGGTTCTTGGGCATTGGGTTTTCATAGACACCAATCTAGGTGTCTAGGTGAGAGAAGAAAGAAGAAGAAGAGGGTTTTCTTCTAGGGTTTCTTCCATACATCCTTTTCTTCCTCCTTTTTGAGATTACCTGAGAGTGTCTTAGATTAGAAGTGTCTCCTCCTTCCTCTCATCTTTATAAGAGTTTAAATTTAGAAGAAGAAAGCACCAGATTGATCGTCAAAGAAGGATCAACACAGTACTAGTATACTATGCTGATTCCCTGCATCAGAACTTCTGATCATGATTCGTAGGCTCATGTAGATGACTCCTAGATGCCGAATGCAAGTATGGCTTGCAACATGAACCTCAAATCTGAATCAATAAGTTAGAACATCTAACTTGCATAGGTAATAGATCTAATCTATTCTACATACCTGCATTAGATGTAGTGTAGATGCATATTGATGTGATCAATATATTTTATTTTCTTTCTTATATTTAATTTTTGATTTAATATCAGACCATAATCATTTAATAAAATCTTAGGTCTAGGATATTCTCTAGTTTTATAAATAAATATTAATTTATTTAAGACTTTTGTTGTCTGATCTTGAAAAAGTTTCAAGATCTAGCCCAGAAACCCTAAATTTAGTTCCAATAAGTGGTACAAGAGCCTAGGTTATTTATTACAAGATTATATATGCATATTTAGATTATTTATTAGATTAAATTTAATTTATAATCTAATTATTAAATTTAAAATTAAAAATCTAGATCACACGAACTGCTATAAGGTTGTCCGGCTGTAAGGTTTATCCCTTATAGTGGAGAGGTTGTCCTGGTTCATGTAAATCTGCTTCTTATTATAAATTTGTTAAATATGATCTAAATTTATTTATAATTTATTATATTTAAAATAGTTTTAGATCTAAAAATAAAAATTTTAGATTGCACGGACTACTATAAGATTGTCCTACTATAAGGTTTATCTCTTATAGTAGAGAGATTATCCTAGTACGTGCTGATCTAAAATATTGATCATAAAATTTTAGATTAGATCTAAAAAATTTTATGATCTAATTAAAAATATTTTAATCTAATTTTAATCATCATAAATATATTGGATTTGATCTAAGATAATTTATGATTGATTAGAGTTAAATTTTTTTTAATTATATGAACCTGTTTAGATTAACTCTAAAGTAGTTTCATGTTTATTTTTCTTGCATATTGATTATGAATCAAATATACAACTTGATTGGTAGAATCATGTTATAAAAATATTTTACAAATATGAAAATTATTTTTGAAAAGTTGAACCCCAACCCTCAGCCCAAAACATAATTAAGAATTAAGAAGTTATTTGATTAGGATCTAGGATTGTGAATTGAAGATCCTAAGACACAAATCATAACATATTGGATTAAATGGGTTAGTGGAGATTAGGTCCATTAATTGCGTTAGACTTAGGGTTAGATTAAAGAATGAACTTAATTAGAGAATTGACTAAATCTAATCAATTATTATTTTAGATTAGGTCAAGGATTCTCTAGATCAATTACAATAGTTATAGTTGGTCAAGTTCATATCTTTAACAAGACCCAAGATGGACTTGATTCTTAGCTATGCAGTCTAACATAAACTATTAAGTTGATTTAATTAAAACTAATTAAATCAGTTGGTGTCTAAGGTAAATCAGACTGGTGGTCTTTAATTGGCAGCCCGCTTACCTAGCCATTTTTAATGGTGTCTAAGACAAGCTTTGGAAGACCCTCTCACCGATCGAACTTACTTGGCGTCTTGGTGAGATTATATTTTGATTGGATCACTTGACTATTTGAGCTGATCCATGTTAACTAGGTAAATCAGTGTGACTGATTTAGATGCTCCTAGATCAGCCTATAAATGGTCTCCCTTAAGCTGACTTGGAAAAGCCAGTCGGAGGATCATAATAAGCTGGTTCATCTGGCCTTTTCTCTTTCTTAAATTAAAATTTTTTAAAATTATTAGATCCTTAAAATAAAATAGTTATATTGATAACTAGATCATAGCCTCTGATTATGTGGATAATAATGGGTCCATCAATTGGATAATCATTGGAGGCCCAAAGGCTTGGTGCTTATTGGCTGATGGAATTATCACTCATTATATGATTTCTCGGCTACATCTTTCTAAATGGTAGTTAGGTTAGCCAATCAAAGTTGGGTCTAATCATTCATTGGTTAGATGGGCCAAGTATGGTCATGTTAATGATTGGACCTAACTGGACCTTTTTAGTGGAGGCCAAAGCCTACTAATTAGGGACTGGGGCAAAATTTTAATTACTAAAAATTATTTGGAGAAATAATTGATTATGAACCTACATTAGATGTACATGGGTTGGCCAACCAAAGTTAGGCTCATATGCCGTTTATGTGGATTCTAGTATCCACAAAGAAATTAGGATAATTCCTCGAATTAGAGGTAGAGGCTACCAATTCGAATAAAATAGTAAGAGAACCTTTTGATTAAAGTCTAAATCATTAGATTTAATGAATCAATTACTAATTAGGTTATGACTTTTTTTTATGCAGATATGGCCACTTTCTTATCATTCCGATCATTATTGGACAATGATAAGTTGGTGGAATCCAACTTTGATAGTTCGTACCAAAAGTTGAAGATAGTCCAGGAGCATGAACGGATCCTATATGTATCAACGGATCTTGCACCTGAGGAGCCAACTACTAATGCATATGGAACAGTCAGAGATACTTACCAGAAGTGGCTCAGTGATTCGACCACTGTACACTGCATTATGCTAGCTGCTATGAGCGATGAGTTCAGTTGCAGATTTGAAATGGCTCAGCCAAAAGATACACTTCAAGTGTTGGAAGATTCTTTTGGCACACCCGATAACATCGAAAGGTACAAGACTCGTTGTGCCATCTTCAACATCAGGATGCGGGATGGTGCCTCTATCATTGATCATGTACTGTACATGATCAAGCTTATAAAGCGATTAAGCAAGCTCGGCTTTTTCTTACATAAATAGCTAGAGAAAGATGCAATATTGAACTCGCTGCCCAAGTCTTTTCTCCCATTCCTCACTCATTTTAGAATAACAAAGCTTGAAGTAGACTAATATGGGTTACTAGGATTGCTTCAGAACTTTGAAAAGGATCACCAACTCCATAAGGAGTCGATGAACTTAGTGGGAGGTTCATCTTCTGGTTCTTGACCCTTTAGAAAAGAGAAAAAGAATAAGAAGAAGAAAGCAAAGAAGGTGCAAGTTCAGATAGGAACATCTATACAGGGCCAGACCAAGAAGTTCAAGCCCAATAAGAGTCAAGCTGAATGATTTTTTTACAAGAAGCGGAGGCATTGGAAGAGAAAATATTCTTAGTACATTGCCTCCTGGCTTCGAACAAATAGAGAAAGAAGCAAGTTGTTGCTAGGCAAGGTATTTATATGATAACTTCTTGCAATTTCTATATTTGTGATCATACTGATTGGATATTAGATAACAGTAGTTTTTACCATATTTGTAATTCATTGCAGGTGTTGTAGGTCAGTAGGAGATTGGAGCAAGATGATAGATTTTTGAACATTAGAGATGGAAGACCAGTTCCAATTCTAGCTTTAGGAATCCTAAAACTTATATTTGAGTCCCTTAACATTGTTCTTAGTGATTATCATTTCTATCCCAATTTTGTTTTAAATATCAATTCTATAGGCCTTCTGGCCAAAAATGATTATAAAATTTTAATAAAAAAATAAATTTATAATATCATTATGAATGATGTTACTATTTTTTATGGACATTTGAACAATGCTGTGCATATGCTATCACAATCTGTTAACATTGTCTATTCAACTAGCAAGCACCCTAGATTAGATGGTGTATCAGATATCTACTTATGGCACTATAGGCTAGGTTATATAAACAAAAATAGGATAAACAGATTGACTCAAGAGAAAATCCTTGAAGTTAATGATTATGAATCACTTTCAACCTGTGAGTCCTATCTTCTTGGTAAAATGACCAAGTCATCTTTTACTGAAAAAGATGAGAGAGCCACTAAGCTCTTAGGTCTAGTACATACTGATGTATGTGGATCAATGAGCACAAGTGCTAGAGGTGGATATTTCTACTTCATCACTTTCATAGATGATCTATCCAGATATGGATGTGTCTATCTGATGAAACACAAGTCAAATTTATTTAAAATATTCAAACAATTCTAAAGTGAAGTAGAAAAATAAACTAGGAAGAATATTAAAACTCTTTGATCTGACCGAGGAGGGAAATACCTTTTTGATGAGTTTGTCATATATCTAGGAGAAAATGGGATTCTCTTCTAATGGACTCCTCTAGAAACACCACAACATAATGGTGTATCTGAAAGAAGAAATTGGACTCTATTAGACATGATCCGATTCATGATGGGTTTTGCCAGCATGTCGATATCCTTCTGAGGATGTGCACTCGAATCGGCTTGTTATCTATTAAATAGGATTCTAAGTAAGTCTATAGTTAAGACTCCATACAAGATATGGATAGGGCGTAAGCCAGCACTTTCACACCATAGGATTTAGGGGTGCTCAGCTTATGTCAAAAAGTTAGTTACAGATAAACTTGGACCAAGGTTTGACAAGTGCACATTCATAGGATACCCAAAAGAGACCGAAGGATACTATTTCTACCATGCTGATGAATAAAAAATGTTCGTCAGCTTTAAGGCAATCTTTTTAGAAATGAAGTTTTTTGGTGAAGAAACTGTTGTCTTTAAGATTGAACTTGATGAAGTTCAATGGATAGAAAAATTGACATCTATAGCTGAACCTAAGTTGGATTTGATTAGATCAGATCCAAAGCCTAGTATACTTGCACCATTAAGGCAATCCGATAGAGTATCGTGCCATCCGGATAGATACTATAATTTTTTGATTCGGAATGGTGATCCCATTGAACTCGATGAGAATAATGAGGATCCGATCATCTATATGGATGCTATGCAGAGATCCGATTTTGAGAAATGGCTTAAAGCTATAAAATCCAAAATGAAGTTCATGAAGGTCAACGATGTATGGAGATTGGTTAACCCACCCGAAGAGGTTAAAACCCATTGGATGTAAGTGAGTCTTCAAAAGGAAAAGAATTGCAAATGGAAAGATGGAGACCTATAAAGCCCATTTGGCTGCTAAGGGGTATCGTCAACGTTATGGTATTGACTATGATAAGACATTCTCTTCTGTGGTAATGCTCAAATCTATTTGGATAATGCTTGCGATCGCTATCCATCTGGACTATAAGATATGACAGATGGATGAGAAGAGAACTTTTCTAAATGGAAAGCTGATTGAAAAGGTGTATATGATAAAACCTGAGGAATTCACATCCATAGAAGAGTCCAAGGTGTACAAGCTTTAGAGATCCATTTATAGATTGAAGCAAGCATCTCAGAGTTGGAACATGCATTTTGATAGGATGATCAAAATATATGATTTCATTAAGAATGGAGAAGAGCCCTGCATTTACAAATGGGCAAAAAGTCTAGTAGTATTCCTTGTCTTATACGTGGATGATATTCTCTTAATCGAGAATAACATCCCTGCACTGTAGAAAATAAAAGTCTGATTGTCATCACAATTTTTCATGAAGAACTTGGGTGAAGCACCCTACATCCTAGAGATAAAGATCTATAGGGATAGATCAAAAAGGATGCTTGGGTTATCCCAGTTTATATACATAGATACTGTGCTAAAAAGGTTCAGCATAAAAAATTTTAATATAGGTTATCTCCTAATAGACCATGAAATTTCTCTCTCTAAAAAAAATTATCCGACAACTCCTAAAGAGAGAGAGCATATGAGTAGATCCCATATGCTTCGACAGTGGGATCTATCATGTATGCCATGATATGTACGAGATCAGATGTGGCATACTCACTAGGAGTAGTGAGTAGATACCAGTTTGACCCTGAAGAAAACCACTAAATAGTGGTTAAAGCCATTCTTAAGTATTTAAGAAATACTAAGGATCAATAGTTGGTTTATGATGAGTCAGATCTGAAACTAATGGGATTCACAGACTCCAGTTTTCAATCTAACCATGATGACAACAAAAGTATGTCGGGATATATTTTTACTCTAAATAGTGGAGCTATCTATTAGAAGAGTTTCAAGCAGCATACTATGGCAGACTCTATTTATGAAGCAGAGTACATCACAGCATTAGATGCCATGAAGAAAACCGTGTGGCTGAGAAAGTTTATTATCGAGCTAGCAGTAGCATCCTCCTAAGATGGTCTGGTCCTGCTCTACTGTGACAGCATAAGTACCATAGCTTAGGCGAAGGAACCAAAGGCACATCAATAGATGAAGCACATTCTACACCACTTTCATTTGATCTGAGAGATCGTGGATCAAGATGATGTCCACCTTTAGAAGATCGATGAAAAGAAGAACCTGACCAATCCATTCACTGAAGTACTAGTGATAAAGGAGTTCGACAACCATAAGTCGAAGACTGATATTAGATACTATGCCGAGTTGCTTTAGGACAAGTGAGAGTTGTTGAAAAATATGTTCCAAAGCTAATCATCAATCTATTGATGGTTGAGTTATTTTATAAATATAATTAATTTATTAATTAATAAAATATATTTTTGATATTTTTATCATAAGTTTTAATGTTCTAACGAACTTCATTATTGTGATGAAGTCCTTAGGACTATTTAGATTCAATAAAGAGAGGATTTATCGATTAGTCCTTAAAATTGTTCATGACTAAATGATAGACTATTAATAAGGATGACAACATCTATCGAGCATAGGTCATTGTATGACATATAGGTTGGTTGTTCTCTTAACTAAGGAGTGTGGAGACACTGGAATGGATGAGATGTAAAAGTACATCATCATTGAATGTGACCAATTCTAGAGCATTCTATTGTTGAGAATGTCTCTAAGGCATATAGGTATTGTGAGGATTTATGGTGCTCCCAAGTCTTGGGAGGCTACGGGCGGAGCCAGGGTGAGGGCTCCAGAGAGGCTAGGATAGGTGTGGTCCTAGGGTTAGGATAGGAGTTACCCTAGGATGGAGGCAGCATGTAGCTTTTCATGGGCTTGAGGTTCAGGTATTGAGGACCTCAAGGGGCTTGGTTGGTGCTTCGAAGACCTGGGACACAAGATGATGTAAGAAACCAAAGTCGGAGAATCAAGACTATAGAAAGGAGATTTTCTATAGGTTAGCCAATTTAGTCCAAAACTGGATTAGCTAAGTCTCAGTGCATAGGCAAAACAGAGAGCTGCACGTTTGGGACTGCCGGCTCAATGCGCGGGCAGAGTTACGCGAGGGTCTATTTTAGGCTAGGGTTTTGGTTGATCCTAGGGGTCTTAAGGCTTGGTTTGACAGGTCTTAAGGAGGCTAATTCATGTATGGGTCAGGTCTAGATCCAGAGGATGAGAGCATGGGAGACATGGGTGTATATGGGCTCGATGAGTTCTTTCATGTATTGGGTTAGCCAAAATATTTTTTGGTCGGGCCTAATGGCTATGTATAAATACATAGGTTGTATTAGAATTTTTAAGGCTGGAAATCGATACAGATCTTTTCTTCCTCAACTCTCTTCTTCTCTTTTCTCTAGAGTTGCTGCCCTAGGGTTCTTTGAAAGGCCTAGAGAAGGGGGCATCTCCCTCAAGCCCAAGAAGGAAGATGCTCCATCATAGATCCAGATGGAGGATCGATGGTGTGCTGCCCATAAAGAACATCATAGGTTCCTTCAGCTCTATGCTAAAGATTTGGGGCTTTTGCAACATGGTATCGGGCTTGTGATGCCAAGGATGATTGGCATTAGAGTGATATCATGTAACATCAATTGGTATCAGGGAGAGATGATGCTAGTTGGTGCGCTTACATATGGTATCAGAGCCTGATGGTGCATGGAAGAAAAGGAGAAGTCGTACAAGATGAAATCAAAAATCTGCATAAGAATTTCATGGTATGTCTCAAATCTATCTTTGTTATTGCTGTGGTTTGGCCAACCGAGAGCAGCGAGTTGAAGGTGGAGGTTGAGAGAATTAACGGGAAGGGATTTTTTTGGGGTGGAAGGATTTGGTGCATGATTTGCTGATCGATTTTGATGGAAAGATCAGGGTGTATGATGGTTATGTGATAGGTAGGGATCACTGGAGTGTTGCAGTAGCGCTTCCTTAGAGATGCAGGGCTGAGAGAGGCTCGACAATGCAGCAGCTGAGGGAGGTATCTTAATAGAGAGCATTAAGGTTATCTAGGAAGATGGATAGTATAGGGCTATTGATGAGAGGTTTTCTAAGGGATAATGATCGAAGAAAGGCTGAAAAGCGACTATACGTTCTTCGATGTCTGAAAGGCAGAAAAGTAGTTGGAGATGTATTCAACAGTACGACCAGAGCATGGATTTACAAAGCCTTGGGAGTGCTGGAGATGGATGATCCATGGAGGTCCAGCAGGTTAGGACTGGGTGGCTATAGAGCGGCATAGAGACAAGGTCAGGGACCACTAGAGTGCTGCAGAAGCACTTTCTTGGAGACACAGGGGTTGAGAGAGGCTCGATGGTGTAGCAGCCGAGGAGTGTATCTCAGCAGAGAGTGTCAGTGGTATCTCAGGGAGATCGAATGCAGGTCTTAAGGAAAGCTACGGGGTCTCAAGGAGCGCCAAGAGGTCTCTAGCAGTCCGGAGTATCATGGATTAGGTTTCTTCTGTAGGGGTACTAAGGAGAGTCATGGTTTAGGTGGAGGATTGTTCTCCAAGTGCAACTGAAGCGATGGATGGTATAGGGGTAGAAGAGAAGGACTATGGTAGAATTTCCTAGGGTTCAGTCATTAGATTCAGAAGAGTTGGATGAGCTCTTGGATTTTGAGGTGCCCATGGGTTTCGGAGGTATCCAAGATAGCTTCGAAGGGATCCACAGAGTACAGAGGGTTCGAAGGGATAGTGACGGTGTTTGAGGTACAGCGACAGGCTCAGCAGTGTAGCGTTGAGCGGTTGGCCTCAAAAGACTCGATGATAGAGTAGGTTTCTATGGCATTAGGTGACCTTCAAATATAGGTGGAGCTCTGGAGAGGTGGCTTCACAATTGGAGAGAAATTTGACATGAGTTTAGAGTAGAGGGGTGTGGAAGGATCGATATCCTCGCACCAGCACTAGAGATGCATGTTCCAAGTGGAGCGGCATATGCAGGAGGACAGGCATAGTTCTAAGAAGACCATGTCAGGATTTACAGTGAGTGTCGGTACAGGAACATTGTAGGTTCTCCAGGAAAGTCTCGAAAAATGATGTAGCTACTAAGCATAAGAAATCCTACAATTCTAGGGTGGTGCAGAGAAGCAAGCATAGATCTTCAGTGGTGGAGGCGGTCATCCAAAAAACCTCAAGGGTGCACAATAGCTTAAGAGGTTTGGCGGAGGCGATATTTACAGAGGTGCTGTCGAGTGCACAAGGATAGTGGGATCATGTAGGAGGTCATTGTCGAGAGATTTGCTAAGGCTTGGGAGCACCAAGGTGGAGATTGTGAGAATTTATGGTGCTCCTAAGCCTTGGGAAGCCATGGGTGGAGCTAGGGTGAGGACTCCGGAGAGGCTAGGATAGGTGTGGTCCCTAGGCTAGGACAGGAGTTTTCCTAGAGTGGTGGCAGTATGTAGCTCTTCACAGGCTTGAGGTTCAGGTATTGAGGGCCTCAAGGGGCTTGGTTGGTGCTTCGGAGACTTGGGACACAAGGTGAAGCAAGGAACCAATGTCGGAGAATCAAAACTATAGAAAGAAGATTTTCTGCAGGTTAGCCAGCTCAGTCCAAAATTGGGTCGGCTAAGTCTCATTGCACAAGCAAAATAAAGAGCTGCACATTCAGAACTGCTGGAACGGCATAGGAACGACCTAGTGGAACTTAGCTGGCTCAATGCTGAGACTGAGCCGGCTCAGTGTGTGGGCAGAGTTTCGCGAGGGTCTATTTTGGGCTAGGGTCTGGGTTGATCTTAGGGGTCTTAAGGCCTGGTTTGAGAGGTCTTAAGGGGGCTAATTCATGTATAGATCGAGTCTGGATCCAAAGGATGAGAGCATGGGAGACATGGGTGTACATAGGCTCGGTGAGTGCTTTTATGTATTGGGTTAGCTGGGGAGTTTTTTGGTTTGGCCTAATGGCTATGTGTAAATACATAGGTTGTATTAGGGTTTTCAAGGCTGAAAATCAATACAAACCTTTTCTCCCTCAACTCTCTTCTTCTCTTCTCTCTAGAGTTGCCGCCCTAGGGTTCTTAGAAAGGCCTAGAGAAGGGGGCATCTCCCTCAAGCCCAAGGAGGAAGGCGCCTCATCAGAGATCCAGGTGGAGGATTGGTGGTGTGTTGCCCATAGAGAATGTCATAGGTTCCTTTAGATTCGTGCTAAAGATCAAGGGCTTCCACAACATGGTATCGGGGCTTGTGATGCCAAGAATGATTAGCATTTGAGTGATATGATGAAACATCAATTGGTATCTAGGAGAGGTGATGCCATTTGGTGCGCTTACATAGGTATAAGTGTCCCTTAGACCTAAGATTACCTTAGTGACTTGCTAGCAGCTCATTATGCTTTGGTACCGAACTAACTGAATTTCTAATTCAATAACGAAAGGCTTCTGGGCACAGTCAAGTACTTGCAAAGTCGATTTGTGATCAAGATGAAATTGATCACTCCAAGAGTTAGAGAAAAATATGTCACTGTATTTCAATATAGCAAAACCTTGGCCAGGATAATCCATAAGATGGATTTGATATTTTGAAATACAATATGGACAACCTGATCAAAGTTGACAATTAAACTCTAAGGTATCCTACATATTATTCTAAGGATGTTGTTCTACATATTTGACCTATCTAGCCAGGGTAATCCATACGATGCATTTGGGTCAAGGGGATGAATTATATGAAAACTATATCCACATGGGTTCTAAGGTTGTTGTTCTATATATTTGACCTATCCAACTGTTGGTACCATTGTTTGATGATCACTTCGACTAATATAGAAATTTATTTCTGTGCTGCTAGCTTAGGTTCGAATCTATGAGGTCACATACATTAGAGTTCACGATCTGATCGGATGGTTGATCAATGATTAAGAATCGTTCTAGAGTTAAATGATCAATACGATTGATGTTTAACCTAGTTCAAGTATTACAAGAAGATTGATTTGCAATTTAATTTCTAATTGACTTAATTTGATTAATCCAAAGGACTAAGATTAGGTCTAATTAAATATGGTTTAATTAGATTTGATTTGGACTTGATTGGATCAAGTCCAATTGATTTATTGGATAAACTAAGTGCAAGGAAGAACTTGTCCTAGTTTAACTAGGACTTGGGTCAACCCAATTTCTAATTTGATTATAAAATTAGTTCAAATTTAAATATGATTTAATCTAATTTAATTATATTCTTAATTGGATTAATACCTAATTTAATTGGATTGGTTTACTTCTGATTTAATTTGGTTTGAGAAACCAATTTTAGATCAAGCTAAAATAAGAATCCTAGTATGACTAGGATTCCATATCTTGTGCCACCTTGACCCCATGCCATTCTCCCTTTATTTTTGGTGTTGAATCCCCTCTCCCCAGCCTTTCACATATATTCCCTCTTCCTCTCTCTGTCTTATTTGGAATAAGTTATGGACATTGGCTTAAGAAGGTAAGTTGTTGTGGTTTGTTTCGATTCTATGTGATAGAATCCCAACAAACTTGGATTTCTTACCTTGTGCTGCCCACACCTGATTTTATTTCTTTATTCTCCATAGTAAAATAAGGCATTTTTTGCACCATTCTCAGGTGGTCCATAGCATGGGATGAGGAGGGGACGCCCAAGTGTTGGGTGCCCCAACAACCTACCTTATATTGACCTGCCTTGTCTAGGTCCCATAACTTATTATTTAAAATAAATTTTTACTTGAATTTTTTGTGAAACATAGATAGTCAAGAGAGATTTTGGGTGTGTGAAAATCAGAGGGAAAGGATTCTGGGGCATTGGATTTTCATCAACGCCAATCTAGGTGTCTAAGTGAGAGAAGAAAGAAGAGGAAGAGGGTCTTCTTCTAGGGTTTCTTCCTTACATCCTTTTCTTCCTCTTTCTTGAGATTACTTGAGAGTGTCTTAGATCAATAGTCTCTCCTCCTTCCACTTAACTTTGGAAGAATCTGAATCTAGAAGAAGAAAGCACCAGATCGACCATCAAAGAAGGATCAGCACAGTACTAGCATACTATGCTGATTTCCTGCATCAGAACTTCTGATCATGATTCGTGGCCTCATGTGGACGATACCTAGAGGCCAGATGCGTGTGCGGCTTACAACATCATCCCCAAACCTAAATCAGCAAGTTAGAATGTCTAACTTGCATAGGTAATATATCTGATCTATTCTATATACCTGCATTAGATGTAGTATAGATGCATGTTGATGTGATCAACATATTTTATTTTCTTCCTTATGTTTAATTTTTGATTTAATATCATGCCATAATCATAAAATAGGATCTTAGATCTAGGATATTCTTTGTTTTATAAATAAATATTGATTTATTTAAATCTTTCACTGTCTGATCTTGAAAAAGTTTCAAGATCTAGTCCTGAAACTCTAGATTTAATTCCAACAAAAATAAGGTCAAAGCTTCCTGCCTACAATCAACAAGGCATAAGTTAGCTTTTCTAATTTGGTATGCCTTATTTTTGCATCCCTCAGAACTTAGCTTATGTAGTAGATCGGCTTTCACACTTTAGCTTCTTCTCTGACCAAAATGGCTCCAATAGCTATTGAAGATACAGCTAAGTATAGGAATAATTCTTCTCTAGGTTTAGGTTTAGCAAGAAGAAGAGGTGAGCTTAGATAATTCTTTAGTTCTTTAAAGGCTTGTTGATACTTGGGGATCTAGCAAAAGTTCTTTGGCTGCTTGAGCATCTGAAAAAAAGGTATGCAATGCTTTGCTGACCTTAAAATGAAGCGATTCAGAGTTGCGACTTTTCCTATAAGGCACAAGACATCTGTTATTGTCTTTAGGGCAGTAATTTCTTGGATGGCTCTGATCTTCTCTGGATTTGCCTCAATACCATAAATTTCAAGAACTTCTTCGAAGTTACTCCAAAAGCACATTTAGTAAGGTTCAGCTTCATCTTGTACCTTTGAAGGATGTTGAGGGTTTTTTTGTTGGAAATGGAGCAGGATTAAAGCATGCATTTTCAAAAATTTTATTGTAGTGGAAGTTAAAATTAATCTACTATTAATTCTATGTATGCTATGATCAAATCATAAAACCCTGCTTAAGATTTAGACATGCTAATATGTTATAGAAAATTTAAATGCGATTGATGAGCAAATTATATTCGCTGATCGGCTTGTGTTCGAAATACAATACCTATGCATGGATAGATGATCTTCATGATCTGAATCCATAGGAGGAAGCCCATGATGTCATGCTATAGTCGCATACTTATCTAGCCTCTATGAATGATCCACACGGAGCTCCTGATCCCGACTAGCTCCATTAGAGTGCTTGCCCCTCGTTGGAGCTTTCGATGGCTAGTTTAGATCAATCTGATCAATCACCTTCCTCTCAATCTTCTGGATGCTTTAGAAAATCAAAAAATAGTCTTCGAAGGATGATGAGGTGGCATATTAAATTTGGTTGTGATTGGACACTCACAGTGCTCAATCTCTCCACCTAAACCCTCAGCCCCAACTTTAGGGTTTCACACACCCAAAAACCCTAATGCCCGAAAACACTCTCATGCCCTCTCCCAATGGAATTTTTCCATGAAACAATTTTTTATGGGTAGAGGGACTCTCCCTCTACCATACACCCACTCTCAAAAATACTTTTCAGATGGGTGACCAAAGAGAGAAAAATAAAAGAAAGTGGTAGTGAGGAAAAATTTGCATAAGAGAAACTTTTCCCTCACTTTTAAATTTTCTACCCTTAAAACTTGCACTCGCTATCTCAAATTCTCCCTCACGAAGCCTCCTCTCCTTTTGTTGCACACCCAAAAAATTTTCCCTTTTATTGGTGATAATTTGATGGGTAAAATGCATGGGAGGAGATAAGTATGGGCGGTTGAAATAATTTCAACCTCCCACTTGAATTTGAATCCAAATGGGGTCTTATCAATTTTCAACGCCTCATCCAAGTGGGTGATGAGTAGAAGGACTCTCCTTCTGCTCACCCTCACTCAGAAATCACCCAAAAGAATGTGCAACAAATGCATGGCAACATGGGGAATGGATAAGATAGGTGGTTGAACTTGTTTCAACTAATTCAAGTTGAATTGAAATAAAATTCCTTCATATACATTTCCAGTGCCCCCTCCCAAGAGTTTGATGCATAGAAGGACTCTCTTTCTACACACCTACACTCATGAAAAACAAAAATGTGTGCAATGAAGGAAGGGAGGCATGGAGAAAAGATAAAGTGAGACAAAAGAGAGCTAACCAATTCATTTGAATTCGAAATTCAAATGAACTCAACCTCATCCAACGATTAGACCAGGTCAAAGGTAGATGAGAGAGGGTGCACACTTCTCTTTTGGGCATCAAAAATCCCATGCACATTCTTACTGTGCATGGAGAGAAAAAATGGGTCAAAAGGTCAAGGCGTAGGGAGAAGGTAATTTGAAATTCAAACTGATTTTGAATTGCTCCAAATTGGTTTCAACCAAACCAATTTTCTAGACCCAATTAGACTAGGTCAAACATAACTAAATTAGGCTTAATCCAATCAAATTAAAATCTAATTAAATTTAAAATTAATTAAATTTAGATCTTGATCCAATTATGATCGAATCTCCCATAGCAATTAGGTAAACCCATGATCTGATTGGGTCAAACCCAATCGAATCAAATTCAATCAAATTTGATCAAATCCTCATTGCTCAATCAAATTGAACTAATTAGTAATCTAATTGCTAATTAATCCTTTGACTAATATAAAGTTTTGATCGGGTGGGTGTCTGATAAATAGAGTTTCATCTACATGAAACTGTTGATCGAAGTCCTAAATGAGTGTGACTCTTGATTGAAGTATCCCAAAGGAATGAAACATATGATCGTAGAGTCCCAGACCAGTGGAACTCTTGACATGGAGTCCTAGATAAGTAGAACTCAGAGTCTCAGTTCACTGGAACCCACATAAAGATAGAGTCCCAATCCAATGGATCTCCTAGTCATTGAGTCCCAATCTAATGAGACTTTTGATCAGTGATTAGATCAGGTAGCAACTCCTATTGTGTGTGATCTTATAGGTTCAAATCCTAAGCCTATAGTACAAGAACTAATTTTTTATACCAATTGATGTGATCATCTAGTAATGGTACCCGATGTCCGGATAGGTTGAATAGTCGTAACGTAACATCAATGAACCTATGGCATATAGTTACCATATGATTCATCCTCTTGACCTTAATGCTCAAAAGATGACCTAAGATTTAACTATCAATCCTAAAAAATCATCTATAGTATATTTCAAAATTCAATATCCATCGAATGGTCCACCTGATTGAGGTTTTGCTAAATTGAAATACAATGATACACTTACTCCAACACTTAAAGGGGTCAATCCCATCTTGACTCAGAGACCGACTTCACAAGTACTTGACTGCACCCAGTAGCCTTCCATCTTAAAAATTTAGAAAGTTTGGTACCTAAGTGCAGTGAGTTGCTTGCAAGTCATTGTAGCGATCTCAGGTCTAAAGGATACTTATACCTATATCCTTCATGAGCAACTCCTGACAGTAGAGAGCTATGCAGTTAGGTCATGTTTCATGAAATGTACTGCTACACTACACCTACATGCCATACCAGTACATCATACTCCTTGGTTAAGAGAACAACCAACACATATGGCACACAATGACCTACACTCGATACGTTGTCGTCCTAGGTAACAACGTACTATTTGGTCGTAAAGAAGTTTAAGGACTAAATGATAAATTCTCCTTTATCGAGTCTAAATAGTCCTAAGGACTTCATCACAGAAGAGATCATTATAGGAAGATGCACAAAAATGATGAAATATGAAAATAATAATTTTATTTATTATAATAATTTAAGTATATTTATAATTTGCTCAACCATCTATAATCTAGATGATTGACTTTAGGATATATTTTCCAACAACTTTTATTTAGACTAAAGCCATTCAGAATAGTATCATATACCCATCTTCCATTTATGATTATCGAACTCTTTGATTTTGAGGGCTTTAGTAAATGGGTTGATCATGTTCTTCTTTTCATTGATCTTCTGAAGGTCAATGTCACCTCGCTCCATGATCTCTCGTACAAGGTGGTAGCGATGCAAAATATGCTTAGTGCATTGATGTGTCTTCGACTCTTTCACTTGAGCTTGGCTCCAGTGCTATCATAGTAAAATAGAACCAGACCATCCAAGGAGGATACCACTCCCAACTTGTCGATGAACTTCTACAGCCATAGAGCTTTCTTTACAGCATCGGATGGCACAACATACTCCACCTCGCATATAGAATCGGCCATAGTGTGCTGCTTGAAACTCTTCCAGTAGACTACTCCATTGTTCAAAGTAAACAAATAACCTGACATACTCCTACTGTTATCGTGATCTAACTGGAAACTAAAATTAGTATATCCCATAAGTTTCAAGTCAGCATCTCCATAGATGAGCCACTGGTTCTTAGTATTTCTTAAATACTTTAAGATTGTCTTTACAACCTTCTAGTGATTCTCACCTAGTTCGGACCGGTATCTACTCATTACCCCTAGTGAGTATGCCACATCCGGTCTCGTACACATGATAGCCTACATAATAGAATCCACTATCGAAGCATATGCTCTCTTTCTTGAGGAGTTGTTAGACAATCTCTTTTTGAGAGAGTAATTCCATGGCCTATCGGGAGATAGCCATTCTTGAAATTTGCCATGCTAAACCTCTTCAGCACGATATCAATGTATGTGGACTGGGACAATCTAAGTAACCTTTTAGATTTATCTTTATAGATCTTCATCCCTAAGATATAGGAAGCTTCTTCCAATTTCTTCATGGAGAATTGCGATGATAGCTAAATCTTTATTTTTTGTAGTGCAGGAATGTCATTCCAGATTAAGAAAATATCATCAACATATAGTACAAGAAATACTATTATAGAATCATTAATCCATTTATAGATGCAGGGTTCCTCTCCATTCATAACGAAGCCATATATTCTGATCACTTTATCAAAATGCATGTTCCAACTCCATGATGCCTGCTTCAATCCATAAATGGATCTCTGAGGCTTGCACACCTTGGACTCGTTTGTAGATGTGAAATCTTTAGACTATGTCATATACACCTCTTCATCTAGCTCTCCATTCAGAAAAACTATTTTCACATCCATCTGCTAGATCTCATAGTCTAGATGTGCTGCTATCACAAGCATAATCCAAATGAACTTGAGCATTGCCATCAAGAAAAACATCTCATCATAGTTAATACCATAATATTGACGATATCTCTTGGCAACCAAATAGGCTTTATAGGTCTCCACATTCCTGTCTGTGCTCTTTTTTCTTTTAAAAATCAACTTACACCCAATTGGTTTTACCCATTCAGATGGATCAACAGTGTCCATACACTATTGACCTTGATGGACTCCATTTTGGACTTCATGGCTTTTAGCCACTAATTAGGATCGGACCTCTACATGGCATCCATGTAGGTGATCGGATCCTCATCATTCTCATCGAGTTCAATAGAATCACCATCCCAAATCAAAAAATTATAGTACTTATCTGGTTGACATGGTACTCTACCGGATCTCCTTAAAGGTGCCTCTTCAACAGGCTCTAAGTTTGATCTTATCAAATCCAGTTTTATAGGTTTACTAGAATGTGTCAATTCTTCTAGTTCTGCAGGTTCACTAAGTTGAACATTAGAGATAGCAGTTTCTTCTATAAAAACTTCTTTTCCAAAAAGACCACCCTATTCTTGACAAACATCTTTTGTTCTTCAGCAAGGTAGAAGTAATAATCCCTAGTTTCCTTGGGGTATCCTATAAACAAGCACTTATCAAATTTTGGTTTAAGTTTTTCTGGCTGCAAACATTTGACATAAGCCAGACATCTCTAAATCCTAAGGTGAGAGAATGTCATCCTATGCCTAGTCTATATCTCATATAGAGTCTTTGCAATAGACTTGGTTGGAACATTGTTCAAAAGAAAATAAGCAATCTCGAGTGCATACCTTCAGAAAGAAACAAGCAGACTCGCAAACCCCATCATGAACCAAATCATATCCAATAGGATTCGATTTCTCCTTTCGGATATACCATTATGCTGTGGTGTTCTAGGAGCGGTTCATTGTGAGAGAATCTCATTCTCTCCTAAATATATCAAAAAATCATTAGAAAGGTATTCACCTCCTCAGTCTGATCGAAGAGTTTTAATACTCTTCTCAAGTTATTTTTCTACCTCATTTCGATATCGTTTGAACATTTTAAATGAATCAAATTTACTCTTTATAAGATAGACGTACCCATATCTAGATAGGTCATCAGTAAATATAATGAAGTAGTAGAACCCACTTCTAGCACATGTGTTCATAGGTTCACATACATCATTATGTACTAGACCCAGAAGCTAAGTGGCCCATTCATCCTTTCCAGTAAAAGGTGATTTGGTTACTTTACTAAGATGGCAGGACTTACAGGTAGTCAATGATTCACAATCATCAATGCCAAGGATATACTCCTTGACTAACCTATTGATCATATTCTTATTTATATGATCGAGCCTACAATGCTAAAGATAGGCATTGATGACATTATCTAGTTTCGGACATTTATTTGACATGTACATTATGCTAATAGACTATGATAATATATAAATATCATTTCTTAATTATTCTCACATTATTGTAGCATCATTCATAATAATATCATAATAATTTTTTTTATAACAAACAATAATCATCTTAGGTCAAAAGTCCAATAGATATTATGTTCGTTGTAAAAGATGGACAATAGTGACAGTCACATAAAATGGGATAATTAATTTTAAAAATAAGCTCAAGAATTTTGAATGCTAGGATTGAAACTTTACTTCCATCCCTAACATTAAAGAATCTATTACCGTTCTCAAATTTTCTACCAATTTGAAGTCCATGAAACGAATTGCATATGTGAACTGGACTCTCGGTATTTAATATCTAGATAGATGTATCACAAATAGAGAAACTATAAGATGTTATCATATAATAATCTTGACTAGCAATCATTTACAGATTTTTCTTGTTCAACCTATTTGGGTCAAGAGGATAATTCCTCTTCAGATCTGCCTAATTAGGATCAATACTAGCCTCCTTCTAATTAGGTCCTTTAAAGCTTGTCACTATCCAATAGTTAATGGAGCGAACTTACACTAGCCGTTCTATTTATTTGAAAAGAAAATATGAAATCTTATTAGTACTTGATTTAGTTAAACCTAAAGACTTGGAGTTTAGTTTAAAAGTTCTCTCACTATTTTTATGAATTGATAGCCTCTACCCCCAATTCGAGAAATTATACTAACTCCTTAGTGGGTACTAGAATCCATATGGATTATAGATGGGCCCGAGAAAAGCTCTGGCCAACCTATATCCATCTACAGGTAGGTTCAAAACTAATTATTTCTCTAAATGATTTTTAGTTTTTAGGTTTTGCCCCAAAAGTCAATTTAATAGGCTATGGCTTCCATTAAAAAAGTCTGGTGTTGAAAAATATGTCCAAAGCCAATCGTCAGTCTGTTGATGGTTGAGCTACCTTATAATTATAATTAATTTATTAAAAAATAAAATAAATATTTTAGCATTTTCATCATAAAGTCTATATCTTCTAATGAATTTTATTATTATGATGAAGTCCTTAGGACTATTTAGTTTTGATAAAGGATGAATTTATTGATTAGTCCTTAAATTCTTCATGATCAAATGATACACTGTTAATTAGGATGATAGTGTTTATCGAGCATAGATCATTTTATGCCATATAGGTTGGTTGTTCTCTTAATCAAAGAGTGTGGAGATACTAGTATGGCATACAAGATAGATGTAAGGGTATATCATCACTGAATGCAACCAACTTCAGAGCATTCTACTGTCAAAAATTGTTCTAATGGGATATAGGTATAAGTGTTCCTTAAACCTGAGGTCACTACAATGACTTGCAAGCAATCCACTGTGCTTTGGTACCAAACTAATTGAATTTCTAATTCAGTAAAGAAAGGTTTTTGAGCACAAACAAATACTTATGAAGTTGGTGAGTGATCAAGATGGGATTGACCACTCCAAAAGTTCAAGAAGAATGCATCACTGTATTTCAATATAACAAATCTTGGCCAGGATAATCCATGAGATGGATTTGATATTTTAAAAGATAATGTGGATGACCTAATCAGGGTTGACAGTTAAACATTGAGGTGTTCTATAAGCATTTTGGTCAAGAAAATGAATTATATCAAAACTATATCCACATGAATTCTAAGAATATTTTCTACACATTCGATCTATCCGACCATTGGGTACCATTGCTAGATGCTCACTTTGATTGATCCAAAAATTTATATCTATACTATTAGCTTAGGTTTGAACTTATGGGATGATGCACATAAGAGTTCTCGATCTGATTGAATGGTTGATCGATGATTAAGAATCATTCTAGGATTAAATATTCAATACGATTGATGTTTAACCTAGTGCAAGTATTGCAGAAGGGTTGATTAGCAATTGGATTACTAATTATCTTAATTTAATTTAGCTAGAGGGTTGAGATTAAGTCTATTTAAATTTGATTTAATTAGATTTGGTTTGGGCTTGATTGTATTAAGTCTAATTGATTTAATGGATGAGCCAATTGCAAGGAAGAACTAGTCCTAGTTCTATTAGAACTTGTTTGAACCTAATCTCTAATTTTATTTTAAATTAAATTAAAATTAAATCTAATTTAATCTGATTTAATAAGATTATTAGTTGGACTAAAATCTATTCTAATTGGTTTAGATTTATTTTGATTTAATTTGGTTCAAAGATCATATTGGACCAAGTCAAAATAGGAATTCTAGTATGACTAGGATTTTCTCTCCTTGCACCACATATATCCCAATGCCCCCATCCTATTTTCTATGAGGCTTTGCATGAAAATTCTTCATGCCCCAGGCCCTTCATATGTGCCCCATCTCTCCTTCTCTTTCTTACTTGGTAGTTTGTTGTGGACCAACTCAAACAAGATAATTGGTTTAGATTTCAAATTCTATTAGATTGAGTTTTAAGAAACCAAAACTCCTTCCCATGCTTACTGCCAACCCTTCTTGATTTTCTCTAATTTTTATGGTAGAAATAAGAATTTTTGTGCGCCCATTGTTGGTGGTCCATGGCTGAAAAGAAGGAGGGGGCGCCCAAGATAAGGATTGGTCCATAACTCTATATAAGAAGGTATTTGAAATAGTATCCCAAATCCAATCATCAGTCTATTAATGATTGAGCTATTTTATATAGTTGTACATGACTTATTAATTGAATAAAAATAATTATCGCTTTTTCATCATAAATCTTTTATCTTCTAATGAACTCCTATCTATTGTGATAAAGTTCTTAGGACTATTTAGAATTGACAAAGAAGGATTTATCGTTTAGTCCTTAAATATGTTTGCAATCAAATGATACATTGTTACCAAGGATGACAATGTTTATTGAGTACAGGTTGTTGTGTGACATATAGGTTGATTGCCCTTTTAACCAAGGAATGCGGAGACACTGCCCTTTCAACCAAGAAATATGGAGGCACTGGTATGGCATGCAGGTGAGATGTAGGGGTACATCTACACTGAACATAACTAACTTCAGAGTTTTTCTATTATCAAAAATTGCTCTAATGGAATATGGGCGTAAATGTTTCTCCAACTTGAGATCACCATGGTGACTTCCAAGCAACTCACTGTACTTTGGTGCCGGACTACTTGAATTTTTTAATTCAATGATGGAAGGTTTCTAGGTATAGTCAAGTACTTTAGAAGTCGGTGCATGAGTCAAGATGGGATTGACCAATCCTAGTCTCAGGAGTTGTGTTCAATAGTATTTCAATTTAGCAAAATCTTGGCTAGGGTAGTCCTAGTGAGGGGTCATAGGACTAATTATTTTGAGATACGATTTGGATGTATCTTCCAAGGTTGATAGTTTAATCTTGAGTCATCCTACGCATAGAGGTCAAAGAGATGAATTATGTGATAATCATATTTACATAGGTTCTGAATGTTGCGATTGTACTATTCGGCATATCTGAATGTTGGGTATCATTGCTATATGGTCACTTCGATTAGTATATAAAATTGATTCTTATGCTACCGGCTTAGGTTTGAACCTTCGGGATCACACACACTAGAGATTCTTATCTAATCTAGTGGCTAATCAAGAAAAGTTTAATTAGTGAATTGATTACTAATTAACTTAATTTGATTGAGTAATTATTTTTGGATCAAGATCAATTGAATTGGATTCATTTGGATTTGACCCGATTAGGTTATAAGATGATCTAATCGTCAAGAAGGTTTAATCCCTAATTTGATCAGGGATTTGGCTTGACTAATTCCTAATTTGATTAGAATTTAATTGAGCTTAATTAAGCCTAAATAAGTTGGGTTTAATCTGGTATAATTAGGCCTAACCAATTTAGATTGGATTGGTTCAATTTGATAACTAATGCAATACTAGTTTGACTAGTCTTCCCATGCGCCACATGACCAAAATCTATGCCAAATCCTTCCTCCATAAGAAAAGGTTTCTCATGATGTTTTCCATGCAAGGGAGGGCGTCTCCCTTCCCACACGTCTTATGGATTGGTTTGATCTTGTTATCAATTGAATTCGAATAAAATTTGAATTTGAATGGGTAACCACTTAATCTAAACCAACCCCTCATACATCCTATGTTTTATGTGCTTCTATAAAATGCTGAATTTTATGGATAAGCGAATGAGAGAGGATGAGAGGAGAAAAATATTGGAAGGAGAGAAGAGAAAGTCTTTTCTCTATGTGCATGAAAAAAATAAGAGTTCTAGGCACAAGGATTTTAGGTAAAAGCATATCCTAGAATTTATCTAGGATTTGGGATTTAGACCTATGAGTTACGAGGGTTGTGACTTCATAGATCCAGGCAGAGAACCTTCTTAACTTGTCATCTACATTCATTGGGATTCGGAGCATTAGAAGACTCGGTGAAGAAGATCAAAAAAACTTTGATCTAAATCAATCGTTGAAGGTTTCTGTAGAGCTAGCACTTAGGAAAAACTGATCAAGATCAAGACCTCGTGTGGATTACCCATGAAGGCTAGACATATGTGTGGCTACATCGTGATGTTCAAATCTACACAGAGGAGATCAGATTGCAGTATTCTTCTACCCATGAAAAGATAATGAATTCTGAACATGTAGAGCAATAAAATAGTTTTACTAATGATTTTGTTCTTATTTTTCATATATGCATGCATATATAATACATTAGATCTTGTAGCGTGTAGAGTTTTCATATTAGATCCATAGCTTTTCATTATTAAGATGATTAATAATATTATCCGTTGTGCATTTATCAAAAAATTTTTTGAAAGTAAAGCTAGAAATCCTACGCACTTCCTTCAACTGGTATCAGAGCACTAGGTTCTTTAATGTATTATATATGCATGATTTAGATTATTTTTAGATTAGATCTAAATAATAATCTAATCTAAAAAATAAAAATGATGATCGCACGGACTGCAGGTTGTTCGGCTATAAGGTTTATCCCTTAGAGTGGAAAGATTGCCTTGGTATGTTGAGATCTATAAAATTGATCATAAAAACTTTAGATTAGATCTAATAATTTCTTAGATGTATTTGAAGGGTTTAATCTGAATTTTATCATGAATTAGTATTTAGATTAGATCTAAATAATTTCATGATTTCTTATGTAGAGTATATAGTTTTAGATTAAACCAGAACTGGATCTTAAAAAGATTTTGTTCGTCGGTCAAGCCAGCTCTCTCAGAAATTAAGCCAGCTCGACTAGTGTGCCAGTCATGATACGGTTTCTGGAATAATGAACTAGTGGCTCGATCATGAACCAGGCAAGCTTGCTTAGGTTCGAGCCAGCTCGGATGGGATTCAAGCCTTCCCGACTGGAAAGATGGTCTTTGGGCATTCTACCCGAGCTAGCTATCTCAGAAACCAAGCCAGCTTGGCTTCTGCTTGCGCTAGATCGGATGGGATCTGAGCCAACCCGACTGAGAAGTTAGCTGAATATCATAATTGGCTAGTTTTATGTGATTAAACTCGCATCTAGTGTTTGTTTATGAAATAAGCCGATCCATTTTTGAAATGAGTCGATCTATTTAGTGAAACAGTGCTGGAATGTAAAGAATCTTTCAAAAATTTAAAAAATATTTTTGAAATGCCAAACCCCAACCCTCAATCTAAAACTTAATTGAGAATAAAATATGATGAATTAGGATCTAGAATTATGAATTAATGATCCTAAGTCATTGGTCATAAAATGTGGGTTATCGAGTTAGTTGAATTAGATCCATTAATTGGATTAGACTTAAGGTTAGTTAAAGAATAGACTAAATTAGAGTAATTGATCAAATCTAATCAAATATTGATTTAGATTAGATTAAGGACTCTTTAGACCAAATTACAATAGCTGTAGTTAGTCAAGCCCATGCCTTTAATGAGGACTAAATGGACTTGATTTATGGCTATGCGGTCAAACCTAAAATTACTAGGTTGTTCAAATTGAAACTAATGAACTATATGGTATCTAAGGTAAGTCTGACAGCTTAGACCAGTGGTTTTTAATTGGGAGCTACTCACACTAATTCGATCTTTGATGAGTTAATGGCATATCTCTTCCACTGATCTCACTTAGTTGGCCATCCTGGTGAATTAAATTTGTGAGGATTTATGGTGCGTCCAAGCCTTGGAAAGCCATAGGAGGAGCTAGGATGTTGGCTCGAAGAGACTAGGATGGGTGTGATCCTAGGGCTAGGACAGGAATTATCCTAGGTGAAGGCAGTGCACAGCCCTACACAGACTCGAGGTTCAGATGTGAGGACCTTGAGGGGCTCGGTAGGTTCTCGAAACCTGGGACACAAGATTGAGCAAAGGACCAGAGCCAAGGAGAAGAATCAACCAAGATAAGGGGCTGACACACAAGTGAGCTAGCTTGGATATGCATGAGGCACAATTGAGTCGGCTATCTCAGGTAGACAGAAGATAGGATTCAAACGAGATACAGTTGAGCCAGCTCGACTCCTGATAGAGTCGGCTCAACAATGGTAAACAGAACTAAATAGGGTTTTCTATTTGATCTTGGATTGGGATTAATCCAAGGGGTCTTAAAGCTTGGTCAAATAAGGTCTTAAGGGAGCTAACTCATGTATGGGTCAAGACTAGATCCAAAGGATAAGAGCATGTAAAGACATATGTACATAAGCTCGATGAGTGCTTTGATGTATTGGGTTAGCTAGGAGAGCTTTTAGTCGGGCCTAATAGTTATGTATAAATACATAGGTTGTATTATGGTTTCATTATGCATTGGAATACTGATCTTTTATCCCTCAATCTCTCTTTTCTCTAGAGTTGCCACCCCATCATAGATCTAAATTGATGGATTGATGGTTTGCTGCCCATAGAGAATGTCAAAGATCTCCTTAGGTCCATACTATAGATCAAGAATTTTTGCTGTAATTGATATCAGAGCGGTACCGATTGTCCCAACATTTGGTATCAAAGCCTGATGGTGCATGGAAGAGAAGGAGAGGTCATGCAGGAAGAAATCAAAAATCTGCATATCTATTCCATTGTATGTCTTAGATCTACCTTTGTTATTACTATAGTTTGGCCAACTAGGAGTAGCAGATTGAAGGTGGAGGCAGAGAGGATTAATGAAAAGGATTTTTTTCAGGGTGGAAGGTTTGGGTGTATGATTTTTTGATCAGTCTTGGTTGGAGAGACCAGGATGTATGATGGGTGATAAGGTTCTTAAGGAAGATGGATAGTGTGGGGCTACTTGGTGGATGAAGAGAGATTTTCTAAGGGATAATGGTCGAGGAAAGGCTAAAGAAATGGCTATATGTCCTTCAGTTATAGGAAGGTGGGAAGTAGTCGGGGATGCATTCAGCAGTTCAACCAAAGCATGGATTTACGAAGCCTTAGAGGTGATGGATATGGATGATCCATGGAGGTTCAGTAGGTTAGGGCTAGATGGCTATAAAGCAGCATAGAGACGAGGCAGGGAGTGCTGGAGTTTTGCAGTAGTGCTTCCCTTAAGGCACAGGGGCTGAGAGAGGCTTAGTGGTGTAGTAGTCAAGGGATGCATCTTAGCAAAGAGTGTCAAGGACATCTCAAGGAGATCGAAAATAGGTCTTAGGGAGAGCCAAGGGATCTCAGGGTGTGCTAGGGGCATCTAGCAGTTGGGAGTATCATGGATCAGGTATCTTTTGCAGGGGCACCAGGAAGAGTTGCGGTTTAGGTAGAGGATGTTCCTTCGAGCGTAACTAGAGTGATGGTTGGTGTTGGAGAAGAAGAGGAGAAGTGCTAGGGTTCAGTCGCTGAAGAAGAAGAGTTGGATAAGCTCTTGGGTTTCAGAGGTGCCCACGGATTGCAGAGGTATTTGAGATGGTTTCAGATAGGTCTGCGGAGTATGGAGAGTTTAAAGGAGTAGTGATGGTGTTAAAGGTGCAGCAACAGGCCCAATAGTGTAGCATTAGGTGGTTGGCCTCAGGTGACTCGGTTATAAAGTCAGGATCTTTTGTGGCATCAGGTGGACCTTCATTTCAAGTGGAGCACCGGGCAAAGGTGGCTTCACTGGTGGAGATGTGACACGAGTTCAGAGCGGAGGAGTGGAGGACCAATATTCTAGCACCAATGCTGGAGATGCACAGTTCTAGTTGCAGTAATACATGTAGGAAAGATTGGTGAAGTTCTAAGGAGACCATGTTAGGATATGCAGCAAGTGCCGATACAGGAATGCTGTGGGATCTCAAGGAAAGTCTAGGATAATTGATGCAGCTACCAAGCAGAAGGGTTCCTATAATTTTTAGGGTGGTGTAGAAGAAGCAAGCCAAGGTCTTCAGTGGTTGAGGCGGTCATCCCAAAGGCCTCAAAGGATGCACAGCAGTTGAAGAGGATTGATGGAGGAAATGTTTGCACAAGAGGCTATCAGGGTGCGTAGTGATAGTAGGATTGTGTAGGAGGGCATTGCCAGAGGTTTGCTAAGGCTTGGAAGCACCAAGATGAAGATTATGAGGATTTGTGCTGCACCGAAGCCTTAGGAGGCCATAGGAGGAGCCAGGGTGTTGGCTCAAGGAGACTAGGATGGGTGTAAGTCCTAGGACTAGGATAGAAGTTATCCTAGGTGAAGCCATTATGCAACCCTACATGGACTCGAGGTTCAGGTGTGAGGACTTTCAGGGGCCTAGTAGGTGCTCCAAAAATCTAGGACATAAGATGGAGCAAAGGACCAAAGCTGAGAAGAAAAATCAGCCAAGACAAGGGGCTGACACATAGGTGAGCCGGCTTGGGCTGAGATTGAGCTAGCTATCTCAGGTAGACAGAAGATAGGATTTGGATGAGATGCAGTCGAGCCAACTTGGCTCTTGATAGAGCCGACTCGATGGTGGTGAATAGAACTGGACAGGGTTTTCTATTTGGTCTTGGATTAAGATTAATCCAAGGGGTCTTAAGACCTGGTCCAACAATTTCTTAAGGGAGTTAACTCATGTATGGGTCGGAACTAGATCCAGGGGATGAGAGCATATGAGGCATATGTACATGGGCTCGGTGAGTGCATTCATGTATTGGGTTAGCCAGGAGAGTTTTTGGTCGGGCCTAATAGCTATGTATAAATACATAAGTTGTATTAGGATTTTATTATGCATTGGAATACAAATCTTTTCTCTCTCAGTCTCTCTTCTCTCTAGAGTTACCACCCCATCACAGATCTAAATTGATGGATTGGTGGTTTGCTACCCATAAAGAATGTCAAAGATCTCTCTTCAGGTCCATGCTAAAGATCAAGGGTTTCCACTGCAATTGGTATCAAAGTGGTACCGATTGTCCTAACAAGATTTTGATTAGACCACTTAGTGATTTGGGCTCACCTATCTCAGTTAGGTAAATCAATTTGACTAATTTATGTGCTCCTTATTGATCTGACTTGAGGAAGTTAGTGGGAGGATCCAAATTGGCAAGTTGATTATTCTTAAAATTAGTTAATAAAATTTTCTAAAATTATTAGATCCTTAAAATGATAAAGTTATGGTGATAACTAAGTCATAGCCTTTCATTAAGTTGAGTGATAATGGATCCATTAGTTTAATAATCATTTGAGGTCCAAAGACCTGATGCTTATTAACTAATGGAATTATCATTTATAATACAATAATTTGATTGTGTCTTTCTAATGGTGGTTAGGTTGGCCGATCAAAATCGGGCTTAATCATTTGTTGGTCTGATGCACCAAATATGGTCATGTTAATGGTTAGACCTAACTGGATCTTTTCAATGGAGGTCAAAGCCTACTGATTAGATTTCTGGAGCAAAAATTAAATTACTAGTAGTTGTTTGGTGAAATAATTGATTATGAATCTACCCATAGATGCACATGGGTTGACCAACCGATGTTGGGCTCATGTGTAGTCTATGTGGATTCTAGTACCCCCTAAGGAATTAGGGGTAATTCCTCAAATTGGAAGTAGAGGTTACCGATTCAAACAAAATAGTAGAAGAACCTTTAGACTAAAGTCCAAATCTTTAGAGTAAATAATTCATATACTAATTAGGTCTGTGGTTTTTCTTTTGTGTAGTAATGGTCACTATCCTATCGCTTCGATCATTATTGGACAATGACAAACTCATGGGACCCAACTTCGATAGCTGGTATCGAAAGTTGAAGATCATCCTAGAGCATGAATGGATCTTATATGTGTTGACTGATCCAGCAACTGAGCAGCCAGCCCAAATGCTATTAAGGTGGTGAGAGATACTTACTAGAAGTGGTTCAATGACTACACCATCATTCGGTGCATTATGCTGATGGCAATGAATGATGAGTTTAGCCATAGGTTTGAAAATGCCCAGTCCAAGGAGATGCTTCAAATGTTGAATGACTCCTTTAGCATGTCTGACAATATTGAAAGGCACAAAACTAGTTGTGCTATTTTCAACACTCGTATAAGGGATGGGGCGTTAGTCACTGATTATATATTGTACATGATCGAGATGATTGAATGCCTGAGTAAGCTAGGATTTTTCCTACATGAGCAGCTTGGGAATGATGCGATCCTGAATTCTTTGCCCAAGTCCCTCCTCCTTTTTCTAACTCATTTCAGAATGACAAAGCCTGTAGTGAACTATCATGGCTTATTGGGGTTGCTGTAGAACTTTCAGAAGGATCACCAGGTCCAAAAAAAGTTAGTGAACATAGTGGCAGGATCTTCTTCTAGTCGATCGTTTAGAAAAGAAAGAAAAACAAGAAGAAGAATAACAAGAATGTGCAACCGCATGCTGGGATGTCTACACAGGGTCAGACCAAGAAACAAAAGCCGACTAGAGCCATGTAGAGTGCTTCTTTTTCAAGAAGCGAGGAAATTGGAAGAGGAACTATCCTCAATACATTGCCATCCTAGACCCGAATAGGCCAAGGAGGAAGCAAGTAGTTGCTGCGTAAGATAATTTTATGATAATACCTTACAACTTCTCAATTTGTGATACTACTACCTGGGTATTAGATACCGAAAGCCCTTATCAAATTTGTAATTTGATGTAGGATTTTCAAGTCAGTAGGTGATTTGATGAAGGTGAGAGATTCTTGAATGTTAGAGATGGAAGATAAGTTTCAGTTCTAACTTTAAGAATCATGAACCTTGTAATCAATTCTTATAAAGTTATTCATAATGATTGTCACTTTTGTCCAAGATTTTGTTAGATATATGTGCCCAAGAAGCCAGATTGGCTGACACTTGTAATACACTTCTAAGGATAAAATTATAATTTTGATTATAAATAATAAAATAGATTATTTTCTATCATAGTGTGTATTTTGAAAGTGTCTGTAAGAGTTAATGGTAATGATAGTTCATATTTTCAAGAGTTAAAAATTTAAGACATGAATTTTTATTATTAACTCATAAAATGCTCCCGACCGTAGGATCATCATGAGGATGGTGATTGATCTAGAAGGTTGGTTTACGATTGCTTCTTTAGGATAGATGAGTCTTGAGTCTACGGTGTAGAGATACTGGAGCGAGAGTATAGGTACTCATTAGAGAACGTGGTCACTAAGCATGACCACCTCGAGCAATCATGAGGAAGTCTACCTTCTCGTCGATGACTGACTTAAAGCTGCAGTGGTGTGTCTAGTTCTTTGACCTGAGGTGTTAGATATGCATGCCCTAAAAACTAGATTGGCTGACACTTATAATACGCTTCTAAGGATAAAATTATAATTTTAACTATAAATAATAAAATGGGTTATTTTCTGTCATAGTATGTATTTGAAAATGTTTGTGATACGTCTCTTGAGTTAATGGTAATGATAGTTCATATTTTCAAGAGTTGAAAATTTAAGACATGAATTTTCATTATTAACTCATACAATGCTTCCGATCGTAGGATCATCATGAGGATGGTAATTGATCCAGAAGGTTGGTATATGATTGCTTCTTTTGAATAGATGAGTCTTAAATCTATGAGACACTGGAGTGAGAGTACAGGTACTCGATAGAGAATGAGGGCATTGAGCGTGACCACCTCGAGCAGTCATGAGGAAGTCTACCTTCTCATCGATGACTGGCTTGAAGCTGTAGTAGTGTGTTTGATTCTTTGACCTGAGGTGCATCGATAGTTCACCTTGAGGGTGTTATAGTTTGACTACACCATAACTTGGTCTCCTAGCTATTCGGAATCCTGAGGTGTATGTTGGCTATAGCATGTTCATTGTAGGAATAAAATTGCACCAATAAGGGATCTATGTACTTCGGTAGATGAGGAACAGCCCTATGATGATCATGAGAATCAAGTCCATAAGCCCATGGCCATGGCAAAGTGAAATAATAGAAAGAGTTTTTATTAGAGTATTCACATTAAACTTCAATCAAATGATTAATTCATATGATGGATATTAGGGTTTGACGAGATCATCTTAACCCTAATTCGGTCAGAGCTCTAGATAGAGGAACCTAATCATGCAGGTAACTACACCGAGAGGTTCACTTTTAGTTCTAATGGATTGCCACCATATGCTGCCAGGTGTCACTAGTGAATTTTGGGAGCAATTAGAATGATTTGGATGATCGATCATACTAGTTGTCAGAATAAAACATGTACTGATCCATAACAAGGTGTTTCGATGATATCGATGATAGAGACCACGATATATCCCATTACCATATGGAATTGAATCTAACTAGATCATACAAACAAAGGTTTGGATTTGGATGTCATCAATTGGACTAACTCAATTTAATTGATTTGAATAAGATTCAATTAGGTTCAAGAAAATCAAGCTAGCATACGATTGAGCCTAATTTTCTCCTTTAATAATCATTAAAGCTTGTCTCGACTGAGCCAAATGTGTTTGGGCTCACTCGAGAATCTTTACTTGGTCTAACTAGAGCTTGTCCAGATCAAAAAAGAATTATTTTAATTTATGAGATAAATTTAAAACAATACTTGCCATTTTCGGTCATCTGCTAATTCCTATTTTCGGACATTGGTCAAATGTTGACCCTGGACACTTAGACATCTACCCATATGTCATGCACCCATAGGAGAATACCTAGAAACTTGTCCCCCATGCTAAAAAGTTGATAGAAAGGGGGTGTATGCCTAGGGAGGCGTGCACCCCATGAGGATAAAAGATGGAGTCCCATATAGATGGGACTCCAGTTGCTTCAGGGGATTAAATTATGTGGCACCAAGAAGACTTGTTTGACCCAATCTTGGCACCACCTAAGGAGAGTTTGAGGGTCTCTAATTTGATTGAATCAGATGATGTCATTCCACCAATCAGATTTAGATCTGATTATACAAAGGGCCATGATTGGCCAGGATGATGTGGAACTGCACGGTGCAGCAGGATCTATATAAATCCTATCTATGCCTAGAATTAAATTTTCTACCTTTAGCCCATGCCACATAGCCCCTCTTTCTCCTTCTCCATGCCACCCTCAAGTCCTCTCTCTCCTCTCCACACCCAAGGGTCTTTGGGCACGAAGAAGGTGCGATCCAAGCAAGTGAAAGACGCCAGGAAAGGAAGAAGACAACACTACTGCTAAAGACAATGGCTGTCATTCAAAAGCAATTTTGAAGACCTTCAAGATTAGATTTAGATCTAATTTCTGAAGGATTGATTGAGAAGAAAAATATCTTCAGATCCTGCTCGAGTGGATACTAGTAGAGGCTAGGCACTTACGTGGCTACATCCAGAACCTCAGGCAAACATCAGGATCATCATAGGATAATTGGATTATCCAAAATAAAGATAAAATTAAATTAAATTAAATTTTTATTTTTATTTTTATTATTAGATCAATAAGATTAGATTAGAGGAGTCTTAGATCTAATTAAGAACTTAGAGGAAAAATTTTAGAAATATCTCTCTTGATCCAATCAGAGCTGAACAAATCTGACTCAAAAAATAGATTTTTTCCTTCAACTAGTATCAGAGCTAGGTTCCATAATTCATTAGATCTAATTTTAATTTATTTTTGATCTAATAACTAGATTTTTTAGATGTCACATTATATATGATTAGATCTAAAACTAAAAAATTAAAAATTAAATAATCTAGATCTAAGATGTATGAGATTCTTGATTAGACTAGGAATAGAATTATTCCATGTGTAGTCTAGCATGGTCATAATTTTAATTTAATTAACTATAACTTTTAGATATATTTATATACTATTTTCTGATATTATAAATATTATAATTGGATCTAGAAAATAGAAAATAAATTTATTTAATTTGTTCATATGAGATATGATAGATGCATGTTTAGACTAGTTGTAGAATAGTTCTACAAAATTATCTAGAATAAATTTTAATTTGATATGATCAAATTTAAATCATATTTTTTAGATGTTTATGAGATAATTTAGATCTAAAAATATGCATGATATGATACATGAGATGTATGCAAAATATATTTTTGATTAGATTAATTTTTATATATGTGATATATGATGTAGATCTAACTAGTTTTGTAGATTTATCATGTTTTTGATTAAGACGTTCCCCTTGGCCGTCCGGTGATAAGAATGAAGTAGGGATTAAAGGTCCTCTCCTTTCAGTCGATGGGGTGTTCTTATGGTGTATAGGGGTGCTGCACGTTCGACCTTAATCAAAAATCAAAAAACTTATTTTCTGCAAAACCCTAGATTCTTAAAACCTAGGATTTTATATACGTGTTTTGTTTGTGAACCCTAAACTTAATTGAGAATTAAGATTATGAAATATATTAGATCTAAAATTAAGAATTTTCAAATCTAAGACATATTCATAAAATTGGATTCGGACTTGGGTAGCTCAATTAGGTCTATCGATTGATCAAACCGAATCAAGAGTTAGTTAGGTGGGATCAAGAGCACTTAAATTGACCAGCCTAATAGGGTTAAGTCTGAGTCAAGGTCGAGTCACATGAGTGATCGATCAAGTTAAGACCAAATTAGGCTCAATGGTTAGAGTCTGGATTGTAGGCTAACCCGATTGATTCTGGCTCGATAATTTGGTGTCTAAGGTAAGTTCTGGCAGATACGATCGACTGATTTTTAACTAGGAGCTACTCAACTCGAATGCATTCTTATCGAGTTAATGGCATATCCGTTCCACCAGTCTCACTTACTTGGCCATATTTATCGATCTAATCCTGATCTAAGGTTGCTAACAATCCAAGCTAACCCATGCCACAAGGTTAGTCATAATGGTTATGGATTTTTTAAGTCAAGTTTAAAGAAACCAAAATTAAATCTCCCTAAGAAAATATTAAGTCTAAGGTCTTCCACCATTGTAGATGTGCGGGCCCTTCCTTGGGTTGATTGTTCTCGACTGGTCACAGTGGTTCAGTTGCATCGAAATGATGCAACCATGTCTATTAGGCATTAGATGCTATGGGCTGGTGGATAGATTGGGCTCAATATTCTAGATACGATGAGAGATCCAATTAGGAATCCAATCTGTACAAATGGTGGATCTGACTTAACTAAGGAGTGGATCAATATTTCGAGCATGGTTAGATTCATAAATTAGAGATCAAGTCTGGGTGCACCATGATTAGAGAATCATTGAATAAGAGCTGTTCACATATTGGCTAACCTATGATCAATAACTGTTAGGTGAGGTGATGAGTCAGTTGGTGGGACTGCACCATCTACTAGAAATCAGTAATCGTGGAGATTTTTGCATCTCTATAGAGGGAGTGTAGGAAATCAAAAAAATAGTGAAAGCTAATTTATCTAAAAATCAAATCCCTAAATAAATTGGTCAAGTCTTAATTACAAAGTCTAAGTAAAAACTCTGACTCTCTACAGAAAAAAGAAAAACATCTGCGGCCAACCCACTAGCCCATATCCTGGACACCCATAAACTAACGAGACCCAATTATAAGGATTGGCTTCGAAACTTCAAAATTATTTTGGGTTCTAAGAAGTTGACTCATGTATTAGATCAGGATCCCCCCATCTTACCAGCTCATCCATCCACTAAATAGAGAGCATCTCTTGACAAATGGATGGATAAAGATAATAAGGTCAAATACTAAATGTTGGGCTTAATGTTTGATGAGCTTCAACACCAGCATAAAGATATCAAGATTGTCCACCAAATGTTGGGTCACTTGCAAGAGTTGTTTGGTGAACAGAGTCGCACAGCCAAATATCATATCACTAAATGACTATTTAAGACTGAAATACGTGATGGACAGACAGTCCAAGATCATTATCTGATGATGATCAAGGATATGGAAGAACTTAAAAAGCTCAGAATGAAGTAAAACCAGGATCTACAGAATGATATAATTCTGTAATCCTTGATTGATGCATATGGATAGTTCATAATGAACTACCATATGCATAAACTTCCGAATACTCTGACCGAGCTTATGAATATGCTGGTTATTATTGAGCTTTCTATGAAAGATTCTAAAGGCTCAGTACTTGCTATGGAGTGGACTTCTTTTAAGAGAAAGTCTTTTAGAAAGAAGAAGAAGTCTGTGAAAAAGCAGAAGGTGGAAGGTGGAAAGAAAAAAGGCAGAGCTGAAGAAGAAAGCCGCTGACAAAGGAAAAGTATTTCCATTATGCAACAGCTGACGGATTCCACTTGGAAGTGAAACTGCCCTACATTACCTGGCCATCCCTGAAGAATAAGAAGAAGATAGGTCCTTCTGGAGGTATGCTCGTTATTGAGTCTAACCTTATGATTTCTTCTACATCCAGTTGGGTGCTTGACTCTGGTTCTAGTGCTCATCTTGTGCACTTTCATGCAGGATCTTGAGGATAGCAGGAGGCTGAGGGATGGATGACATGATCCTACGCATGTCGGTAAATGGAGCAAGAGTTGCTGCAGTAGGCCGTGGGAACATACCCTCTTCGATTACCATCTGGCTTTAGACTTAGTACTTAAAAGACTGTTATTATGTGCCTGCTAGCTAAGCAGGAATTTGAATTTCTGTTTCATGCTTTAGCACAAGAAGGCTATGTGAATTACCTTTTCTTTAAGGACCATTGTAACATTCTTTATGAAAAAAAAAATTGCAAATGGTTTCCTTATTAACGGTCTTTATCAGTAACATATTGATGTATCCTATTCTTCAACTATCGAGCAAAATGTGAATGCCATAAGATCAAAATGACCTAGGGATAGTCCAAACGATAGGTATCTATGGCACCTTAAGATTAGGTCATATAGCAGAAGATAGGATTAACAAATTGGAGAAAAATGGGCTATTGAGTCCATTGACTTTTGAGTCATATCCAACTTTGTGAATCATTGTCTTCAAGGCAAAATGACTAAACTCCCTTTTGTTGGACATGGGGAAAGGGCCACAGGATCTCCTTGCCCTAGTACATACTGATGTGTGCGGCCCATTTGATGTGCCGGCTTAGAGGCAATTTTGTCTACTTCATTAACCTTTATCCGATGATCTTATCTAGGTATGGGTATGTGTATCTTATGAGACACAAGTCTGAAGCATTTTGAAAAGTTCAAAGAATTCAGACATGAAGTAGAAAAACAAACTGAAAAACCCATTAAGGTTCTTCGATCAGATCGAGGAGGTGAATACCTTAGTCCGAAAAATTCCTAGACTATCTCAAGCAAAATGGCATAGTCTCTCAATGGACTCCACCAGGAACACCTCAACTCAACAGGGGTTTCAGAATGGAGAAATCGGACCCTATTAGATATGGTCCGATCCATGATGAGCTTCCACAGACCTCCCTGATTTTCTTTGGGGACATAGTCATTGTTAACTTCAATTTATTTACTGAATAGGGTTCTCCTCTAAAACCATTCCTACCACACCGTATGAGATATGGCATGGTAAGAAACCAAGTCTGAGTCATCTCAGAATTTGGGGTTGTCCGGCTCATGTCAAAAGACAACAAGCGGACAAGTTAGACTTTAGGTCCTTTAGAGCTCGATTCATAGGATATCCTAAAGAGTCATTAGGATACTATTTCTACATTCCAGAAGACCACAATGTGATTATGTGAGTCGACATGCCATCTTTCTTGAAAAATAGTTTATTCAAGATAGCGGCATTGGAAAGCAGATCAAGCTTGATGAGAAAGTCTCACAAGCAGCTAACGAGCTAAGGACCAAGTGGAACCAAATCAGGTTGAGCCAATAAGAACACTACCTCCTCCACCTCGTAGATCGAAAAGAGTTTTCCATCCCCCTGAGAAGATACTTAGGTACTATATTTCAGAGGAAGTAGAGAAAATGTTCCTCATAGGTAATGGTGCTCATGGTGATGATCCCAAAACCTACAACGAGGCGATATCAGATATCGACTCCGAGAAATGGCTTAGAGGCAATGAAGTCAGAAATTGACTCGATGCACTCAAACCAAGTCTGGACCTTGGTAGATCCACCAGAAGGTATAGTACCTATTGGGCATGTAAATGGATCTTCAAGAGAAAGATTGGTGCAGATGGGAATGTGGAGACATTCAAGGCTAGATTAGTGGCAAAAGGTTATAGTCAACGCGAAGGCATTGACTATCAGGATACCTTTTTGCCCAGTAGCTATGCTAAAATCCATCCGCACATTGCTTGCTGTTGCAGCCTATTTCGATTATGAAATATGGCAAATGGATAAAAATAGGCATTCTTAAATGGATATCTTGAGGAAGATATCTATATGGAACAGCCGCTAGGTTTCACATCCAGTGATACTGATCACAAAGGTATTGCAAGCTGCAAAGGTCCATATATGGACTTAAGCAAGCATCTCGGAGCTGGAACACTCATTTTAAATGATGTGATCAAAAAGTTTGGTTTCATCAAAAATGAAGAGGAATCCATGTGTTTTCAAAAAGGTCAGTGGGAGCGCTGTTGTCTTCCTCGTATTGTACGTGGATGACATCCTCCTTATTGGGAATGATATTCCCATGTTGACCATAGTCAAAATATGGTTGTCTAAAGGAATTCTCCATGAAAGACCTAGGTGAAGCATCCTTTATTCTAGGAATTAAGGTCTATAGAGATAGACCGAATAGGATGCTAGGACTTTCACAGAAGATGTACATAGAGGAAGTACTAAAGAGGTTTAGTATGGAAAACTCTAAGAGGGGATTGGTAATACCCTTCAGACATGGTATTCATCATCTCTCCAAGAAGATGTGCCCCAGCACACCTGAGGAAATAGAATGCATGAGCAAGATCCCTTATGCTTCTGCAATAGGGAGCCTCATGTATGCCATGCTTATGTACACGACCTGATATAGCCCATGCTGTGAGTGTCACAAGCAGATATCAGTCGAAATTCCAGGTGAAGAACACTGGACTTCTGTGAAATGTATCCTTAAGTACTTGAGAAGAACTAAGGATATGATGTTGGTTTTTGGTAATGGAAAACTCCAAGTCGAGGGATATACAAACTTAGATTTTATGTCCAATATAGATGATCGAAAGTCGACATCTGGGAGTCTGTTTGTGTGTAATGGTGGTGCTGTCAGTTGGAAGAGTTTCAAGCAGACAGTGATAGCATATTCCACCATGAAAGTAGAGTACATCGCTGCATCAAAAGCTGCAAAGGATGCATTCTGGTATAAGAAGTTTGCCACAAAGATCGAAGTGATGCCATCAGATGCCATTTCTCTATACTGTAATAATAATGGCACCATATCTTTTGCTAAGGAGTCAAGGTCTCACCAAAAATTCAAGCACATCGAGCAGCGATACCACCTCATTCGTGATTTCCTTGAGAAAGATTACGTTGAGGATAAGAGAGTCAACTATGTAGACAATACGACAGACCCACTTACAAAGCCATTAGGCTAGTAGAAGATCAAAGCCCACCTTGAGAAGATGGGACTTAGATTTATAGCCAATTAGCTTTAGGTCAAGTGAGAATTTGTTAGATATGTCTGCCCTAGAAGCCAGATTGGCTAACGCTTGTAATACACTTCTAAGGATAAAATTATAATTTTAACTATAAATAATAAAATGAATTATTTTCTATTATAGTGTGTATTTGAAACTGTCTGTGATACATCCCTTGAGTTAATGGTAATGATAGTTTATTTTTTCAAGAGTTGAAAATTTAAGACATGAATTTTCATTATAATTAATAAAATGCTTTCGATCATAGGATCATCATGAGGATGGTGATTGATCCAGAATGTTGGTATACGTCGCTTCTTTTAGATAGATGAGTCTTGAATCTACGGTGTAGAGACACTGGAGTGAGAGTACAGGTACTCATTAGAGAATGAGGGTACTGAGAGTGACCACCTCGAGCAGTCATGAGGAAGTCTACCTTCTCATCGATGACTAAAGCGAAACTGCAGTAGTGTATCTGGTTCATTGATCTGAGGTGCATCAACAGTTCACCTTGAGGGTGTTATAGTTTGACTATACCATAACTCGATCTCCTAGCCATTCAAAATCCTAAGGTGTATGTTGGCTATAGCATGTTCATTATAGAAATTGGATTGCACCAATAGGAGATCTATCTACCTCGGTAGATGAGGAGCAGCCCTATGATGATTATGAGAATAAAGTCCATAAGCCCATGGCCATGGCAGAGTGAAATAATAGAAAGAGTTTCTATTAGGGTTTTCACATTGAACTTGAATCGAATGATTAATTCATATAATAGATATTCGGGTTTGATGAGATCACCTTAACCCTTATCCAATTGGGGCTCAAGATAGAGGAACCTAATCACACAGGTAACTATACCGAGCGGTTCGCTTTCAATTATGATCGGTTGCCACCATTTGCTGCTAGGTGTCACTAATGGATTTTGGAAGTAATTAGAATGATTTGGATGATCAATCATACTAGTTATCTAAATCAAAAAAATTCTGATCCATCGAAAGGTATTTCGATGATGTCAATGATAAAGATCACAATATATCTCGTTACCATATAGAACTGAACCTAACTTGGTCACACAAATAAGAGTTTGGTGTGAGCTTAGAAGTGGCACTCCCAAGTCTTGAAAACATGAGAAGATAGATCATGTGAAGATGGGAGCGAGCCAGAAGAAGAATTAGTCTCAATAGTAAAGTTCAGAAACTGGGCCGACTGACTCTAAGACTGAGTCAGCTTAGTTGGAAACTAGGTCGGCTCAGTCCAAGACTGGGTTGGCTAGGTCTCAGAGGAAAATTCAGATAGAAAGCAGCATTTTTGGACGGTTGGCATGGCACACAACTGGGTTGGGTCAGTCCTAGTCATTTCAATCTGAAATTGGGTTGTTTCAGTTTTTGCGGGTTATTATTTTGTGTACCTCAATTATTTAGGTTTGGAGAGGTTTTCTATGAGCTTGGGCTTGACCCTTTGTAAAGATATATACTAAAAATAGGTCAAGATTGTACTGGAAAATGCATGCTTCTCCAGTTCAATCGGATGAAGGAAAATCCTGATTTCCCGGTCCAGGTTCGTTCAGATCTGATCAGATCAAGAGATATATTTCAAAAATTTTTCTCTTGATCTCCAATCAGATCTTGATATGTTTCAGATCTGATTCTTATTATTTTAATAAAATAAAATTAAAAGATAAATTAAATCAAATTTAATTTACCTGATCTTGGGTAATCCTATTACCCTGTTGATGATCCTGATTTGCAGCGGAAGGTTCTGGATCTTAGCCACGCAAGCGCCTGGCCTCTACCGGTATCCACTCGGGTTGGATCTGGAGATCCTCTTCTTCTCTATCACACCTCCAAAAATCAGATCTGGATCTGATCTGGAGGATCTTCAAAACTCTTTTGAAGATCTGAGCAGTCGTCCTTTTGCAGCAGCGCAGCCTTCTTGCTTTTGATCGCCTTTCTTTGATCTGAATCGCACCAACCAAGGTCCAAAACTCCTTTTGGACGTGGAGAGCAAGGGGAGAAGAGACTATGGCATGGAGAAGGAGGGGAGAGGCAGCCTTGGGGCGTGGGGTTTCTCAATTGAATTGCATCTTTTTTTAATCTGAGTTGGGCGCAGGGTCTTATTTATAGACTAAGCTTGTGATCCAACTCCTCTTCCTTCCCAACCAATCACAACCCTTTGTGAAATCAGATCTAAATCTGATTGGTGGGAATAGAGACCCCTGGATTCCTCCTTAGAGGGCGCCTAAGACCAGTCAAAGTTGGTTCTTAGAAGAACTCTAATTGGAATCCAAAAAGGAGATGGAGTCCTTGTCCAACAAGGACTCCTAGGCGCCTCCAACTTGGGCTCACGCCACGCCTAGGGTGGCGTGCGCCCTTCTCCTTGCCAGGTTCTGGCAGGGGGACAGGCCCCCACCAGCTCTCCAATAGGTGCATGACATGTGGTCAAAAGTCAAAGTGTCAATGGTCAACGTTTGACCAGTCAAAGGTAGACTTTTGACCAAAGTCAAAGAACAAGAAATGGCAGGTGACCAAAAATGGCAGGTAATGTCTTACAAATAAGACAACCTTTTCTGACTTGGACAACCTCCAGTCAGACCATATGAAGGCCTCTGATTGAGCACAAACTCCTTTGGCTCAGTCAGGACAACTTATTTATGATAGCAAAAGAAGAACGTTAGGTTCAATCGAGTGCTAGCACGATTTCCTTGAACCTAATTGAATCTCATTCAGATCAATTGAACTAGATCAGTTCAATTGATGATCACCAGATTCAAACCCTTGTTTGTGTGACCCAGTTAGGTTCAGTTCTGTATGGTAATGGGATATGTCATGATCTCTATCATCGACATCATCGAAACTCCTTTCGATGGATCAGAACTCTTCTGATTCGAACAGCTAGAATGATCGATCATCTAAATCATTCTAATTGCTCCCAAAATCCACCAGTGACACCTAGCAGTATATGGTGGCAACCCATCAGAGCTGAATGCGAACCTCTTGGTGCAGCTACCTGTGTGATTCAAGTTCTTCTATCTTGAGCCCCGATCAGATTAGGGTTAAGGTGAACTCGTCAAACCCTAGTCTCTGTCATATGATGTAATCATTCGATTCGAGTCCAATGTGAAAATCTAAATAGAAACTCTTTCTATTATTTCACTCTACCATGGCCATGGATTTCTGGACTTGATTCTCATGATCATCATAGGGCTACTCCTCTACCACCGAGGTAGATAGATTCCATCTTGATGCAATCCAGTTCCTACAATGAACATGCTATAGCCAACATACACCTCAGGGTTCCATATGGCTAGGAGACCGAGTAATGGTGTAGTCAAACTATAACACCCTCAAGGTGAACTGCCGATGCATCTCAGGTCAAAGAACCAGACACACTACTGCAGCATCGAGTCAGTCATTGACGAGAAGGTAGACTCCCTAATGACTACTCGAGGTGGTCACGCTCAGTGCCCTCGTTCTCTAACGAGTACCTGTACTCTCGCTCCGGTGTCTCCACACCGTAGACTCAAGACTCATCTACTAAAGAGAAGCGATTGTACACCAACCTTCCGGATCAATCACCATCCTCGTGATGATCCTATGGTCGGGAGCAATTTATGAGTTAATAATGATTATTCATGTCTTAAATTTTCAACTCTTGAAAATATGAATTATCATTACCATTAACTCAAAGGATGTATCACAGACACTAAATACACATATGTGATAGAAAATAACCCATTTTATTGATTTTAGTCAAAATTATAATTTTGCCCCTAGAAGTGTATTACAAGTGTCAGCCAATTCTGGCTTCTAGGGCACATATATCTAACAATCTCCCACTTGTCCTAAAGCCAATTGGCTACAAGTCTAAGTCCCATCTTCTCAAGGTGGGCTTCGATCTTCTGCTGGCCCAACGGCTTTGTAAGTGGGTCTGCCACATTATCTGCGGAGTTGACTCTCTTGACCTCGAACGTAACCCTTTCTCGAATCGGTAATCGCGGATGAGGGGCTGGTATCACCATTTGCTTGGAACTCTTCCAGCACAAACTGCTTCCAGTCTGCCAGATGTCGACTTTCGATCATCTATATCGGACATGAAGTCCGAGTCTGTGTATCCCTGGACTTGGAGTTCTCCGTTACCAAAGACCAACATCATATCCTTAGTTCTTCTCAAGTACTTAAGGATACATTTCACAGAAGTCCAGTGTTCTTCACCTGGATTTGACTGATATCTGCTTGTGACACTCACAGCATGGGCTATATCAGGTCGTGTACATAGCATGGCATACATGAGGCTCCCTATTGCAGAAGCATAAGGGATCTTGCTCATGCGTTCTATTTCCTCAGGTGTGCTGGGGCACATCTTCTTGGAAAGATGAATACCATGTCTGAAGGGTATTAATCCCCTCTTAGAGTTTTCCATACTAAACCTCTTTAGTACTTCCTCTATGTACATCTTCTGTGAAAGTCCTAGCATCCTATTCGGTCTATCCCTATAGACCTTAATTCCTAGAATAAAGGATGCTTCACCTAGGTCTTTCATGGAGAATTCCTTGGACAACCACATCTTGACTGATGTCAACATGGGAATATCATTCCCAATAAGGAGGATGTCATCCACGTACAATACGAGGAAGACAACAGCGCTCCCACTGACCCTTTTGAAAACACATGGTTCCTCTTCATTTTTGATGAAACCAAACTTTTTGATCACATCATTGAAACGAGTGTTCCAGCTCCGAGATGCTTGCTTAAGTCCATATATGGACCTTTGCAGCTTGCAAACCTTGTGATCAGTATCACTGGATGTGAAACCTAGCGGCTGTTCCATATAGATATCTTCCTCAAGATATCCATTTAGGAATGCCGTTTTCACGTCCATTTGCCATATTTCATAATCGAAATAGGCTGCAACAGCAAGCAATGTGCGGATGGATTTTAGCATAGCTACTGGGGAAAAGGTATCCTGATAGTCAATGCCTTCGCGTTGACTATAACCTTTTGCCACCAGTCTAGCCTTGAATGTCTCCACATTCCCATCTGCACCAATCTTTCTCTTGAAGATCCATTTACACCCAATAGGTACTATACCTTCTGGTGGATCTACCAAGGTCCAGACTTGGTTTGAGTGCATCGAGTCAATTTCTGACTGCATTGCCTCTAAGCCATTTCTCGGAGTCGATATCTGATATCGCCTCGTTGTAGGTTTTGGGATCATCACCATGAGCACCATTACCTATGAGGAACATTTCCTCTACATCCTCTGAAATAATACCTAAGTATCTTTCAGGGGGACGGGAAACTCTTTCCGATCTACGAGGTGGAGGAGGTAGTGTTCTTATTGGCTCAACCTGATTTGGTTCCACTTGGTCCTTAGCTCGTTTTGCTTGTGAGACTTTCTCATCAAGCTTGAATCTGCTTTTCCAATGCCGCTATCTTGAATAAACTATTTTTCAAGAAAGATGGCATGTCGACTCACAATCACATTGTGGTCTTCTGGAATGTAGAAATAGTATCCTAATGACTCTTTAGGATATCCTATGAATCGAGCTCTAAAGGACCTAAACTCTAACTTGTCCGCTTGTTGTCTTTTGACATGAGCCGGACAACCCCAAATTCTGAGATGACTCAGACTTGGTTTCTTACCGTGCCATATCTCATACGGTGTGGTAGGAACGGTTTTAGAGGGAACCCTATTCAGTAGATAGATTGAAGTTAACAATGAGTGTCCCCAAAGAAAATCAGGGAGGTCTGTGAAGCTCATCATGGATCGAACCATATCCAATAGAGTCCGATTTCTCCATTCTGAAACCCCGTTGAGTTGAGGTGTTCCTGATGGAGTCCATTGAGAGACTATGCCATTTTCCTTGAAGATAGTCTAGGAATTCCCGGCTAAGGTATTCACCTCCTCGATCTGATCGAAGAACCTTAATGGGTTTTCCAGTTTGTTTTTCTACTTCATGTCTGAATTCTTTGAACTTTTCAAAGGCTTCAGACTTGTGTCTCATAAGATACACATACCCATACCTAGACAGATCATCGGTAAAGGTAATGAAGTAGACAAAATTGCCTCTAGCCGGCACATCAAATGGGCCGCACACATCAGTATGTACTAGGGCAAGGAGATCTGTGGCCCTCTCCCCATGTCCAACAAAAGGGAGTTTAGTCATTTTGCCTTGAAGACAAGATTCACAAGTTGGATATGACTCAAAAGTCAATGGACTCAATAGCCCATTTTTCTCCAATTTGTTGATCCTATCTTCTGCTATATGACCTAATCTCAGGTGCCATAGATATCTATCATTTGGACTATCCCTAGGTCGTTTGGCATTCACGTTTTGCTCGATAGTTAGAACAGGTACATCAATATGTAGCAACTGATAAAGACCATTAATAAGGAAACCATTTGCAATTTTATTTCTTTCATAAAGAATGTTACAATGGTCCTTAAAGAAGGTGATCACATAACCTTCTTGTGCTAAGCATGAAACAGAAATCAAATTCCTGCTAGCTGCAGGCACATAATAACAGTCTTTTAAAACTAAGTCTAAACCAGATGGTAATCGAAGAGGGTATGTTCCCACGGCTACTGCAGCAACTCTTGCTCCATTACCGATGCGTAGGATCATGTCTCCATCCCTCAGCCTCCTGCTATCCTCAAGACCCTGCATAGAAGTGCACAGATGAGCACTAGAACCAGAGTCAAGCACCCAACTGGATGCAGAAGAAACCGTAAGGTTAGACTCAATAACGAGCATACCTCCAGAAGGACCTTCCTTCTTGTTCTTCAGGGTGGCCAGGTAAGTAGGGCAGTTCCGCTTCCAATGGCCGTCGCTGTTGCAATGGAAACACTTTCCTTTGCCATCGGCCTTTTTCTTCGGTTCTGCCTTCTTCTTCTTTGATCCTTCCACCTTTTGCTTTTTCACAGACTTCTTTTTCTTTCCATAAGACTTTCTTTTGGAAGAAGTCCGTTCCATAGCAAGAACTGAGCCTTTAGAACCTTTCATAGAAAGCTCAGCGGTAACCAGCATATTCATTAACTCGGCCAAGGAATTCTGAAGTTTATGCATGTGGTAATTCATGATGAATTGCCCATATGCATCAGTCAAGGATTGCAGAATAATATCGTTCTGCAGGTCCAAGTCCAACTTCACACCGAGCTTCTCAAGCTCTTCCATGTCCTTGATCATTGTCAGACAGTGATCTTGGACTGACTGCCCATCACGCATCTTAGCCTTAAAAAGTCATTTTGTGACTTGATATTTGGCTGCGCGACTCTGTTCACCAAACATCTCCTGCAGGTGAGCCAACATTTGGCGAGCAGTCCCGATATCCTTCATGTTGGCGCTGGAGCTCATCAGACATCGAGCCCAACATGTAATATCTGGCCTTATTATCTTCGTCAATCCATTTTTCCAGAGACGCTCTCTGTTCAACAGATGGACGGGCTGGTAAGGTGGGAGGGTCCTGGTCCAAAACATGGGTTAACTTCTCGAAACCCAAAATAATTTTGTAGTTCCTGAGCCAATCTTTATAATTGGGTCCAGTCAGTCTATGTGTGTCCAGGATACGTGCCAATGGGTTGGACGCAGACATTTTCCTGTAGAGAGTCAAAGATTCTAGTTAGATACTGTAATTTTGACTTGACCAATTTGTTTAGGGATTTTATTTTTAAACAAATTAGCTCCCACTATTTTCTCGGATCCCTACACTCCCTCTGTAGAGATGCGAAAATCTCCACGATTAATGATTTCTAGTGGGTGGTGCGGTCTCACCAACTGACTCATCACCTCACCTAACAGTTATTGGTGATGGGTTAGCCAATGAGTGAACAACTCTTGTTCAATGATTCTCTAATCATGGTGCACCCAAACTTGGTCTCTAATTCATGAATCTCACCGTATCCGAAATATTGATCCACTCCTTAGTTAAGTCAGACCCACCATTTGCATAGACTGGGTTCCTAATTGAGTCTCTCACCGTATCCGAAATATTGAGCCCAACTCATCCTCCAGCCCATAGCATCCAATGCCTAATAGACATGGTTGCATCTTTCCCGGTGCAACTGAGCCACTGTATCCAGCCGAGAACAATCAACCCCGGGAAGGGCCCGCACATCTACAATGGTGGAAGACCTCAGACTTAATCTTTTCTTAGGGAGAATTGATTCAGGTCTCATTAAACTAGACTTGGCTTAGTCATAACAATTATGACTAACCTAGTGGCATGGGTTAGCTCGGATTATTGACCACCTCAGATCAGAACTGTGTCAACAGATATGGCCAGGTAAGTGAGACCGGTGGAAGGAATATGCCATTAACTCGTACAAGAACGCATTCAGGTCGAGTAGCTTCCAATTAAAAACCAGTCGGTCGTCTATGCCAAACTTACCTTAGACACCAAATTGTTGAGTCAGAACCAATTGGGTTAGCCTACAATCCAGACTCTAACCTCTGAGCCTAATTAGGTCTTGCTTGATCGTGACTCGATCTTGACCCAGACTTAATCCTATTAGGCTGGTCAATTTAAGCATTGTTGATCCCATCTAACCAACTCTTGATTCGGTTTGATCAACCGCTTAGACCTAATTGAGCTACCCAAGCCCGAACCCAGTATTATGAATATGTCTTAGATCTGAAATTCTCAATTTTAGACCTAATTAATATTCCATAAACTTAATTCTTAATTAAGTAGGGTTCATAAACAAAATATGCACAATAAATCCTAGGGTTTCAGGATCTAGGGTTTTGCAGAAAGTAAGTTTTGGGTTTCTGATTAAGGACGAACACGCAGCACCCCTACACATCATAAGAACACCCCATCGAATGGAAAGAGAGGGCCTTTAAATCCTTCTTCGTTCTTATGACCGGACGGCCAAGAGGAACGCCTTAATCAGGAACATTCAATACTACAAAACAATATCAGATCTATATCATATATCTCATATATAAAGTAGATCTAATCATGGCATATTTTGCATACATCTCATGTATCAAATCATGCATATTTTCAGATCTAAATTATCTCATAATAATCTAAAAAATTAGATTTAAATTGATCTAATCAAAATAAATTCTAATCTAGATAATTATGTAGAACTATTCTACAACTAGTCTAGACATGCATCAATCATATCTCATATGATATTTCAAAAATTAAATAATTTTTATTTGCTATTTTTTAGATGTTATTATAACACTTATAATATCAAAAAATAGTAAATAAAAAGATCTAAAATATGATTTAATCAGATTAAATCAAAAATATGCAAGAATATTTCTATAGAACTATTCTATTCTAGAACTAGTCATGCATATCTTCTAATCTTAGATCCAAATTATTTAATTTTAATTTTTTCTGATTTTAGATCTGATCACATCTCATGTGACATCTGAAATCAATTATTTTCTAATTAAAATAAATTTAAAATCAGATCTAAACAATTTAGAACCATGGCTCTGATACCAGTTGAAGGGAAATCCTGATTTCCCGGTCCAGGTTCGTTCAGATCTGATCAGATCAAGAGATATATTTCAAAAATTTTTTCTCTTGATCCCAATCAGATCTTGATATATTTTAGATCTGATTCTTATTATTTTAATAAATAAAATAAAATAATATAAATTAAATCAAATTTAATTTACCTGATCTGGGTAATCCTATTACCCTGTAGATGATCCTGATTTGCAGCGGAAGGTTCTGGATCTTAGCCACGCAAGCGCCTGGCCTCTACCGATATCCACTTGGGTTGGATCTGGAGATCCTCTTCTTCTCTATCACACCTCCAAAAATTAGATCTGGATCTGATCTGGAGGATCTTCAAAACTCTTTTGAAGATCAGCAGTCGTCCTTTGCAGCAGCGCAGCCTTCTTGCTTTTGATCGCCTTTCTTTGATCTGAATCGCACCAACCAAGGTCCAAAACTCCTTTTGGACGTGGAGAGCAAGGGGAGAAGAGACTATGGCATGGAGAAGGAGGGGAGAGGCAGCCTTGGGGCATGTGGGGTTTCTCAATTGAATTGCAATCTCTTTTTTAATCTGAGTTGGGCGCAGGGTCTTATTTATAGACTAAGCTGTGATCCAACTCCTCTTCCTTCCCAACCAATCACAACCCTTTGTGAAATCAGATCTAAATCTGATTGGTGGGAATAGAGACCCCTGGATTCCTCCTTAGAGGGTGCCTAAGACCAGTCAAAGTTGGTTCTTAGAAGAACTCTAATTGGAATCCAAAAAGGAGATGGAGTCCTTGTCCAACAAGGACTCCTAGGCGCCTCCAACTTGGGCACACGCCTAGGGTGGCGTGCGCCCTTCTCCTTGCCAGGTTCTGGCAGGGGGACAGGCCCCCACCAGCTCTCCAATAGGTGCATGACATGTGGTCAAAAGTCAAAGTGTCAATGGTCAACGTTTGACCAGTCAAAGGTAGACTTTTGACCAAAGTCAAAGAACAAGAAATGGCAGGTGACCAAAAATGGCAGGTAGTGTCTTACAAATAAGACAACCTTTTCTGACTTGGACAACCTCCTGTCAGACCATATGAAGGCCTCTGTTTGAGCACAAACTCCTTTGGCTCAGACAGGACAACTTATTTATGATAGCAAAAGAAGAACGTTAGGTTCAATCGAGTGCTAGCACGATTTCCTTGAACCTAATTGAATCTCATTCAGATCAATTGAACTAGATCAGTTCAATTGATGATCACCAGATTCAAACCCTTGTTTGTGTGACCCAGTTAGGTTCAGTTCTGTATGGTAATGGGATATGTCATGATCTCTATCATCGACATCATCGAAACTCCTTTCGATGGATCAGAACTCTTCTGATTCGAACAGCTAGAATGATCGATCATCTAAATCATTCTAATTGCTCCCAAAATCCACCAGTGACACCTAGCAGTATATGGTGGCAACCCATCAGAGCTGAATGCGAACCTCTTGGTGCAGCTACCTGTGTGATTCAAGTTCTTCTATCTTGAGCCCCGATCAGATTAGGGTTAAGGTGAAACTCGTCAAACCCTAGTCTCTGTCATATGATGTAATCATTCGATTCGAGTCCAATGTGAAAATCTAAATAGAAACTCTTTCTATTATTTCACTCTACCATGGCCATGGATTTCTGGACTTGATTCTCATGATCATCATAGGGCTACTCCTCTACCACCGAGGTAGATAGATTCCATCTTGATGCAATCCAGTTCCTACAATGAACATGCTATAGCCAACATACACCTCAGGGTTCCATATGGCTAGGAGACCGAGTAATGGTGTAGTCAAACTATAACACCCTCAAGGTGAACTGCCGATGCATCTCAGGTCAAAGAACCAGACACACTACTGCAGCATCGAGTCAGTCATTGACGAGAAGGTAGACTCCCTAATGACTACTCGAGGTGGTCACGCTCAGTGCCCTCATTCTCTAACGAGTACCTGTACTCTCGCTCCGGTGTCTCCACACCGTAGACTCAAGACTCATCTACTAAAGAGAAGCGATTGTACACCAACCTTCCGGATCAATAACCATCCTCATGATGATCTTATGGTCAGGAGCAATTTATGAGTTAATAATGATTATTCATGTCTTAAATTTTCAACTCTTGAAAATATGAATTATCATTACCATTAACTCAAAGGATGTATCACAGACACTAAATACACATATGTGATAGAAAATAACCCATTTATTGCTTTTAGTTAAAATTACAATTTTTCCCCTAGAAGTGTATTACAAGTGTCAGCCAATTCTGGCTTCTAGGGCACATATATCTAACACTATTGCACCAGATTTTATTCTAAAACTTTTAGTTTACTTCGTGGTTGTCTTTAGATTGAGGTGGAGATTATTTATACGAAGGAATGGTGATACAGAAGTTTGAAAAGAGGATTTAGGGCTAGTTAGATCTTCTTTGAAGGATAGTTTTGCTGCTGTGTGAGATCGAGAAGGGTGTTAAGGATCTATTCTTGACTTGTTTGAAGTCATGGGATCAAGTGGATTCAAGGTTGATTTTGAGAATTTCGATGGCAAGTAAAACTTTATCCTATGGCAGCAAAGAGTAAAGGACTTGTTGGTTCAGCAGAGGATCTACAAGGTCTTGATAAAAGAAAGGTTGAAAAAGATTAGTGCTGAGGATTAGGAAGAGTTGAAGGAAATTGCTTTTAGCATAATTCGGATGTGCTTGGCCGATCAGGTTTAGCCTGAGGTTTGTACAGAGACTATGACAAAGGGGCTCTGGGTGAGACTAGAGAACACATACGTGGGGAAGAACCTGACGAACAAGTTGTGGTTGAAGAAATAGCTGTATAGTCCGAGGATGTTCGAAGGCGGAGATCTTGTTGTACATATCTAAAGGTTCAATCAGTTGTGTTCTGAGGTGATGAGTTTGGATGTGAAGATCGATAAGGAGGATCGGGCATTGCTACTATTATATTCTCTCCTAGGTTCGTATGATGGTCTTATAACAATTTTAGTTTATGAGAAGGAGACCCTAAACTATGAAGAGGTTGTTGGTATGCTCAGATTAAATGAGCCAAGGGAGAAAATCTGCAAGGGAGATCTAAGTCTGAGATCTTGGCTGCGAATGAAAGATAGGGAAGATCAAATGAGAAGATAAGAGGAAAATCTAAGGGTAGGTCAAAGTCTCACGATCAGAGGAAGATGATATTGAAATGTTATAAATGTCATCAGCCTGGACACCTTACGAGAGATTGTCCCCTTTTGAGTTCAGAAAAAGGAAAGACTAGCAAGAAAGATGATACAACTTCTGTGAGCAGTAGAAAAGATCTGCTAGTTGTATCAGATGGATCCATAGAGTATGATATTATGTGGATATTAGATTCAGCATGCTCGCAACACTATACTTCTCATCAAAAGTGGTTTGCTACCAACCAAAAGGTCAATGGTGGAAGTGTCAGCCTTGGAGATGATCACCCATGTAAAGTAGTTGGAATTAGCTCTATCAGGATGAGGATGTATGATGCAATCATTCATACATTATCAAATATCAGACATGTATCGTAGTTGAAAAAGAATTTGATTTTTTTAGGCTACTTGGAGTAGGGTTATGCTTTTAGTAGCCAAGCTAGGAGTGGATGTCTAAAAATTTTCAAGGATGCTTTGGTGGTGATGAGAGATAGAAGATTGAGCAACAATCTTTACAGAATAGAAGACTCAGTGGTAAATGATAGTGCAGAGGTGCTAGCAGCGGCATAGAAGGAGCAAATTTTATATTGACTGTGGCACTATAGAATGGATTATATGAGTGACCATGGGCTCACAGAACTAAGCAGAAGAGGTATGATCCTAGCCCTAAAAGAGGAGGGCATAGATCTTTGTGAGCCGTGTATCTTTGGCAAATAGTATAGAATGAAGTTTGCCAGAAGTACCAAGCGCAGCGAGGGAGTGCTGGATTTAGTACACTCGGAGGTGTGGGGACTAGCTCTTATATCAGCTAGAGGTGGGGCAAAATACTTTATTACTTTCATTGATGATTTCTCAAGAAAGGTATGAGTTTATCTGATCAGAAAAAAATCAAAGATGTTTGTCCGATTCAGAGCTTGGAGAGCTGAAGTAGAGGAGTCAGGAAGATAGGTAAAGTATCTGAGGTTAGACAATGGAGGGGAGTATACTAGCCTAGAGTTCAGGAGGTACTATGAGAAAAATGGCATCAAACACCATTACATGGTGAGGATGACTCCCCAGTAGAATGATGTCATAGAGAGGATGAACCGGACATTGACCGAGAAGGCACGGAGTTTGAGACTATAGACATCACTCCCAAAGTTCTTTTGGGGTGATGCTCTAATTTTTTCTTATTTTCTTGTGAACAAGTTTTCTCATTATAAGCTGAATGGAGGCATTCTAGAAGAGGTCTAAAGTGAAAATAAGGTAGATCTTGGCCACCTGAAAGTCTTCGATTGCATAGTCTATGCACATGTGGAGGCAACCGAGAGGAGCAAATTGGATCCAAAATCTCAAAAGATGACATTCATAGGATATCCATAAGGAGTCAAGGGGTACCTACCGTAGGACTCTTAGGCACAAAAGTCAATGATCAGCAGGGACATTATCTTTGATGAGAAGAGCATCTTGAGAAGGTCTAGGATAGATGGAACTAGGGAAATAAAGATGAACAGCAGTGGCTAATCAGAGAATGATGACATGCAGGTTACATTTACTTACAGAAGTGTTCCTATTGAGGTGGAGCTGGTAGTTTAGACAGATGTGTAGGAGCAGCCATAGACATTAGGTAGAGATGTCCCAGTGGAAGTGGCTTTTCACAAGCCGCAACGTACTATTAGGAGATCGGTCAGATATGGCATTGATGAGGTTATCTCCTATGCACTCATCACTACTAATGGAGATCTAGAGAATTATGCAAAGGCCATGAAGAGTGAGGATCATGATTCATGGATTCAGGCCATGATGGAGGAGATGGAATCACTTGAGAAGAATCAGACATGGCAGCTGGTGAATCTTCCAAAGGGTGTAAGTGGTGTGGTTCTCCCAAGCCTTGGAAGGCCATGGGCGGAGCTAGGGTGAGGGCTCCAGGGAGGCTAGGATAGGTGTGGTCCTAGGGCTTGGACAAGAGTTGTCCTAGGGTGGAGGTGGCATATAGCTCTTCATGGGCTTGAGGTTCAGGCATTGAGGGCTTCATGGGGCTTGGTTGGTGCTTCAGAGACCTGGGACATAAGGTGGAGTAAGAAACCAAAGTCGAAGCTTGAAGGTTGTAGAAAAAGAATTTTCTACAAGTTAGCCAGCTCAGTCTAAAACTGGATCGGCTAAGTCTCAGAGCATAGACAAAATAGAGAGCTACGCATTCGAGACTGCTGGCACAGCATAGAGCTAGGCTGGCTCGGTTTCAGACTGAGACAACCCAGTGGAACTTAGCCAGCTCAGTGTTGAGACTGAGCCGGCTTAGTCGTACGGGTAGAGTTACACGAGGGTCTATTTTTGGCTAGGGTCTGGGTTGATCCTATGGGTCTTGAGGCCTGGTTTAAGAGATCTTAAGGGGGCTAATTCATGTATGGGTTGGGTTAGCCTTAGAAGTTTTTGAGCTGGGGTTTATTAGGGTTCATGTGGAAACTGTAGGATATATAAATCAGGATATTGTAACTTTTACAATAAGGTTGGAATACAATTAAGCTTTTCTCCCTAACTCTCTTCTCTCTTCTCTCTGGTTCCAATGCCAAAAACCCTAGCTTCTCTCATCTTTCTTAGATCTTCTTTGGTTTGCTAGATTAACACCTAGATTCATGCAAGAGTCTATAGCCATAGCTTTGAGCAATCGTAGAAATAACAATTGGTATCAGAGCTCGTTTGAGTGTAGAGGAGGAAGAAGATTGGTTTTCAGCAGAGATCAGCAGCAAGATTCAGATCAAAAGGCTTTCTCCAGACTTTGTGAGGAAGGGAGAGATCACAAGGTTGCTGTCCACCATCCCTAGTCAAGGTATTTCTCATATCTACCTATTTGCTATTATTTGATTTGGATTTATCATAGAGAATAGTGGGTTGAAGGTGGGATTAGATAAGTTTGATGGAAAGAAAAGTTTCACAATGTGGATGGTAAGGGTGGAGGACCTGCTGGTTCAGATGAGGCTGGATTCGATCTTGGAGGATAGGTCGGGGGAGATGACAGACAAGGAGTAGGTGTCGTTGGAGAAAAGGGCATGTGCCACGATTAGGGCTTATTTGGCGGATGAGGTTTTGTATAGTGTGTTGGAAGAGAGAATATCCAAGAAATTATAGTTGAGGTTACAACAGATGTACGTAGGAAAGAACATGTGCAACAAGTTGATGCTGAAGAAGATACTGTATAGTCTTCGGATGCAGGAGGGCGAGGATGTTGCGGGGCATATTCAGTGGGTCGACTAGATAAGCTTGGACTTACTCAATATAGGAGCAGATTTAGAAGAGGAGGATAAGAGTCTATTATTGCTGTGTTTGCTACCCGGGTCCATTGGTGACAACTTTGCTGTATGGTAAGGAGACACTGGTGTACGAGGAGATCGTATCAGTGCTTAGGTCCAACGAGCAGCAGAAATGGATGACGAAGAGGGAGGTCTTTCAGGAGAGTCTTGTAGTTTTAGAGAAGTATAAGAAAGGGAAGAAGAAGAAGGACGAATAGAGGGGTAGCAAGGGGTCCATGAGATGCTTCAAGTGCAGAGAAGTAGGGCACTTTAAGCAGGAGTGTCCACTTTGGAAGAAGTGCAAGGAAGGAGAAAGCTTAGATTCCATCAGTACAGTCATTAAAAGTGAAGAGTTGGATGAGCTCTTGGTGGTCTCAGAGGAGCCCATAGGATTTGGTGTATCTAAGTGGGTTTCAAATAGGTCTACGGAGTGCAGAGGATCTGAAGGGACAGCGATGGTGTTCAAGGTACAGCGGTAGGCCCAGCAATGCAGCATTAGGTGGTTTACCTTGGAAGACTTGGAGATAGAGTCGGCTTCTGTAGCATTAGGAGGACTTCAATTCCAGGTGGAACATCAAGCAGAGGTGGCTTCATGGGTGGAGGAAGCTGTGACATGGGTTCAAAGTAAAGGGGTGCAGAGGGAGGAGCTATATCCCAGCACCAGTGTCAGGGCTGCACAGATCCAAGTAGAGAGGATTGTGCAGGGAGACAATCATGGCTCTGAGGGGACAGTTTCAGATAGACCATCAGGATATGCGGTGAGTGCTGGTAAAGGAATGTTGCATGATTTCCAAAAAAGTTTTGGATAAGTAATGCAGATGCTAAGCAGAAGGATACCTACAATTCCAAAGGTGGTGCAGAAAAATAAGCCAAGAACTTCTGTAGTGGAGGTAGTCATCTCGAAGGTCTCAAAGGGAGCTCAGCAGCTGAAGAAGAATGGCAGTGGCAAGGTGAGCACGAGGGGCTATCAGGACATGCAGGGATAGCAGGATCGTGCAGGAAGATGTTGCTAGGTGTGCCAAGGCTTGAATGCACCAAGGTGGAGATTATAGATGGTGTGGTGGTCCCAAGCCTTGGGAGGCCATGGGTGAAGCCAGGGTGAGGGCTCTGGGGAGGCTAGGATAGGTGTGGTCTTAAGGCTAGGATAGGAGTTGTTCTAAGGTGGAGGCGGCTTGTAGCACTTCACGGGCTTGAGATTTAGGTATTGAGGGCCTCAAGGGGCTTGGTTGGTGTTTCGGAGACCTAGAACATAAGATGGAGCAAGAAACCAAAGTTGGAGCTTAAAGGCTGCAGAAAAAGGATTTTCTATAGGTTAGCTAGCTCAGTCCAAAATTGGGTCGGCTAAATCTTAGAGCATAGGCAAAATAGAGAGCTATGCATTTGGGACTGCTGGCACATCACAGAACTGAGCTGGCTTAGTTTCAGACTGAGCCAACCCAGTGGAACTTAGCCGGCTCAGTGCTGAGACTGAGCCGGCTCAGTGCGCGGGTAGAGTTATGCGAGGGTCTGTTTTGGGCTAGGGTCTGGTTTGATCCTAGGGGTCTTAAGGCCTGGTTCAAGAGATCTTAAGGGGGCTAATTCATGTATGGGTTGGGTTAGCTTAAGGAAGTTTTTGAGCTAGGGTTTATTAGGATTCATGTGGAAACCCTAGGGTATATAAACCAGGATATTGTAACTTTTACAATAAGATTAGAATACAATTAAGCTTTTCTTCCAAACTCTCTTCTCTCTTCTCTCTGGTTCTAATGCCAAAAACCCTAGCTTCTCTCATCTTTCTTCTTTAGTTTGTCGGATTAACACCTAGGTTCATGCAAGAGATCGGATCTACGACTGTGGCTCCGAGCAGCCATATGAATAACAGAGGGTGCTCAACCTATCGGCTCAAAGTGGGTGTTCACAAAGAAGGAAGCACCTTCAGAACAAGGTGGAGTCAGATTCAAAGTAAGGCTAGTAGCAAAGGGATACTCACGAAGGAAAGAGATTGACTACATAAAAATTTTCTCTCCTGTGGTGTGTCATACATCTATTCGAGTTTTTCTATCATTGGTGGCACAGCATAACATGAAATTAGAACAGATAAACATGAAGACAGCCTTCCTTCATGGGACTTTAGAGGAAAGAATCTACACGAAGCAACCAGATGGTTTCATGGAGATGGGATTGAAAGAAAAGGTGTATTTACTCAGAAAGTCTTTGTATGTTTTGAAATAATTCCCTCGTCAGTGGTATCGAAGGTTTGATAGCTTTGTCTTGAGCTTGGGTTTCGACAAATGTGAATATGATTGTTGTGTCTACATCAAGGATGTAGATGAGGAGGATGCCTTGTACTTGTTATTGTATGTTAATGATATGCGTATAGCCAGTAGAAGCATGGATGATGTGAAAAGGTTGAAAAGGGCATTATCATCTAAATTTGAGATGAAAGATTTGGGTCCAACTGAGAAAATCCTTGGAATGGAGATTTGCAGAGATAGGTGCAAAGGAGTGCTCCATTTGTCACAAGAAAAGTATGTCTAGAAGGTTCTGGAGAGGTTTGGGATGGAGAAAGCCAAACCTATAGAGATGCCATTGCTGAGCCATATGTCTCTCTCCAAGTTATAGTGCCCCCAGTCAGAAGAGGAGAGAGAGTACATGGAACGAGTCTCTTATGCAAATGCAGTAGGCAGTGTGATGTATACTATGGTATGCTGTAGACCAAATATAGCACATGCTGTGAGCATGATTAGTAGATACATGGCTAACCTTGGGAAGGAACACTGGAAAGCATTGAAATGGATATTGAGATATCAGCATGGAATAAGGGATTATGGTTTGGTGTTTGGTGGGTAGTTGAGAGAATTTGGAGAATAATCTGTTAAGATGTGTGAAGGTTCAGGTCCTCTAGAAGGGTTTGTTGATGCAAATTAGGCTGGTAATCTTGATACAAGGAGGTCTACTACTGGATACCTCTTCTGCATATATGGTGGATCGGTGTCTTGAAGATCAATCCTTCAGACAATCATGGCCTTGTCTATCATAGAGGCCGAGTACATTGGGATAACAGAGGTTGCAAAGGAAGCCCTTTGGCTTAGGAGCCTGATTGATGAGTTGGGGGTGGAGTAGAGCAAGGTTACACTATTTAGTGATAGTCAGAGTGCTCTGTTGTTGGCACAGAATCTAGTCTATCATGCATGCACAAAGCATATAGACATGATGTACCATAGGATCAGAGAGCTGGTGGAGGAAGGTGAAGTAGAATTGATGAAGTTCCATACCAAGGAGAATTAGTCTGATGCACTCATGAAGGTACTCTCCAGAGACAGCTTTCAGAGATTTGTGGCATAGATGGGTCTGTTGAGAAGAGATGAGTTCACAAGGACTTGGAAGCACCAAGGTGGAGAATGTGAGCTCAGAAGTGGCACTCTCAAGTCTTGAAAATATGAGAAGACAGGTCATGAGAAGACGGGAGCGAGCTGGAAGAAGAATCAGTCTCAATAGTAAAGTTCAAAAATTTGGTCGGCTCACTCTAAGACTGAGCCGGCTTAATTGGAAACTAGGTTGGCTCAGTCCAAGACAGGGTCAGCTACGTCTCAGAAAAAAATTCAGATAGAGAGAAGCATTTTTGGACTGTTGGCATAGTACACAACTGGGTTGGCTCAATCTGGTACCGAGCCGACCCAGTCGCAGGTTAGCCGTCTCAGTCTGAAACTAGGCCGGCTCAATTTTTGCGGATTATTATTTTGTGTACGTGGGTTGTTTGGATTTAGGAAGTTTTCCTATGAGCTTGGGCTTGACCCTTTGTAAATTATATATACTAAAAATAGGTCAAGGTTGTAAGGGTGCTGAAATATAGTGAATAAAAGCTCTTTTCTTCCGAAAATCTCTTCTTCTCTATTTCTTGATTTATTTGATCATGCATCCATAGAGATCTATAAGAAGTACTTCCTTATAGCTTGGCTAATCACCGACGGCCATGCCGATCCATTTGAGAAGAGCACATATTTCTAACATTTAGATCTCGATGTCATCAATTCGACTAACCCAGTTCAATTGATTTGAATAAGATTCAATTAGGTTCAAGAAAATTGTGCTAGCATACGATTAAGCCTAATGTTCTCTTTTAACAATCATTAAAGCTTGTCCCGACTGAGCCAAATGTATTTGGGCTAACTCAGGAATCTTTACCTGATCTGACTGGAGCTTGTCCAACTCATAAAAGGATTGTCTTAATTTATAAGATAAATTTAAGACAACACCTACCATTTTCCATTACCTGCTAAATCTTGTCTTCAGACATTGGTCAAATGTTGACCCTGGATACTTAGACATCTGCCCATATGTTATACACCCATAGGAGAGTACCTGGGGACTTGTCCCCCTACTAAAAAATAGACAGGAAGGGGGCGCACCCTAGGCATGCGCCCCATGAGGATAAAAGATGGAGTCCCATACAGATGGGACTCCAGTTGCTTCAGGGGATTAAATTATGTGGCGCCAAGAAGACTTGTTTGACCCATCTTGGTGCCACATAAGAAGAGTTTTGAGGGTCTCTAATCTGATTGGATTAGATGATGTCATCCCACCAATCAGATTTAGATCTGATTGCACAAAGGGTCATGATTGGCCAGGATGATGTGGCACTGCATGGCGCAGCAGGATCTATATAAACTCTATCTACGCCTAGAATTAAATTCTTCTGCCTTTAGCCTATGACACATAGCCCCTCTCCCTCCTTCTCCATGCCACCCTCTATTCCTCTCTCTCCTCTCCATGCCCAAGGGGCTTTAGGCATGAAGAAGGTGCGATCCAAGCAAGTGAAAGGCACCAGTAAAGGAAGAAGACAGCACTACTGCAAGAGATAATGACTGTCCTTCGAAAGTAGTTTTGAAGACCTTCAAGATCAGATCTAGATCTATTTTTTGGATGATTGATTGAGAAGGAGAAGATCTTCAGATCCTGTATGAGTGGATATCGATAGAGGCCAGGCACTTACATGGATACATCCAGAACCTCAGACAAACATCGGAATCATCATAGGATAAATGGATTATCCAAAATAAAGATATAATTAAATTAGATTTAATTTTTATTTTTAAATTTATTATCAGATCAGTAAGATTAGATTTGAGGAGTCTCAGATCTGATTAGGATCTTAGAGAAAAAATTAAAAGAATATCCCTCCAGAATCCAATCAGATCTGAAGGATTATAATCCGAAAAATAGGATTTTTCCTTCATGAGGTGCATCGGCAATTCACATTATGGGTGTTATAGTTTGATTACACCATAACTCGATCTCCTAGTCATTCAGAACCCTATGGTGTATGTTTGCTCTAGCATATTCATTATAGAAATTATATTGCACCAATAGGGGATCTATCTACCTCGGCAGATGAGGAGTAGCCCTATGATGATCATGAGAATCAAGTCCATAAGCCCATGGCCATGAGCGAAGAAAATAATAGAAAGAGTTTCTATTATGGTTTTCGTATTGGACTTGAATTGAATGATTAATTCATATGACGAATATTAGGGTTTGACGAGATCATGCTAACCCTAATTTGGTCGAGGTTCAAAATAGAAGAACCTAGTCACATGGGTAACTGCACCGAGAGGTTCACTTTCAGTTCTGATGGGTTGCCACTATATGCTGCTAGGTGTCACTGGTAGATTTTGGGAGTAATTAGAATGATTTGGATGATCGATCATACTAGTTATTTGAATCAAAAAAGTACTAATCCATCGGAAGGTATTTCGATGATGTCAATGATAGAGAATGCGACATATCCCACTACCATATAAAACTAAACCTAACTAGGTCACACAAATAAGAATTTGGATCTAGATATCATCAATTGGACTAATCCAGTTCGATTAATTTGAATAAGATTCAATTTGATTCAAGAAAATCATGCTAGCACACAATTAAGCCTAATATTCTTTTTTAATAATCATTAAAGCTTATCTCGACTGCGCCAAATGTATTTGGGCTCACTCAGGAATCTTTAGTTGATTTAACTAGAGCTTGTCCAAATCAAAAAAGGGTTATCTAAATTTATGAGATAAATTTAAAATAATACCTGCTATTTTTGGTCACCTGCTAATTTCTATTTTTGGACATTGGTCAAATGTTGATCCTGACACTTAGACATCTGTCCATGTGTCATGCGCCTATTGTAGAGTACTTGGAGCCTTGTACCCCTACTAACATGTAGATAGGAATAGGGCACATGCCTAGGGAGGCATGGCCCCCATGAGGATATAGGAGCAGTCCCATACAGATGGGACTCCAGGGTTGCTTTAGGGGATTAAACTTTGTGGCACCAAGAAGTCTTGTTTGGCCCAGTCTTGGTGCCACCTTAGGAGGATTTTGAGGATTTCTCATCTGATTGAATTAGATGACATCGTTCCACCAATCAAATTTAGATCTGATTGCTCAAAGGGTCATGATTGGTCGGGATGATGTGGCACTGCGTGGTGCAGCAGGATCTATATAAATCTTGTCTACGCCTAGATTTTAATGCTTCTGCCTTTAGACCATGCTACAAAGCCTCTCTCCTTCCTTCTCCATGCCTCCCTCTAGTCCTCTCTCTCCTCTCCATGCCCATGGGATTTTGGGCATGAATAAGATGCGATCCAAGAAAGTGAAAGGCGCTAGGAAAGGAAGAAGGCAGCACTGCTGTAAGAGCCAACGGTTGTTCTTCAAAAGGAATTTTGAAGACCTTCAAGATCAGATCTAAATTTGATTTCTGGAAGATTGATTGATAAGGATAAGATCTTTAGATCTTGTCCAAGTGGATACTGGTAGAGGCTAGTGCTTGCATGGCTACATCTAGAATCTCAGGCAAACATCAGGATCATCATGGGATAATTGGATTAGCCAAAATAAAGATATAATTAAATTAGATTTAATTTTTATTTTTATTTTATTTTTATTATTAGATTAATAATATCAGATCTAAGAAGTCTTAGATCTGATTAAGATCTCAGAGAAAAATTTTTTGAAATATCCCTCCTGATCCAATCAGATCTGAACCAACCTGATCCGAAAAATAGGTTTTTCCCTTCAATTGGTATCAGAGATAGGTTGCATAATTTATTAGATCTAATTTTAATTTATTTTTGATCTAATAATTAGATAATTTTATATGTCATATTAGATGTGATTAGATCAAAAGTCAAAAAATTAAAAATTAAATAATCTAGATCTAAGATGTATGTGATGCATGACTAGACTAGGAATAGAATTATTCTATGTGCAGTCTAGCATAATCATAATTTTAATTTATTTAATTATAATTTTTAGATCTATTTATTTACTATTCTATAATATCATAAATATTATAATCTAATCTAAAAAATAAAAAATAAATTTATTTAATTTATTCATATGACATATGATAGATGCATGTTTACACTAGTTGTAAAATAGTTCTACAAAATTATCTAGAATAAATTTTAATTTGATATGATCAAATTTAAGTCATATTTTTTAGATTTTTATGAGATAATTTAGAATGATTTGGATGATCGATCATACTAGTTATCTGAATCAGAAAAGTATTGATCCATCAGAAGGTATTTTGATGATATCGATGATAGAGATCACGATATATTCCATTACCATACGGAACTAAACCTTACTGGATCATACAACCAAGGGTTTAGATTTGGATGTCATCAATTGAACTAAGCCATTTTAATTAATTTGAATAAGATTCAATTAGATTCAAGAAAATCGTGCTAGCACACAGTTGAGCCTAATGTTCTCCTTTAACAATCATTAAAGCTTGTCTTGACTGAGCCAATTGTGTTTGGGCCAGGAACCTTTACTTGATCTGGTTGGAGCTTGTCCAGATCAGAAAAGAGTTATCTTAATTTATGAGATAAATTTAAGATAATACCTATAATTTTTTGTCACTTGCTAAATCTTGTCTTCGGACATTGGCCAAATGTTGACTCTCGACACTTAGATATTTGCCCATGTATCATGCATGTTAGATATGTGTGCCCTAAAAGCCAAAATTGGCTGATACTTGTAATACACTTCTAAGGACAAAATTATAATTTTGACTATAAATAATAAAATGGATTATTTTCTGTCACATATATGTATTTAGTGTCTGTGATACATCCCTTGAGTTAATGGTAATGATAATTATTATTTTTAAGAGTTGAAAATTTAAGACAAGAATTTTCATTATTAACTCATAAAATGCTCCTGATCGTAGGATCACCATGAGGATGGTGATTGATCTGAAATGTTAGTGTACAATCGCTTCTTGATAGTAGATGAGTCTTGAGTCTACGATATAGAGACACCAGAGCGAGAGTACAAGTACTCGTTAGAGAATGAGGGCACTGAGCGTGACCACCTCGAGTAGTCATAAGGAAGTCTACCTTCTCGTTAATGACTCACTCGAAGCTGCAGTGGTGTGTTTGGTTCTTTGATCTGAGGTGCATCGGCAGTTCACCTTGAGGGTGTTATAGTTTGACTACACCAAAACTCGATCTCCTAGCCATTCAGAATCTTAAGGTGTATGTTGGCTATAGCATGTTCATTGTAGGAATTAGATTGCACCAAGATAGAATCTATCTACCTCGATGGATGAGGAGCTGCCCTATGATGATCATGAGAATCAAGTCCATAAGCCCATGGCCATGGTAGAGAGTGAAATAATAGAAAGAGTTTCTATTAAGATTTTCAGATCAGACTTGAATCAAATGATTAAATCATATGATCGAAATTAGGGTTTGACGAGTTCACCTTAACCCTAATCTGATCGAGGCACAAGATAGAAGAACTTAATCACATAAGTAGCTGCACCAAGAGGTTCATTTTCAGTTTTGATGCCATGATATACTGCTAGGTGTCACTGGTGGATTTTGAGAGCAATTAGAATGATTTAGATGATCGATCATTCTAGTTGTCTGAATTAGAAGAGTTTTGATCCAAAGAAAGAAGTTTCGATGATGTTGATGATGGAGATCACGATATATCTCATTGCCATATAGAACTGAACCTAATTAGATCACACAAAAAAGGATTTGGATTTGGATATCATCAATTGGATTAATCCAGTTCAATTGATTTGAATTAGATTCAATTAGGTTCAAGAAAATCATGCTAGCACACGATTGAGCCTAAAATTCTCCTTTTTCTATCATTAAAAGTTATCTCGATCGAACCAAATGAGTTTGTACTCACATAGGTACCTTTACCTGGTTTGACTAGAGCTTGTCCAGGTCAAAAAAAGGGTAGTCTTAATTTGTAAGATAAATTTGAGACAACACCTACCATTTTCCATCACCTACTAATTCTTGTCCTTTGACTTTGGTCAAACGTTGACCTTTGACCCTTGGACATCTGCCCATGTGTCATACACTTATTAGGGAAGCAGATAGAGGCTTGTCCCCTTATTGGATTTTGAAAAGAAAGGGGTGCATGCCTAGGATGGCGTGCACCTACGGATAGGGATGCCTGGAGTCCGATACGGATGGGACTTGAGGTTGCTTCTTGGATTCAAACTAGGTGACCCTCACCTCTAGACTTTGACCAGTCATAAAAGGATTGTCATAATTTATAAGATAAATTTAAGACAACACCTACCAGTTTCCATCACCTCCTAAATCTTGTCTTCAAACATTGGTCAAATGTTGACCCTGGACACTTAGACATCTGCCCATATGTCATACACCCATAGGAGAGTACCTGGGGACTTGTCCCCCTACTAAAAAATAGACAGGAAGGGGGCGCACCCTAGGCATGTGCCCCATGAGGATAAAAGATGGAGTCCCATACAGATGGGACTCAAGTTGCTTTAGGGGATTAAATTATGTGGCGCCAAGAAGACTTGTTTGACCCAATCTTGGTGCCACCTAAGGGAGAGTTTTGAGGGTCTCTAATCTCATTGGATCAGATGATGTCATCCTACCAATCAGATTTAGATCTGATTGCACAAAGGGTCGTGATTGGCCAGGATGATGTGGCACTGCATGGCGCAGCAGGATCTATATAAACTTTATCTATGCCTAGAATTAAATTCTTCTGCCTTTAGCCTATGACACATAGCCCCTCTCTCTCCTTCTCCATGCCACCCTCTTTCCTCTCTCTCCTCTCCATGCCCAAGGGGCTTTGGGCATGAAGAATGTGCGATCCAAGCAAGTGAAAGGCACCAGTAAAGGAAGAAGACAGCACTACTGCAAGAGACAATGACTATCCTTCAAAAGTAGTTTTGAAGACCTTCAAGATCAGATCTAGATCTATTTTTTGGATGATTGATTGAGAAGGAGAAGATCTTCAGATCCTGTATGAGTAGATACCGATAGAGGCCAGGCACTTGCATGGATACATCCAGAACCTCAGACAAGCATCGAAATCATCATAGGATAAATGAATTATCCAAAACAAAGGTATAATTAAATTAGATTTAATTTTTATTTTTAAATTTATTATCAGGTCAGTAAGATTAGATTTGAGGAGTCTCAGATCTAATTAGGATCTTAGAAAAAAAATTTTAAAAATATCCCTCCAGAATCCAATCAGATCTGAACGAATATGATCCGAGAAATAGGTTTTTTCCTTCATGAGGTGCATCGGCAATTCACATTATGTGTGTTATAGTTTGATTACACCATAACTCGGTCTCCTAATCCTTCAGAACCCTGAGATGTATGTTGGCTATAGCATATTCATTATAGAAATTAGATTGCACCAATAGGAGATCTATCTACCTTGGTAGAAGAGGAGTAGCCCTGTGATGATCATGAGAATCAAGTCCATAAGCCCATGGCCATGATCGAAGAAAATAATAGAAAGGGTTTCTATTAGGGTTTTCATATTAGACTTGAATTGAATGATTAATTCATATGACGAATATTAGGGTTTGACGAGATCATGCTAACCCTAATTTGGTTGAGGCTCAAAATAGAAGAACCTAATCACATGGGTAACTGCACCGAGAGGTTCACTTTCAGTTCTGATGGGTTACCACCATATGCTGCTAGGTGTCACTGGTGGATTTTGGGAGCAATTAGAATGATTTGGATGATCGATCGTACTAGTTATTTGAATCAGAAAAGTTCTGATCCATCGGAAGGTATTTCGATGATGTCAATGATAGAGAATGCGACATATCCCTTTACCATATGGAAATAAACCTAACTAGGTCACACAAACAAGGATTTGGATCTAGATATCATCAATTGGACTAATCCAGTTCAATTGATTTGAATAAGATTCAATTTGATTCAAGAAAATCATGCTAGCACACAATTAAGCATAATATTCTTTTTTAATAATCATTAAAGCTTATCTCGACTGAGCCAAATATATTTGGGCTCACTCAGGAATCTTTAGTTGATTTAACTAGAGCTTGTCCAGATCAGAAAAGGGTTATCTAAATTTATGAGATAAATTTAAAATAATACCTGCTATTTTTGGTCACCTCCTAATTCCTATTTTTGGACATTGGTCAAATGTTGATCCTGGACACTTAGACATCTGCCCATGTGTCATGCGTCTATTGTAGAGTACTTGGAGCCTTGTCCCCCTACTAAAATGTAGATAGGAATAGGGCACATGCCTAGGAAGGCATGGCCCCCATGAGGATAAAGGAGGAGTCCCATACAGATGGGACTCCAGGGTTGCTTTAGGGGATTAAACTTTGTGGCACCAAGAAATCTTGTTTGACCCAGTCTTGGCACCACCTTAGGAGGATTTTGAGGATTTCTCATCTGATTGAATTAGATGATATCATTCCACCAATCAAATTTAGATCTGATTGCTCAAAGGGTCGTGATTGGTCGGGATGATGTGGCACTGCGTGGTGTAGCAGGATCTATATAAATCTTATCTACGCATAGATTTTAATACTTCTGCCTTTAGACCATGCTACAAAGCCTCTCTCCCTCCTTCTCCATGCCTCCCTCTAGTCCTCTCTCTCCTCTCCATGCCCAATGGATTTTGGGCATGAATAAGGTGCGATACAAGAAAGTGAAAGGCGCTAGGAAAGGAAGAAGGCAGCAATGCTGCAAGAGACAACGGTTGTTCTTCAAAAGGAATTTTGAAGACCTTCAACATCAGATCTAAATTTGATTTTTGGAAGATTGATTGAGAAGGAGAAGATCTCTAGATCTTGTCCAAGTGGATACTGGTAGAGGCTAGTGCTTGCGTGGCTACATCTAGAATCTCAGACAAACATCAGGATCATCACGGGATAATTGGATTAGCCAAAATAAAGATATAATTAAATTAGATTTAATTTTTATTTTTATTTTATTTTTATTATTAGATTAATAAAATCAGATCTAAGGAGTCTTAGATCTTATTAAGATCTCAGAGAAAATTTTTTTGAAATATCCCTCCTGATCCAATCAGATCTGAACCAACCTGATCCGGAAAATAGGTTTTTCCCTTCAACTGGTATCAAAGGCAGGTTGCATAATTTATTAGATCTAATTTTAATTTATTTTTGATCTAATAATTAGATGATTTTAGATGTCATATTAGATGTGATTAGATCAAAAGTCAAAAAATTAAAAATTAAATAATCTATATCTAAGATGTATGTCATGCATGACTAGACTAGGAATAGAATTATTCTATGTGCAGTCTAGCATAATCATAATTTTAATTTATTTAATTATAATTTTTAGATCTATTTATTTACTATCCTCTAATATTATAAATATTATAATCTAATCTAAAAAATAGAAAATAAATTGATTTAATTTATTCATATGAGATATGATAGATGCTTGTTTAGACTAGTTGTAAAATAGTTCTACAAAATTATCTAGAATAAATTTTAATTGATATGATCATTTTAAGTCATATTTTTAGATTTTTATGAGATAATTTAGAATGATTTGGATGATTGATCATACTAGTTGTCCTAAATCAGAAAAAGTACGGATCCATCAAAGTATTTTGAATTGTATCGATGATAGAATCACGAT
>QRFJ01003092.1:116976-191451 GCA_006176705.1 Cocos nucifera | reverse complement strand
TGGGCGCAGGGTCTTATTTATAGACCTCTTGTGATCCAACTCCTCTTCCTCCTCAACCAATCACAACCCTTTGTGAAATCAGATCTAAATCTGATTGGTTGGAATAGAGACCCCTGGATTCCTCCTTAGAGGGTGCCTAAGACCAGTCAAACTGGATTCTTAGTAGAACTCTAATTGGAATCCAAAAGGGAGGTGGAGTCCTTGTCCAACAAGGACTCCTAGGCGCCTCCTACTTGGGCTCACGCCACCCTTGGCGTGCGCCCTTCTCCTTGCCAGGTTCTGGCAGGGGGACAGGCCCCCACCAGCTCTCCAATAGGTGCATGACATGTGGTCAAAAGTCAAAGGGTCAATGGTCAACGTTTGACCAGTCAAAGGTAGACTTTTGACCAAAGTCAAAGAACAAGAAATGGCAGGTGACCAAAAATGGCAGGTAATGTCTTACAAATAAGACAACCTTATTCTGACTTGGACAACCTCCAGTCAGACCATATGAAGGCCTCTGATTGAGCACAAACTCCTTTGGCTCAGTCAGGACAACTTATTTATGATAGTAAAAGAAGAACGTTAGGTTCAATCGAGTGCTAGCACGATTTCCTTGAACCTAATTGAATCTCATTCAGATCAATTGAACTAGATCAGTTCAATTGATGATCACCAGATTCAAACCCTTGTTTGTGTGACCCAGTTAGGTTCAGTTCTGTATGGTAATGGGATATGTCATGATCTCTATCATCGACATCATCGAAACTCCTTTCGATGGATCAGAACTCTTCTGATTCGAACAGCTAGAATGATCGATCATCTAAATCATTCTAATTGCTCCCAAAATCCACCAGTGACACCTAGCAGTATATGGTGGCAACCCATCAGAGCTGAATGCGAACCTCTTGGTGCAGCTACCTGTGTGATTAAGTTCTTCTATCTTGAGCCCCGATCAGATTAGGGTTAAGGTGAACTCGTCAAACCCTAGTCTCTGTCATATGATGTAATCATTCGATTCGAGTCCAATGTGAAAATCTAAATAGAAACTCTTTCTATTATTTCACTCTGCCATGGCCATGGGATTTCTGGACTTGATTCTCATGATCATCATAGGGCTGCTCCTCTACCACCGAGGTAGATAGATTCCATCTTGATGCAATCCAGTTCCTACAATGAACATGCTATAGCCAACATACACCTCAGGGTTCCATATGGCTAGGAGACCGAGTAATGGTGTAGTCAAACTATAACACCCTCAAGGTGAACTGCCGATGCATCTCAGGTCAAAGAACCAGACACACTACTGCAGCATCGAGTCAGTCATTGACGAGAAGGTAGACTTCCTAATGACTACTCGAGGTGGTCACGCTCAGTGCCCTCGTTCTCTAACGAGTACCTGTACTCTCGCTCCGGTGTCTCCACACCGTAGACTCAAGACTCATCTACTAAAGAGAAGCGATTCGTACACCAACCTTCCGGATCAATCACCATCCTCGTGATGATCCTATGGTCGGGAGCATTTTATGAGTTAATAATGATTATTCATGTCTTAAATTTTCAACTCTTGAAAATATGAATTATCATTACCATTAACTCAAAGGATGTATCACAGACACTAAATACACATATGTGATAGAAAATAACCCATTTTATTGATTATAGTCAAAATTATAATTTTGCCCCTAGAAGTGTATTACAAGTGTCAGCCAATTCTGGCTTCTAGGGCACATATATCTAACAATCTCCCACTTGTCCTAAAGCCAATTGGCTACAAGTCTAAGTCCCATCTTCTCAAGGTGGGCTTCGATCTTCTGCTGGCCCAACGGCTTTGTAAGTGGGTCTGCCACATTATCTGTGGAGTTGACTCTCTTGACCTCGACGTAACCCTTCTCGAGGTAATCGCGGATGAGGTGGTATCGCCGCTCAATGTGCTTGGATTTCTGGTGAGACCTCGGCTCCTTAGCAAGGGCTATGGCGCCATTGTTGTCGCAGTATAGAGGAATGGCATCTGATGGCATTACTCCAATTTCTGCAGCAAACTTCTTGTACCAGAATGCTTCCTTTGCAGCCTCTGATGCAGCGATATATTCTGCTTCCATGGTGGAATCTGCTATCACAGTTTGCTTGGAACTCTTCCAGCTGACAGCACCACCATTGCACACAAACAGACTTCCAGATGTCGACTTTCGATCATCTATATCGGACATGAAAGTCCGAGTCTGTGTATCCCTGGACTTGGAGTTCTCCATTACCAAAGACCAACATCATATCCTTAGTTCTTCTCAAGTACTTAAGGATACATTTCACAGAAGTCCAGTGTTCTTCACCTGGATTTGACTGATATCTGCTTGTGACACTCACAGCATGGGCTATATCAGGTCGTGTACATAGCATGGCATACATGAGGCTCCCTATTGCAGAAGCATAAGGGATCTTGCTCATGCGTTCTATTTCCTCAGGTGTGCTGGGGCACATCTTCTTGGAAAGATGAATACCATGTCTGAAGGGTATTAATCCCCTCTTAGAGTTTTCCATACTAAACCTCTTTAGTACTTCCTCTATGTACATCTTCTGTGAAAGTCCTAGCATCCTATTCGGTCTATCCCTATAGACCTTAATTCCTAGAATAAAGGATGCTTCACCTAGGTCTTTCATGGAGAATTCCTTGGACAACCACATCTTGACTGATGTCAACATGGGAATATCATTCCCAATAAGGAGGATGTCATCCACGTACAATACGAGGAAGACAACAGCGCTCCCACTGACCCTTTTGAAAACACATGGTTCCTCTTCATTTTTGATGAAACCAAACTTTTTGATCACATCATTGAAACGAGTGTTCCAGCTCCGAGATGCTTGCTTAAGTCCATATATGGACCTTTGCAGCTTGCAAACCTTGTGATCAGTATCACTGGATGTGAAACCTAGCGGCTGTTCCATATAGATATCTTCCTCAAGATATCCATTTAGGAATGCCGTTTTCACGTCCATTTGCCATATTTCATAATCGAAATAGGCTGCAACAGCAAGCAATGTGCGGATGGATTTTAGCATAGCCTACTGGGGAAAAGGTATCCTGATAGTCAATGCCTTCGCGTTGACTATAACCTTTTGCCACCTAGTCTAGCCTTGAATGTCTCCACATTCCCATCTGCACCAATCTTTCTCTTGAAGATCCATTTACACCCAATAGGTACTATACCTTCTGGTGGATCTACCAAGGTCCAGACTTGGTTTGAGTGCATCGAGTCAATTTCTGACTTGCATTGCCTCTAGCCATTTCTCGGAGTCGATATCTGATATCGCCTCGTTGTAGGTTTTGGGATCATCACCATGAGCACCATTACCTATGAGGAACATTTTCCTCTACTTCCTCTGAAATAATACCTAAGTATCTTTCAGGGGGACGGGAAACTCTTTCCGATCTACGAGGTGGAGGAGGTAGTGTTCTTATTGGCTCAACCTGATTTGGTTCCAACTTGGTCCTTAGCTCGTTCTACTTGTGAGACTTTCTCATCAAGCTTAATCTGCTTTCCAATGCCGCTATCTTGAATAAACTATTTTTCAAGAAAGATGGCATGTCGACTCACAATCACATTGTGGTCTTCTGGAATGTAGAAATAGTATCCTAATGACTCTTTAGGATATCCTATGAATCGAGCTCTAAAGGACCTAAACTCTAACTTGTCCGCTTGTTGTCTTTTGACATGAGCCGGACAACCCCAAATTCTGAGATGACTCAGACTTGGTTTCTTACCGTGCCATATCTCATACGGTGTGGTAGGAACGGTTTTAGAGGGAACCCTATTCAGTAGATAAGATTGAAGTTAACAATGAATGTCCCCAAAGAAAATCAGGGAGGTCTGTGAAGCTCATCATGGATCGAACCATATCCAATAGAGTCCGATTTCTCCGTTCTGAAACCCCGTTGAGTTGAGGTGTTCCTGGTGGAGTCCATTGAGAGACTATGCCATTTTCCTTAAGATAGTCTAGGAATTCCCGGCTAAGGTATTCACCTCCTCGATCTGATCGAAGAACCTTAATGGGTTTTTCAGTTTGTTTTTCTACTTCATGTCTGAATTCTTTGAACTTTTCAAAAGCTTCAGACTTGTGTCTCATAAGATACACATACCCATACCTAGAAGATCATCGGTAAAGGTAATGAAGTAGACAAAATTGCCTCTAGCCGGCACATCAAATGGGCCGCACACATCAGTATGTACTAGGGCAAGGAGATCTGTGGCCCTCTCCCCATGTCCAACAAAAGGGAGTTTAGTCATTTTGCCTTGAAGACAAGATTCACAAGTTGGATATGACTCAAAAGTCAATGGACTCAATAGCCCATTTTTCTCCAATTTGTTGATCCTATCTTCTGCTATATGACCTAATCTCAGGTGCCATAGATATCTGTCGTTTGGACTATCCCTAGGTCGTTTGGCATTCACGTTTTGCTCGATAGTTAGAATAGGTACATCAATATGTAGCTGATAAAGACCATTAATAAGGAAACCATTTGCAATTTTATTTCTTTCATAAAGAATGTTACAATGGTCCTTAAAGAAGGTGATCACATAACCTTCTTGTGCTAAGCATGAAACAGAAATCAAATTCCTGCTAGCTGCAGGCACATAATAACAGTCTTTTAAAACTAAGTCTAAACCAGATGGTAATCGAAGAGGGTATGTTCCCACGGCTACTGCAGCAACTCTTGCTCCATTACCGATGCGTAGGATCATGTCTCCATCCCTCAGCCTCCTGCTATCCTCAAGACCCTGCATAGAAGTGCACAGATGAGCACTAGAACCAGAGTCAAGCACCCAACTGGATGCAGAAGAAACCGTAAGGTTAGACTCAATAACGAGCATACCTCCAGAAGGACCTTCCTTCTTGTTCTTCAGGGTGGCCAGGTAAGTAGGGCAGTTCCGCTTCCAATGGCCGTCGCTGTTGCAATGGAAACACTTTCCTTTGCCATCGGACCTTCTTCTTCGGTTCTGCCTTCTTCTTCTTTGATCCTTCCACCTTTTGCTTTTTCACAGACTTCTTTTTCTTTCCATAAGACTTTCTTTTGGAAGAAGTCCGTTCCATAGCAAGAACTGAGCCTTTAGAACCTTTCATAGAAAGCTCAGCGGTAACCAGCATATTCATTCAACTCGGCCAAGGAATTTTGAAGTTTATGCATGTGGTAATTCATGATGAATTGCCCATATGCATCAGTCAAGGATTGCAGAATAATATCGTTCTGCAGATCCAAGTCCAACTTCACACCGAGCTTCTCAAGCTCTTCCATGTCCTTGATCATTGTCAGACAGTGATCTTGGACTGACTGCCCATCACGCATCTTAGCCTTAAAAAGTCATTTCGTGACTTGATATTTGGCTGCGCGACTCTGTTCACCAAACATCTCCTGCAGGTGAGCCAACATTTGGCGAGCAGTCCCGATATCTTCATGTTGGCGCTGGAGCTCATCAGACATCGAGCCCAACATGTAAGTATCTGGCCTTATTGTCTTCGTCAATCCATTTTTCCAGAGACGCTCTCTGTTCAGTGGATGGACGAGCTGGTAAGGTGGGAGGGTCCTGGTCCAAAACATGGTGTTAACTTCTCTGAACCCAAAACAATTTTGTAGTTCCTGAGCCAATCTTTATAATTGGGTCCAGTCAGTCTATGTGTGTCTAGGATACGTGCCAAGTGGGTTGGACGCAGACATTTTCCTGTAGAGAGTCAAAGATTCTAGTTAGATACTGTAATTTTGACTTGACCAATTTGTTTAGGGATTTTATTTTTAAACAAATTAGCTCCCACTATTTTCTCGGATCCCTACACTCCCTCTGTAGAGATGCGAAAATCTCCGCGATTAATGATTTCTAGTGGGTGGTGCGGTCTCACCAACTGACTCATCACCTCACCTAACAGTTATTGGTGATGGGTTAGCCAATGAGTGAACAACTCTTGTTCAATGATTCTCTAATCATGGTGCACCCAAACTTGGTCTCTAATTCATGAATCTCACCGTATCCGGAATATTGATCCACTCCTTAGTTAAGTCAGACCCACCATTTGCATAGACTGGGTTCCTAATTGGGTCTCTCACCGTATCCGGAATATTGAGCCCAACTCATCCTCCAGCCCATAGCATCCAATGCCTAATAGACATGGTTGCGTCTTCCCGGTGCAACTGAGCCACTGTATCCAGCCGAGAACAATCAACCCCGGGAAGGGCCCGCACGTCTACAATGGTGGAAGACCTCGGACTTAATCTTTTCTTAGGGAGAATTGATTCAGGTCTCATTAAACTAGACTTGGCTTAGTCATAACAATTATGACTAACCTAGTGGCATGGGTTCAGCTCGGATTATTGACCACCTCAGATCAGAACTGTGTCAACAGATATGGCCAGGTAAGTGAGACCGGTGGAAGGAATATGCCGTTAACTCGCACAAGAACGCATTCAGGTCGAGTAGCTTCCAATTAAAAACCAGTCGGTCGTCTGTGCCAAACTTACCTTAGACACCAAATTGTTGAGTCAGAACCAATTGGGTTAGCCTACAATCCAGACTCTAACCTCTGAGCCTAATTAGGTCTTGCTTGATCGTGACTCGATCTTGACCCAGACTTAATCCTATTAGGCTGGTCAATTTAAGCATTGTTGATCCCATCTAACCAACTCTTGATTCGGTTTGATCAACCGCTTAGACCTAATTGAGCTACCCAAGCCCGAACCCAGTATTATGAATATGTCTTAGATCTGAAATTCTCAATTTTAGACCTAATTAATATTCCATAAACTTAATTCTTAATTAAGTTGGGTTCATAAACAAAATATGCACAATAAATCCTAGGGTTTCAGGATCTAGGGTTTTGCAGAAAGTAAGTTTTGGGTTTCTGATTAAGGACGAACACGCAGCACCCCTACACGTCATAAGAACACCCCATCGAATGGGAAGAGAGGGCCTTTAAACCCTTCTTCGTTCTTATGACCGGACGGCCAAGAGGAACGCCTTAATCAGGAACATGTAAATCTACAAAACAGTTATAGATCTATATCATATATCTCATATACAAATTTAGATCTAATCAAGGCATATTTTGCATACATCTCATGTATCAAATCATGCATGTTTTCAGATCTAAATTATCTCATAATAATCTAAAAAATTAGATTTAAATTGATCTAATCAAAATAAATTCTAATCTAGACAATTATGTAGAACTATTCTACAACTAGTCTAGTCATGCATCTATCATATCTCATATGATATTTAAAATTAAATAATTTTTATTTGCTGTTTATCAGATGTTATTATAACACTTATAATATCAGAAAATAGTAAATAAGAAGATCTAAAATATGATTTAATCAGATTAAATCAAAGACATGCAAAACTATTCTATAGAACTATTCTATTCTAGAACTAGTCATGCATATCTTCATGTTCTTAGATCCAAATCATTTAATTTTAATTTTTTCTGATTTCAGATCTGATCACATCTCATGTGACATCTGAAATCACTTTATTTTCTAATTAAAATAAAATTAAAATCAGATCTAAACAATTTAGAACCATGGCTCTGATACCAGTTGAAGGGAAATCCTGATTTCCCGGTCCAGGTTCGTCCAGATCTGATTAGATCAAGAGATATATTTCAAAAATTTTCTCTTGATCTCAATCAGATCTTGATATGTTTCAGATCTGATTCTTATTATTTTAATAAATAAAATAAAATAAGATAAATTAAATCAAATTTAATTTACCTGATTTGGGTAATCCTATTACCCTGTAGATGATCCTGATTGCAGCGGAAGGTTCTGGATCTTAGCCACGCAAGCGCCTGGCCTCTACCGGTATCCACTCGGGTTGGATCTGGAGATCCTCTTCTTCTCTATCACACCTCCAAAAATCAGATCTGGATCTGATCTGGAGGATCTTCAAAACTCTTTTGAAGATCTGCAGTCGTCCTTTTGCAGCAGCGCAGCCTTCTTGCTTTTGATCGCCTTTCCTTGATCTGAATCGCACCAAACTAAGTCCAAAACACTTTTGGACGTGGAGAGCAAGGGGAGAAGAGACTATGGCATGGAGAAGGAGGGGAGAGGCAGCCTTGGGGCATGGGAAATCTCATTGGAATTAGGGTTGGGCGCAGGGTCTTATTTATAGACCTCTTGTGATCCAACTCCTCTTCCTCTCAACCAATCACAACCCTTTGTGAAATCAGATCTAAATCTGATTGGTTGGAATAGAGACCCCTGGATTCCTCCTTAGAGGGCGCCTAAGACCAGTCAAACTGGATTCTTAGTAGAACTCTGATTGGAATCCAAAAGGGAGGTGGAGTCCTTGTCCAACAAGGACTCCTAGGCGCCTCCTACTTGGGCTCACGCCACCCTTGGCGTGCGCCCTTCTCCTTGCCAGGTTCTGGCAGGGGGACAGGCCCCCACCAGCTCTCCAATAGGTGCATGACATGTGGTCAAAAGTCAAAGGGTGAATGGTCAACGTTTGACCAGTCAAAGGTAGACTTTTGACCAAAGTCAAAGAACAAGAAATGGCAGGTGACCAAAAATGGCAGGTAATGTCTTACAAATAAGACAACCTATTCTGACTTGGACAACCTCCAGTCAGACCATATGAAGGCCTCTGATTGAGCACAAACTCCTTTGGCTCAGTCAGGACAACTTATTTATGATAGTAAAAGAAGAACGTTAGGTTCAATCGAGTGCTAGCACGATTTCCTTGAACCTAATTGAATCTCATTCAGATCAATTGAACTAGATCAGTTCAATTGATGATCACCAGATTCAAACCCTTGTTTGTGTGACCCAGTTAGGTTCAGTTCTGTATGGTAATGGGATATGTCATGATCTCTATCATAGACATCATCGAAACTCCTTTCGATGGATCAGAACTCTTCTGATTCGAACAGCTAGAATGATCGATCATCTAAATCATTCTAATTGCTCCCAAAATCCACCAGTGACACCTAGCAGTATATGGTGGCAACCCATCAGAGCTGAATGCGAACCTCTTGGTGCAGCTACCTGTGTGATTAAGTTCTTCTATCTTGAGCCCCGATCAGATTAGGGTTAAGGTGAACTCGTCAAACCCTAGTCTCTGTCATATGATGTAATCATTCGATTCGAGTCCAATGTGAAAATCTAAATAGAAACTCTTTCTATTATTTCACTCTGCCATGGCCATGGGCTTCAGGACTTGATTCTCATGATCATCATAGGGCTACTCCTCTACCACCGAGGTAGATAGATCCCATCTTGATGCAATCCAGTTCCTACAATGAACATGTCTATAGCCAACATACACCTCAGGGTTCCATATGGCTAGGAGACCGAGTAATGGTGTAGTCAAACTATAACACCCTCAAGGTGAACTGCCGATGCATCTCAGGTCAAAGAACCAGACACACTACTGCAGCATCGAGTCAGTCATTGACGAGAAGGTAGACTTCCTAATGACTACTCGAGGTGGTCACGCTCAGTGCCCTCGTTCTCTAACGAGTACCTGTACTCTCGCTCCGGTGTCTCCACACCGTAGACTCAAGACTCATCTACTAAAGAGAAGCGATCGTACACCAATCTTCCGGATCAATCACCATCCTCGTGATGATCCTATGGTCGGGAGCTGTTTATGAGTTAATAATGATTATTCATGTCTTAAATTTTCAACTCTTGAAAATATGAATTATCATTACCATTAACTCAAAGGATGTATCACAGACACTAAATACACATGTGTGATAGAAAATAACCCATTTCATTAATTATAGTCAAAATTACAATTTTGCCCCTAGAAGTGTATTACAAGTGTCAGCCAATTCTGGTTTCTAGGGCACATATATCTAACACAGTCAAGTACTTATAAAGTCAGAGTGTAATCAAGATGGAATTGACCACTCCAAGAGTTGGAGAGGAATGTATCACTGTATTTCAATATAGCAAAACCTTGGCCAGGATAATCCATCAGATGGATTTGATATTTTGAAATACAATGTGGACAACCTGATCAAAGTTAACCATTGAACTTTGAGATGTCCTACAAGCATTATGGTCAAGGGAATGAATTATATGGAAACTATATTCGTATGGGTTCTACGGATGGTGTTCTACACTTTTCGACCTATCCGACCGTTGGATATCATTGCTAGATGGTCTCTTTGATTGGTACAGAAGTTTATTTCTATGGTACTAGCTTAGGTTTGAACCTATGAGATCACACACATTAGAGTTTACATTTCAATCGGATGGTTGATCAACGATTTAGAATCGTTTTAGGGTTAAATGATCAATACGATTGATGTTTAATTTAGTGCAAGTATTGTAGGAGGATCAATTAGTAATTCGATTGCTAATTAGCTTAATTTGATTAAGCCAAAAGATTGAGATTAAGTCTAATTAAATATGATTTAATTAGATTTGGTTTGAACTTGATTGGATCAAATTCAAATAGCTTATTGGATAAGTCAAGTGCAAGAAAGAACTAGTCCTAGTCTAACTAGGACTTGGATCAACCCAATTTTGTAATTTGATTAAAAAATTAAATTAAAATTATATCTAATTTAATTAAATTTTTAAATAAATTAGGATCTTATTTAATTAGATTGGTTTACTCTTATTTTTATTTGGTTAAAAGATCTTGTTTGACCAAGTCAAAATAGGAGTCCTAGTGTGACTAGGACTCCCTATTCCTTGCACCACCTAATCCTCACACCCCACCCATTTCTCTTTGTATTTTTACGTGAATAATCTCCATACCCAAAGGCTTCTCACACCCCCCTTTCTTTCTTCTTTTTTTTATATGGAAGTTTGTTGGAAGACCAAGTCAAAAGGAGAATTAGTTTTGCTTAAGGATTCTATGTGACAGAATCCTTGTCAACCAAAACTCATCCCATAAGTGTGTTGACCCATCCTTCCTTATTTTCTTTGATTTTCATGGTAAAAGAGGATATTTTTGTGTGCCTCCCTTGCTGGTCCATGGCAGAACAAAAGGTGGGGGCACCCAAGAGTTGGGCACCCCAATAACTTCCTTTATTTGGTACTTCCTAGTCTAGATTTTTTATCTAACTTGGACTCTACATATCTCTTTATTTAAAAAGAATTTTTAATTAAAATTTTCATGGATTATATATATTTGAGAGGCTTGTTTGTTATAGAAAAATAAAAGAAAAATTCATCTGGGTCATGAAGATATTGAAAACACAAATCAGGGTGTCTAGAAAAAGAACAAAGAAGAAGAAGAGGATCTTCTTCTAGGATTTTTGTTCCAGATCTCTTCCTCTCTTTTTGTGAGCTTTTGAGAGGTGTCTCAGCATCACTAATCTTTTTATTTTCTTTTGGTATTTTAGAGTGTCCAAGTTTCGAAGAAGAAAGCATCGGATAAATCATCGAAGAGAGATCAGTACAGTGCTAGCATACTGTGTTGATTTCTTGCATCAGGATCTCTAATCATGTTCATGAGCTCGTGTGGATGACTCCTAGAGGTCGGATATGTGTGTAGCTTGTGACTTCATCCTCAAGTCTGGATCAGTAAGTTAGAATGTCTAACTTGCTCAGGTAATAGATCTGATCTATTAACTTCATACCTACATTTGATGTAGTGTAGATCTAGGTTGATTTGATCAATCTTTTCTTTCTTGTTTAATTTTAATTTTTGATTTAATATCATACCTTGATCATGTAATAGATCTAAGATCTAGATATTTATATATTTATTTAAATAAATATTTGATTTAGTTAAGTCTTTCGCTGCATGATCTTAAAAAAGTTTCAAGATCTACACGTGAAACCCTAGATCTGGTTTCTTTAAGGACGAGATCCTCCTCTTGTTCCTAACATGCTTGGCCTTTTTGTTCTCCTATCATGATGAGATCTTTCTCCTATTTCTGACGGGATTGGTCTTCCTATGTTAGGACGAGGTTTGCCTCTTATCCCTTATAAAGATATAGGGGCATAAAAGGGCCTCTCCTCTTCTCCTATCTTAAATAAGCGAAGGTCTTCATTGCCCATGCTAGGATGAGGTCCTCCGCCTATTTTTGACACGATTGGCCTTTTTGTCTTTCTATCAGGATGAGATCCTCCTTCTTTTTCTAACAAGATTGATCTTTCTTTATTAGGACGAGGTTCATCTTCTGTCTCTAACAAAGGTATAGAAGCACAAAAGAATCATTGTAAGGGTCTCTCCCCTCCTCCTATCTTAAATAATCGATGATCTTCATTGCCCATGCCAGGAGGAGATCTTCCTATTTTTGATATGGTTAGCCTTTTTATCCTCCGATCAGGATGAGGTCTTCCTCCTATTCCTGATGGGATTGACTTTCCTTTGTTGGGACGAGGTCCTCCTTCTATCCCTAATAAAGGTATAGAATCATAAAAGGGCCGTTGTAAGAGCCTCTTCCTTCTTTCTATCTTAAATAATTAGAGGTTTTCTACTTTATTTATTGACAAAGTTTGGTCGGGTCATTTCCTATCATCACAAGATTTCACAGCAAAAAAAAATAAAAATATCAAAATAAGAAGATTTTATTAGGATTTGAATTACCGATAGTACATTCACAGATTTTTCGAATTTCAAGATTGCGGAAGCATTGATCCTCCGAGCTCCTTTAAATAATATATCCATGGTCAAAAGATTTCCACTACCTTGTAAGGATCTTTCCAGTTTGGAACAAGCTTTTCTTGATTCTGGGGCTGTGAAATGTCCACTCATCGAAGTACAAGATCTCCTATTTTGAAGATTTTGCTTCTGAACCTTGAATTGTAGTAGCGAGCTACCCTCTGCCTATAAGCTGTCATTCGAATATGAACTTTCTCTCTTTTTTCTTTTAATAGATCAAGATTAGCTCAGAGGTCCCGTAAGTTGCCTCATTTATTGAAGGTCTCTACTCATGCTGAGGGGAGTTTAAGTTCGACTGGGATAACCGCCTCTATCCCGAAGGCTAGTGCAAAGGGTGTTTCTCCAGTGGACGATCTTTGGATGGTTTGGTATGTCTAGAGCACATGATAGAGTTCATCCATTTAGGTCCCCTTTGCTCTTTCCAGCCTGGCCTTTATCCCTTGAAGCAAAGTCCTATTAGTCACCTTTGCCTCACCATTCGCCAATGGATGAACCACTAATGTAAAGTGGTCAGATATATTTAGGCCTTCGCAGAACTCGACGAACTTTACACCTATAAACTGTTTATTATCGATGATTAGCATTCGAGGTAGACCAAATCTACAAACAATAAACTTCTAGACAAAGTCCTGCACCTTAGCTTCAGTGATTTTTGCTAGAGGTTCTGCTTTGACCTACTTAGTGAAGTAATCCACTACCACCAATAGAAACTTTTCTTGCTCGGATGCCATGGGAAATGATCCGAGTATGTCCATCCTCCATTATGTAAATGGTCAGGGGGCACTTAGTGATGTGAGCTACGAAGCCGACTATCTCTGGATACTGGCATTTATTTGACACCTATCGCACCTTCTCTCATAATCCACTGCATCCTGATGCATCATCGGCCAATAGTATCCCTGATGGAGCAATTTGTATGATAGGGATCTCGCTTCCAGATGATTTTCAAAAATTTCCTCGTGAACTTTCCTCAGGGCATAACCGGCTTCTGAAGGTCGGAGACACTTGAGGAATGGCAAAGAGTGCGACCTCTTATATAGCTTGCCTTCATGCAGAACGTAGCGGAAAGCTTGATTTCTTAACTTTTGAGCTTATTTATGATCTCTGAAGAGAGTTCCTTCCTTGAGATATGCTATCAATAAGTCGATCCAGCTAGGCTCATGATCAACTTGTATTATCGCTTGGGGCTCTTCCAAACTTGGGCATTGCAGGACCTTAAAAAGGACTTTTTTTGGTAGCTCGTTCGGAGCTAAGGTGGTCAGTTTCAAGAGGAGGTCGGCTCTGATATTTTCCACTCTTGGGATCTACTAAATTCCAAACTTAAGCTTTTCACCTTTTTCAAGTACTTTTTCATGCTTTCCTCTCAGGCTTCAAATGAGCTATTAACCTATCCCATTACCAACTGTAAGTCACTATATGCCTTCAAATGTTGTACTCCCAGCTCATTGGCTATCCTTAGTCCTGCAAGTAGGGCTTCATATTCTGCTCCATTATTAGTGGCGGAAAAGTCAAAGCGCAATGCGTACTCCACCACAACTTCTTCCATATTGATGAGAATTAAGCCCGCACCTACCCCAGAAGCACTGAATGAACCATCCACATATAGTGCCCAAAAGTCTTCAGAAAGATCGACCTTTTCTTCTGAGAAGCTAGGGATGAAGGCTTCTTGATGCTCAAGTTTGGTCTGCTCTGGAATAGTGCATTCTACTATGAAATCAACTAGTATTTGAGCTTTAATGGATGGCCGAGGTTGAAAGTGGATGTTAAATTCAGTCAACTCGATTGTCCACTTTGCTATCCTGCCCGAAGTATCGGATCAATGAAGAACTGCCTTGATGGGTTGGTCAGTAAAGAGAGTAATAGTGTGTCCCTAAAAATAAGATCGGAGCTTCCTGGCTATAATCAATAAGACATAGGTTAGTTTTTCTAATTTGGTGTACCTCATTTTTGCATCTCTCAGGACTCTATTTATGTAGTAGATCGACTTTTGAAATTTTGCTTCCTTCTAACCAGTATGGCTCCAATAGCCATAGGAGACACGACGAGATATAGGAATAATTCTTCCCTAGGTTTAGGTTTGGTGAGCAGCAAGGATGAGCTGAGGTAGCTCTTTAGCTCTTCAAGAGTTTGCTGATAGTCGGAGGACCAACTGAAGTTCTTAGGTTGCTTGAGTACTTGGAAGAAGGGCATGCAGCACTCCACCGATCTTGAAATGAAGCGATTCAGAGCTGCCACCTTGCCTATGAGGCATTGGACTTCGTTTATTATTTTTGGAGCAGTCATTTCCTAAATGGCATTGATCTTCTCTGGGTTGGCCTCAATGCCGCAACTTGACACCATGAATCCTAAGAACTTTCCCGATGTTACTCCGAAAGTGCATTTCATAGGGTTCAGCTTCATCTTGTACTTTCGAAGAGTGCCAAAGATTTCTTCAAGGTCGGTGATATGGTTTGATGAAGATCGGCTTTTGACCAACATATCATCCACATAAACTTTCATATTATGGCTGATCTACTCTTTGAAGATTTTATTGACTAGACGCTGGTATGTTGCACCTGTATTTTTAATCCCAAATGGTATGATCCTATAACAATAGAGACCATGGTCAGTAATAAAAGCAATTTTTTTTTTATCCTCTGGTGCCATCCAGATTTGATTATAACCGAAGAAGGCATCCATGAAGGTGAGGAGCTCATGGCCTGAAGTTGCATCCATCAGTTGGTCAATTTTAGGTAGTGGATAGATATCTTTTGGGCAAGCTGTGTTTAAATCTATGAAGTCTATGCACATCCTCCACTTGCCATTTGCTTTTTTAATCAGGAAAATATTTGCGATCCAGTCGGTGTAAAGCACTTCTTGAATAAATCCCGCCTTTAGGAGTTTATTGACTTTGTCCATTATCGCCTTCTGCTTTTCTAGTGCAAAGCTGCATTTCTTCTACTTCACTGGTCATCGCTTAATGTCTATGCCCAGTCGGTGCTCCATAACTTATGCATCAATTTTGGGCATGTCTGCAGGTGCCCAAGCAAAGACATCAGAGTTTCTTTGCAAGAAGATGATGAGCTGCTTTCTAACTTCTTCTCTTAGGCTCGAGTCAATCTTCACTATATGCTTTTCATTTCCATCATTCAGAGGGATCTCCATGAGGTCATCGATGGGTTCTCCACTTTCTTTAGATAGATCATCATAAGTATAAAGTCCATCCACTGGATAAAGGTCTGCTTGTCTTTCTCTCTATAAAGCAATACTGTAGCAGTACCGAGCTAGCACCTGATCTCCTCTAATCTCTCTGACTCCATGCCTAGTCAGGAACTTTATCTTTAGATAGTAAATAGAAACTATAGTCTGAAGTGCATTCAAACCAGATCGGCCAAGGATCACATTATCGATAGAAGAGCTTTGACTACCAAAAAATCAACTTAAGCCATAGATTGCTTTAGGTATCGATCGGCCACCATAAGCAACATTATTATCCCTTCCACCGGCACAACATCTCTCGTGAATCCTACCAATGCAAAATTCATTGGGCCCATCCTATCGTCAGATATGGATATTTTGAAAAAGCATCATAAAATAAGATATCAGTAGAGCTTCCATTATCAATTAAAATACGGCATACATCATAATCAGTAATATTTAAAATTACTACAATTGCATCATTATGCAGAAGCTGAACTCCATGGACGTCCTCTTCAGTGAAGGTGATGGGCTCCTCAGTCTGCTGCCTCTTCGTCAGCTCGATCGATCTACTGGCCTCTCCTTGCTGGTGTCCCCTAGCAATAGCTTTGATGACTCTGAGAGGAGGTTGATCTCCTTGGAGCTCGTCCCATCGAGGTGGCTTAGGCAGTGATGGGGCTCTCAAACGATCTTCTCTCCTTTCTAGCCAGCACCTAATGAACCAGTCCAGCCGACCTCTCCTAATCAGTGCTTCAATCTTGTCCTAAAGCTAGATGCATTCTTCAGTATCATGACCATGGTCGCAATGGTAGAGACAATACTTGTTGGAATTACATTTGGTCGGATGAGTCCACATCTTCTAAGGCTCAGCCAGCTGCTTCCTTATCTCCATTATCACCTGAGTCTTGGAGGCATTCAAGGGGGCATAATTGTTGAATCTTCTGGGAGGATAGTTCCACCGGATCCTCCAATCCGGGCTTCCTTATTGACAAGCTCGAGGAGGAGTTTGCGCTCGTCTACACTTAGGAGAAGAAGTTTGGGAGCATGGTCAAGCTTCACTCAGCTTTCTTTCAGGCATGGGTTGGCTAGGTTCACTCGCTTGTCGCTCTCTTGTAGTCTCAGCATCCTTCAATTTGAAGGCTTCTTTTATCCGGGCGTAACCTTCGGCCTGGGTCAGCATATCAGCAAAATCTCTAGGATATTTTTTTTTCAGAAAGGATAGAAGGTCATTTTTTTAGAGGCCATCCTTTAGTGCGGCTATAGCCATAGACTGGTCCAGATTTCGGACATCTAATGCAGCAGCATTAAAATGATTGACGTAAGCTCAGATTGACTCTCCGTTCTTTTGCTTTATATTAATCAGGGAATCCAAACCTCATCTTGGGTGCTGATTGCTTATGAAATGAGCCATAAACTAATGGCTCATTTGATCGAAAGAAAAGATCATACGCGACTTAAAGCTCGAGTACCAGTTTCTTGCTGCTTCCTTTACGATAGATGGAAAAGTCCGGCACAGGATGGTGTCCAGTATGCCATGAAGTAGCACCATCATCCAAAAAGCCTCTAGATGGTCGACCAGATTAGAAGTTCCATCATAGGTCTCGAACTGGGGGAGCTTGAAATTCAGCGGGATGGGCTCTTGCATGATTTTGATAGAGAAAGAAGGATCGATATAGAGATCATCCTAGTGAGCTAGGGCGACATGGCAGAGCTTCTCAATCTGTCGGTTCATGTCTTGAAGTTTTTGGTCGAGATCATCATCTTGGTCATAGATCTTAGAGTGTCGCCAACTGTAAATGGAAAAAGTATCCTACAGAGAAGAGTCATGATCGGAACAGGAGTTCCCTACTCTCTGCTTCTCCTTTTTGGAGATGATGGATCTACTGACCCAGGTTGCCCTTTTTGATGCTGATTTCTGAAGCTCCGATCGAGGTTTTTCGATCGGATCATCGTCGGGGGCTGCTGCATGGCCTACACCATCTCGGTGATGCTCCAAACTTGTTGCATCAGTAGGTTGAACTGCTCTGGATCTACCATGGCCATCGATGGAGGAGGTTGGGAAGTGGATGATGGAGCCAAAATAGGCAGATTCGGCTCAAATCTGATGGTAGAAGCGATAAACAGTCGGGTGGTCATCTTTTTTAGAAGCATTCTTTAGAGTAAGAAAAGATCAAATAGAAGTGGATTTAAGAAATTAAGAGAGAAAGAAAGACAAGTAAGATCGACTAGGCACTCCTTTTAGAACAAGAGCTCAGAGTTTCTTCCTCTAGTGCCAATCCTATTGGTATCAAAATCCATGAGGATGCTAGAGATGGCTGGAGTGGAGAAGGCAAGGCCATCGAAGGGACCAAATCTCGTTGGTACAGAAAACTATGAGGATACCGGAGATGGCTGGAGTGGAGGAGGCAAGGCCACCGATGGGACCAACAAAACAAAGTCTAAACCAGAGGGGGGATCGCTCCGACAGGACCCTTCAATGCTCAAGTCAATTTTTTGGCTAACTGAAATGGAGTGCTCAGAAAATAGAGAGATAGAGTATCAGAAAGGAGGAGAGAACTTAGAGAAAATGTATCTAGAGGATCTCTTTTTATAGGCGAAGCATGTAACAAAATGATAGCGACAACCATAACCATCTGGTAGTGGGCCACTCAGGCCACATGAAGTTTGTTACAGAGGATGGTGTTCGTTATCGCAACTTGTCAGTCGAGAGTGGTGTCTGTTGTCATGACATGCCCGTACATTAGGAATTAATAGTCAAAGTTCGAATGGGATAGGTGTTAAGGGCGAAAAGCCTCAGGTCACAATGGCTCTAGAGAAGTTTGGGCTCTTTAGAGGTCGCATGCACATTGGTTGATTCGTGTTGAGCTGGTAGCCAAATTTATGTGAACGACGAGGCTCTTTTAGGTGACTGGAAGAAGGTCGATCGAAAGAAGGTTGACCGTAGGGGGTTGTTCAGGAGGAGGTTGACTGAAGGAGGTTGTTTGGAGGGGATTCGACTAAAGAAGGTTGTCCAGGAGGAGGTCGATTAGAGGAGGTCATTCAAAAGGAGTTTGACTAAAGAAAGATCATCTGGAGGGGATTCGACTGGAGGAGGTCGTTTGGAGGGAATTTGACTGGAGGAGTTCGTTGAAGGGAGCTCGGGAGGTCATCTAGAGGGGATTCGACTAGAGGAGGTCGTCCAGAAGAAGTTTGACTAGAGGAGTCATCCAGGAGGAGGTCGACTAGGAGAGTCGTCTGGAGGGGATTGACTGGAGGAGTCGACTGAGGGAGGTCATTTGAAAGGAGTTCGACTGGAGAAAGGTCGTTTGGAGGGGATTCGACTAAAGAAGGTCGTCTTGAGGGGATTCGATTGGAGGAGGTCATCCAGGAGGAGGTTGACTAGAGGAGGTCATTTGAAAGGAGTTGGACTGGAGAGAGGTTGTCCGAAGGGGATTTGACTGGAGGAGGTCATTCAGGAGGAGGTCGACTAGAGAAGGTCATCCGAAAGGAGCGCGGATAGGCTTTAAACCTATCTTCTGTCTTTAACCAGAGGGCAAGGTTAGCATAATAATAATTCTATTTCACTTATTCAAGGTTCCACCAGAACTCCCGTGCACTTTCATGGGGTTCTGCAACATGAACCCATCACTGGGGAGATTAATGAATCTCAATGGGAAAGGGGTTGGTGACCAAGGACTTTGATGAGGGCCACTTTTCCCCAAACAACCACTATATTGTCTACTAGACCACAAGACTCAGTGAAATATATATCCCAACCCATTAGAAGACATCATTGCTGGTGATGGAGGCTCCTCCCAGATAAGTGGATCGATAGTAAAATGCATAAATTAGGATGCGCAATAAAATCAACCTTCTAAAGGTAGTGAAAATTGAGGGCTTGCCTGAGTTCCATGTAGGAATCCTCATTAGTTTGATGTAGGAGGATACTGGGCCATCTTCTCCGACCCACAAACCCACCATCATCCTATTTCTCCTCTTTGTTTTCCTATGACTCCTGCTCCATGACTTCGACAATCAGTGCACCACCCCCCAACACCACCTAAATGCTCTTCCTCGTGGCCTTCCAATCATCCCCTATAGGTCCGGACTACTAGACTACCGAGTAATCTAGCCCAAGTCCACCCACCTTCATCTTCCTCTCTGAACTCCCTTGTTGTAGTTGTAGATGATATCGATTGTCCCCATCCAATTGATTAGCATCCTCATGTGATGCCCCTAGAGAAATGGAGGTTGAGGGCAAGAACCCATGGCCTGGAGCACCATCGAACTCTAACCCATAATCCCGATCATTGATTAGCACTAGGTTTGGAGGAGGGGGTGAAGAGACTCATGCCATTTGAGAAACTCTTTGGTCTGGTGCTGCTTTGCCCAACTACTGAGGTTCTAGCATCCCATCCAAGGATCCCAGTGACTCTTGAGTTCCCTCTTCCTCTTTCTTAACCTCCACTGGGGCTGTACTCAAGCCTAGCATTACTACTGACAAGCCCTTTCTCATAGGTTCCTGATAGGAATGCGATGTTGTCGTTAAGACACCGTGTTTATCAGTTTAATCCAACTTCTTAAAATTATTGAAAATGCTTAGATAGTAGTGAGTCGGGTCGAATCCACAGGGAAGGTAGTATTTTAGATTTGAAATCTTTGATTTTTAAAAGAAAAAGAAAAAAAAAGAGTTTTAGGATCAAAAGTGAAGTTGGAAAAGTGAAAATTAAAAAGTGTAGGAATTTAAACTTGGTACTAAGATCTATTAGTTAGATCTTAGCATCTACTTGCAAAGCAATAATTTAAAGTGCAGAAATTAAATTGCAATAAAAATAAAAAGCAAGAAATTAAAATGCAAAAATAAAATTTTTATTAACTAAAATTTTAGAATTTAAATACATAAAATTTAAAAAGAAAAGATAATAAAATAAAATAGCCTGATCTCTGATCTTGGATCGGCATTGGCAGAAAGATGGTGTAGAAGCTCGGCTCTTCTTCTCGGCACCCGTTGCATCGAAGCAGCCTTTAACCCATAGCCTGGCTTCGCCCTGTACCAAAGCTTCACCTTGATCGGAGATGTTGATTTTTGATGGCCTGGGGTCCTTTTTATAGAGCTAGGAGGGCTGGATATTTTTTTCTAAAGGCAATATGGGACTAATAGCCTTTGTAATTATCAAAATATAAAGAAATTCGAATAAAATTTGAATCAAAATAGCTCTGATACATCTCTAATAAATCTAACAAAATTTGGCCATTCAATAGGAATCCAACGGTCCAAAAATCATCAAAATCGGATGCAGATCAACTCAGATCGGGTCGGATTAAATTCTGGCCGTTGGATCGCGCTTGATCGAGGAAATCTGGCCGCAAATCACGCTTCGGAGAGTCTTGATTGCCTGTCGGGAGCATTCTGGACCGTCGGATCATCGCCTGGATCGAGCGCTGCCATCCGATGGTGATCCGCGTGATGTTTGTAGCTGAATAAAATTCGGAAGCAACCACAGCCGTCCGATCCTGACCGCAAACAACCACATCCGTCCGATCGCGCAATCACTGTTCCCATGGACCGCGTGGACCGGCCGCACCACACACCGCAACCAATCAGCGCCACTGTTGTCGGACGAAAAGACTAAATTACCCTTGTGAGCCGCGATAAATTTTCTGTAGACCCTTAAGGGGTCTAGGTCCACCACGTGGCAATCTCTGATTCGCCGGAATTTGCTGAGCTGGCGGTCCACGCCTGATCGTATGGACCGGACTGATGGCTTCAATGGCTGAGTTGGCTTTGATGGCTTGGTGGCTCGGCTTGCGGAGCCGACTGAGCCATTTTCTTTTTTTATTTAATTTTTATTTATTTTATATTTTTAAAAATTCATATCTTTTCCATTTTAGCTCTGTTTTACTTGAAATTTATTTTATTGTGATCAAAAAAATGAGCTCTTTCTATTGATAATAAAATTTTATTTTTTTAATTTTTATTATTTTTTAATTAATTTTTTAATTAATAAAAATATGAATGAATTTTTCAAAAATTATATATAAATTGATTAATAATTTTTAAAAATTAATATAAATTAATTAATAAATTAATACTTTTATTGATGAATTTATGATGCTTATCACACCCCCCAACTTAAGCTTTGCTCGTCCTCGAGTAAAGAAAGAATTTAGTTTTAAATACCTTTTAACTTTAGAGTTTCGAATTTTACCTAAGCAATTTTCAAAATGGCCATTGATATTCAGTAGAGCTTAAATGAGACATATCATTGGGGTATTAATACTTATCAATAGAAAAATTAAGTAAAGAACATTAAATTTTTTAGAACTTTTTCTAAATTATCCTACCTTTATCTCTGATTTGTCTAATTTCATATAGGCAGGTGTATTCATTTATTAATTTTTATTTTTACATTGCCCACTTTTTGATGCGAATATCATTGCTTACTTAGGCAACGGGACCCGGTTACTTGGTGGGAAACCAATGTTTCTTTTTTTTTTTTTTTTTTAACGTTGTACCACTATTGAGTGTCTTAACTCCTTAAGCTTTCTATTTGATCCATGTAGCGAGTCTTGGGCCAATGACTCCCAAACCAGTTGGCTTTAGGGCACTAGGTATAGAATACCCCTCGGACTTACTAGCTCGAATCAAATAGGCTACGAGTTAAGACTAGCTTTACAACGAGCTTCTTTGCCCTTCCCACCTTTTGACGCGAAACTCAATGCTTGCTTAGGCAAAGAGGCTCGGTTACTCAGTGAGAAGTACTTGGAAACTATTTTATTAAAATAAATTTTTATATGAAGAAACGTATAGTTACCCTACACAAGCCTATAAAAAGTAGACTTTTCTTTGATGCTAGTAGAAATAATTAGAAATGCTCCAAGAAAAATTTTTTTATGTTCTGGACTTAACTCTTTATTGAATTTTTTTAATACTTGATTCCTCAATATCTCATAGATTCTCTAATCTGTGCATCAATTTTCTTTTTTAAAATACTTAGTTTAATTCGATTCTTAAGTGTAATCAAGTATCTAAATACTAAATACTAACTTTTTCGAGGACTTAAAATTTTAAAATTTTTATTTTTCTCTCCCCCCAACTTAATCGACATTGTCCTCAATGGAGAAGAAGAAAAAATAAAGGATGTAATAAAAAACATGGAAGAATACACCTAACTCAGTATATATATATATATTTTTTTTGGTCCAGCACATGCCTTTGAAAATTTGAGCTCTCCCTCCAACTTATTCAAGTTACCCTAAAAAAATAAGCTAAAAAAAATAAATTAGATAAAAACTAAATATTGGGTTGCCTCCCAACAAGCGCTAAGTTTACCGTCTTTAGCCAGACACAATGCAGCTCACTATCCTGTGTCGAATATTGGATTGACAAATTCCAATGGTTTTGGATTGCCAATCTCAGAAAGTTGATGTTGATTTTTAATCCCATTATTGATATATTCACTATTAATTTTTGGGATATATTTTATGATTCCATTCTCAGACCCATGTTTATTAAGAATTTCTCCTATTTGTTTTTCTAAAATGCTCATGAATGGAGTTTTAGAAGTTAAGTTTGATTCAATGGGTGCTGGAATGGTGACTAAAGGCGGTTTTAATTCTGGAGGTAAATTAATGTAATCCTGCTTAAACAACTCCATTGACATTTTATTACATGCCTTTTGATTTTTATAAGAAGAATCAGCTTCTAGGGTTGAAGGGAATAGGACATTAGGTTTATAAGTCTCGGGTAAATCATTTATTCTCTTTTTTCTTATTTCTATCTCATTTAAACTGGAACTAGCATCAGTACTAATTTTCTGGCTTGGGTTCTTCTATGTGGTTAGTCTCAGTATTAACCAGTTTCTCTAAATTTTCATTTTGGCTAGCATCAGTACTAGCCTCTCTCACCTGGTCTTGGTATGGATCCATAAGAATTCTATAGCTTTTAAGTTCAGGAATTACTTTGGTATTCTCAAATTGATGATTCTTAGATAAAACATTAGATTGATAATTTAATCCAGATGGTTGGTGGTCATTAGGTGGGTTGTTTGAAATTGGTAGGTTCGGTAGTTAATCTAGTTCTCTCCTCATGTTAGACTCAACTAATTGTCCTATTTGAGCTTCTAGTCTGACGATAAATTGCTGTTGAGTCAGAATCAATTGTTGAAGTTGGTTAAATCTATCATCAGCTAGATTGGTCTATTGAGGAGGTGGGTATGAGGGTTGATTATAATATGATGGCCGAATAAACTGACTAGGCTGACCATTATTATAGGCATAATTTTGATAATTTTGCTCAAGTGAAATTTGGGTCTGAGCCTGAGTCTGTTGGGACATCCAAGAAAAAATATGGTGGTTACTCCAATGTTGGTTATATGAATTTGAAAATGGGTCATTAATCAATTTGGAGTATCCTTGAGTAGCTTGAACTTGTTCTTGGATAAAATGTGGAAATTATGCAGCCATAGGACATTCACTCACATGATGGGTTGGGCTAGCATAGATTGAATAATTCTCCTAATAATTAGAAGATGATGTGAATTGTGCAGAAGATTGTTGACCTAGGGTTAGGAGTTGATCTATTTTCTGAGCAAGAAGGTCAACTTTATCTAATTTTTGGACTATTAGATTCATATTAGCCATTTGATTATTATGTTTAATGTGAATCAACCATTCAATTAAGTTTAACTAAATCAAAAAAAGTGATTTTCTACCATGCATGTATTAGTGTAACCCTAATATATGGTTAACAAAAATTTTAGAATTTTTTTTAATTAATTTTTTTTATTATTATTTTATTATATTAAAAATTATTTTTTTTAATTATTTTATTTGTTAATTTTAATTTAATTTAATTTAATTTAATTATCATTTTTAATATTTTTTAGTTAGTTTAATTTAATTTTTATTTTATTTTATATTTTATTTTTTAGAAGTAAGAGAAGAGTTCTAAAGAAAAGATCCTAAGGAGTCCTAGAACTAAGAAGAAGAGAAGTTTTAATTAGAGAATGTTTAGGTTATAATCAGAGTTTAATCAATCCTAGATCAAAGGTTGTCCTAATCTCACTCCAACTAAATAGTTGTCCTAGATCTAGAAGTCCTCCCAATTGTAGGATTAGCCAAATCAACTAGCCAGGTAAGTGTGTAAGATTGGTGGGGATCCCCCATTGCTTGCTGCCTTAGATACCAATTGTGTGCTTGGTAAGCCGAATGGTAAGCAATTAGAAACCATCTTCTTCGGGCCAGTCGTCCCTGAACCACTTTCCTAGACATCAGTCAAATTGACTTATCCTAACCCAGTTCAACTCTTAGGATTCCTTGTCCTATTGAGCTCGAGTTCCTAGGGTTGATGTCTAATTGATTTTAATTTAAAGGTTTAGGTCAATGCAGGATGTTGGTTGGTTGTTTGTGGGCTAAGGAAGGGTGATCAAATCCCCATCTTATCTTGTTTAATTGGGTTGTGCCCTTAATTTGATTTAATATGAATATGCACGAAAAGAAAAAAAAAATTCAATCAAAGGGTTTTATGCAATTTAAACTAGATGCATACAACTAATTGAATTCTGAAAGGCTTACCTTGCCTCCAACAATCACCAAAAAAATAAAAATAAAAATAAAGATAAAAATAAAACTAATATGATGCATGTTCTAAACAGTTAGGGTTTCTAATCTTATCATGAGGCTTTTAATTAGGTTTAAATAAATATTTTTTTAAAATTAATTTAAAAAATAAAATAAATAAATAAATAAGATAAAAAGAAAAGAGGACTAGGGTTAGGATTGATCTCACCAAAATTTGATGCTTTCTTCATTCTCTTTTTTTTTTTTTCCTACAAAATAAATAAAAAAAATTAGTAAGCAATATTAAGAAAAAAAAATATAATTAATTTACAAAAAAATCAAAAAAATTAAAGAAAAAAATAGCATCTATTCCTTCTCCGGTAACAGCACCAAAAACTTGATAGGAATGCGATGTTGTCGTTAAGACACCGTGTTTATCAGTTTAATCCGACTTCTTAAAATTATTGAAAATGCGTAGATAGAAGTGAGTCGGGTCGAATCCATAGGGAAGGTAGTATTTTAGATTTGAAATCTTTGATTTTTAAAAGAAAAAGAAAAAAAAGAGTTTTAGGATTAAAAGTGAAGTCGGAAAAGTGAAAAATTAAAAGTGCAGGAATTTAAACTTGGTACTAAGATCTACTAGTTAGATCTTAGCATCTACTTGCAAAGCAATAATTTAAAGTGCAGAAATTAAATTGCAATAAAAATAAAAAGCAAGAAATTAAAATGCAAAAATAAAATTTTTATTAACTAAAATTTCAAAATTTAAATACATAAAATTTAAAAAGAAAAGATAATAAAATAAAATAGCCTGATCTCTGATCTTGGATCGGCATTGGCAGAAAGATGGTGTAGAAGCTCGGCTCTTCTTCTCGGCATCCGTTGCTTCGAAGTAGCAGCCTTTAACCCATAGCCTGGCTTTGCCCTGTACCAAAGCTTCACCTTGATCGGAGATGTTGATTTCTGGATAGGCCTGGGGTCCTTTTTATAGAGCTAGGAGGGCTGGATAGTTTGCTTCTAAAGGCAATATGGGACTAATAGCCTTTGTAATCATCAAAATATAAAAGAATTCGAATAAAATTTGAATCAAAATAGCTCTGATATATCTCTAATAAATCTGATAAAATCCAGCCATCCAATAGGAATCCAACGGTCCAAAAATCATCAAAATTGGATGCAGTATCAACTCAGATCAGGTCGGATTAAATTCTGGCCATCCGATCGCACGCTTGATGGAGGAAATCTGGCCGTAAATCACACGCTTGAGAGTTTGATCGCAGTCAGGAGCTTTCTAGACCATCGGATCATCGCCTGGATTGAGCGCTGCCGTCCGATAGTGATCCGCGTGATGTTTGTAGCTGAATAAAATCCAGAAGCAACCATAGCCGTCCGATCCTGATCGCAAATAACCACATCCGTTCGATCGCGCAATCACTGTTCCCATGGACCGTGGACCGGCCGCACCACACACCGCAACCAATCAGCGCACTGTTGTCGGGCGAAAAGACTAAATTACCCTTGTGAGCCGCGATAAATTTCTGTAGACCCTTTAGGGGTCTAGGTCCACCACATGGCAATCTCTGATTCGTCGGATTTTGCTGAGCTGGCGGTCCACGCCTGGATCGTGGACCGACTGATGGCTTCAACGGCTGAGTCAGCTTTGATGGCTTGGTGGCTCGGCTTGCGGAGCCGGCTGAGCCGTTTTCTTTTTTTATTTAATTTTTATTTATTTTATATTTTTTAAAAATTCATATCTTTTCCATTTTAGCTCCATTTTACTTGAAATTTATTTCGTTGTGATAAAAAAAATGAGCTCTTTCTATTGATAATAAAATTTTATTTTTTAATTTTTATTATTTTTTATTATTTTTTAATTAATAAAAATATGAATTTTTTAAAAATTATATATAAATTGATTAATAATTTTTAAAAATTAATATAAATTAATTAATAAATTAATATTTTTATTGGTGAATTTATGATGCTTATCACACCCCTCAACTTAAGCTTTGCTCATCCTCGAGTAAATAAAGAATTAAGTTTTAAATACCTTTTAACTTTAGAGTTTCGAATTTTACCTAAGCAATTTTCAAAATGGCCATTGATATTCAGTAGAGCTTAAATGAGACATATCATTGGGGTATTAATACTTATCAATAGAAAAATTAAGTAAAGAATATTAAATTTTTCAGAACTTTTTCTAAATTATCCTACCTTTATCTCTGATTTGTCTAATTTCATATAGGCAGGTGTATTCATTTATTAATTTTTATTTTTACATTGCCCACTTTTTGATGTGAATATCATTGCTTACTTAGGCAATGGGACCCGATTACTTGGTGGGAAACCAATGTTTCTTTTTTTTTTTTTTTTTTTTAACATTGTACCACTATTGAGTGTCTTAACTCCTTAAGCTTTCTATTTAATCCATGTAGTGAGTCTTGGACCAATGACTCTCAAACCAGTTGGCTTTAGGACACTAGGTATAGAATACCCCTCGGGCTTACTAGCTCGAATCAAATAGGCTACGAGTTAAGACTAGCTTTACAATCTTTGCCCTTCCCACCTTTTGACGCGAAACTCAATGCTTGCTTAGGCAAAGAGGCTCGGTTACTCAGTGAGAAGTACTTGGAAACTATTTTATTAAAATAAATTTTTATATGAAGAAACGTATAGTTACCCTACACAAGCCTATAAAAAGTAGACTTTTCTTTGATGCTAGTAGAAATAATTAGAAATGCTCCAAGAAAATTTTTTTTATGTTCTGGACTTAACTCTTTACTGAATTTTCTTAATACTTGATTCCTCAATATCTCATAGATTCTCTAATCTGTGCATCAATTTTCTTTTTTAAAATGCTTAGTTTAATTTGATTCTTAAGCGTAATCAAGTATCTAAATACTAAATACTAACTTTTTCAAGGACTTAAAATTTTAAAATTTTTATTTTTCTCTCCCCCCAACTTAATCGACATTATCCTCAATAGAAAAGAAGAAAAAATAAAGGATGTAATAAAAAACATGAAAGAATACACCTAACTCAGTATATATATATATCTTTTTTGGTCCAGCACATGCCTTTAAAAATTTGAGCTCTCCCTCCAACTTATTCAAATTATCCTAAAAAAATAAACTAAAAAAAATAAATTAGATAAAAACTAAATATTGGGTTGCCTCCCAACAAGCGCTAAGTTTACCGTCTTCAGCCAGACACAATGTAGCTCACTATCCTGTGTCGAATATTGGATTGACAAATTTTTAATGGTTTTGGATTGCCAATCTCAGAAAGTTGATGTTGATTTTTAATTTCATTATTGATATATTCACTGTTAATTTTTGGGATATATTTTATGATTCCATTCTCAGACCCATGTTTATTAAGAATTTCTCCTATTTGTTTTTCTAAAATGCTCATGAATGGAGTTTTAGGAGTTAAGTTTGATTCAATGGGTGCTGGAATGGTGACTAAAGGCGGTTTTAATTCTGGAGGTAAATTAATGTAATCCTGCTTAAACAACTCCATTGACATTTTATTACATGCCTTTTGATTTTTATAAGAAGAACCAGCTTCTAGGGTTGAAGGGAATAGGACATTAGGTTTATAAGTCTCGGATAAATCATCTATTCTCTTTTCCCTTATTTCTATCTTATTTAAACTAGAACTAGCATCAGTACTAATTCCTGACTTGGGTTCTTCTATGTGGTTAGTCTCAGTACTAACCAGTTTCTCTAAATTTTCATTTTGGCTAGCATCAGTACTAGCCTCTCTCACCTAATCTTGGTATGGGTCCATAAGAATTCTATAGCTTTTAAGTTCAGGAATTACTTTGGTATTCTCAAATTGAGGATTCTTAGATGAAACATTGGATTGATAATTTAATCCAGATGGTTGGTGGTCATTAGGTGGATTGTTTGAAATTGGTAGGTTCGGTAGTTGATCTAGTTCTCTCCTCATGTTAGACTCAACTAATTGTCCTATTTGAGCTTCTAGTCTGGCGATAGATTGCTGTTGAGTCAGAATCAATTATTGAAGTTGGTTGATCTATCATCAGCTAGATTGGTCTGTTGAGGAGGTGGGTATGAGGGTTGATTATAATATGATGGCTGAATAAACTGACTAGGCTGACCATTATTATAGGCATAATTTTGATAATTTTGCTCAAGTGAAATTTAGGTCTGAGCCTGAGTCTGTTGGGACATCCAAGAAAAATTATGGTGGTTACTCCAATGTTGGTTATATGAATTTGAAAATGGGTCATTAATCAATTTGGAGTATCCTTGAGTAGCTTGAACTTGTTCTTGGATAAAATGTGGAAATTGTGCAGCCATAGGACATTCACTCACATGATGGGTTGGGCTAGCATAGATTGAATAATTCTCCTGATAATTAGAAGATGATGTGAATTATGCAGAAGATTGTTGACCTAGGGTTAGGAGTTGATCTATTTTCTGAGCAAGAAGGTCAACTTTATCTAATTTTTGGACTATTAGATTTATATTAGCCATTTGATTATTATATTTAATGTGAATCAACCATTCAATTACGTTTAACTAAATCAGAAAAAGCGATTTCCTACCATGCATGTATTAGTGTAACCCTAATATATGGTTAACAAAAATTTTAGAATTTTTTTTAATTAATTTTTTTTATTATTATTTTATTATATTAAAAATTATTTTTTTAAATTATTTTATTTGTTAATTTTAATTTAATTTAATTTAATTTAATTATCATTTTTAATATTTTTTAGTTAGTTTAATTTAATTTTTGTTTTATTTTATTTTTATTTTATTTTTAGAGGAGTAAGGAGAAGAGTTCTAAAGAAAAGATCCTAAGGAGTCCTAGAACTAAGAAGAAAGAGAAGAATTAGGTTTAATTAGATTTAATGTTGGTTAGCAATCAAGTTGGTCAATCAATCCTGACTAAAGGTTGTCCTAGATCTAGACAGCTCCTAACTGCCAAGGTCACCTTCAAGCCCTCCAAGTGTAGGATTAGCCAATCAACTAGCCAGGTAAGTGTAAGGTTGGTGGGAGTCCCTCCGTTGCTTGCCTTAGACACCAATTGTGCTTGGCCAGGTAAGCGAACGGAATCAATTAGAAACCACCTTCCTTCGGGCCCAGTCATCTCTGAACCACTTTCCTAGACACCAGTCAAATTGACTTATCCTAACCTAGTTCAACTCTTAGGATTCCTTATCCTATTGAGCTCGAGTTCCTAGGGTTGATGTCTAATTGATTTTAATTTAAAGGTTTAGGTCAATGCAGGATGTTGGTTGGTTATTTGTGGGCTAAGGAAGGGTGATCAAATCCCCACCTTATCTTGTTTAATTGGGTTGTGCCCTTAATTTGATTTAATATGAATATGCACGAAGAGAAAAAAAAAATTCAATCAAAGGGTTTTATGCAATTTAAACTAGATGCATACAACTAATTGAATTCTGAAAGGCTTACCTTGCCTCAAGCAATCACCAAAAAAATAAAAATAAAAATAAAGATAAAAATAAAACTAATATGATGCATGCTCTAAGCAGTTAGGGTTTCTAATCTTATCATGAGGCTTTTAATTAGGTTTAAATAAATATTTTTTTAAAATTAATTTAAAAAATAAAATAAATAAATAAATAAAATAAAAAGAAAAGAGGACTAGGGTTAGGATTGATCTCACCAAAATTTGATGCTTTGATCGAGCTCTCCTCCGGAAGCAACCACAGCCGTCCGATCCTGACCGCAAACAACCACATCCGTTCGATCACGCAATCACTGTTCCCATGGACCGTGTGGACCGGCCGCACCGCACACCGCAACCAATCAGCGCCACTGTTGTCGGGTGAAAAGACTAAATTACCCTTGTGAGCCGTGATAAATTTTTGTAGACTCTTTAGGGGTCTAGGTCCACCACGTGGCAATCTCTGATTCGCCGGATTTTGCTGAGCTGGCGGTCCATGCCTGGATCATGGACCGGCTGATGGCTTCAATGGCTGAGTCGGCTTTGATGGTTTGGTGGCTCGGCTTGGCTTGGTGGCTCGGCTTGCGGAGCCGGCTGAGCCGTTTTCTTTTTTTATTTAATTTTTATTTATTTTATATTTTTTAAAAATTTATATCTTTTCCATTTTAGCTCCGTTTTACTTGAAATTTATTTTATTGTGATCAAAAAAATGAGCTCTTTCTATTGATAATAAAATTTTATTTTTTAATTTTTATTAATTTTTATTATTTTTTAATTAATAAAAATATGAATTTTTCAAAAATTATATATAAATTGATTAATAATTTTTAAAAATTAATATAAATTAATTAATAAATTAATACTTTTATTGGTGAATTTATGATGCTTATCAGTTCCTCACCTTGCAAAGGGCCTGATTTAGTCATCAGTGATAATGGGCTTCTAGGCCACTTCAATTGGCCCAAGCCCTTATCAACCATAGTCAAATCCACTACTTTAGATGGGCCTCCTCCCTAAGCCCATTTGGATGAGCACAATTGCTTAAGCACCTCAAAACTAGACCCAAATCTATTGGACTACAACCCAATCGCCACTCCCTTCTCTGGCGATCATTGTATTCATCGATTTCTACAATCGTCGGAATTAAGAGGAGAGCTCGATGAGCTCGATTGATCTCAAGGTGAATTCAGTCAAGATGGAGATGACCGCAACCCTAATAGTTCCAGCACTAAATCCAAACCCTTTCGAGGTCTCAAAACTTCCTTTTATCGGCTACCAAATCCTTCCCTTCACTAACTAGGGTCCAAATGGAGGCCATCTCCCCTACTCCTTGAGATCCTTCTCCATGGTACTACCATCAGCTCTCTCACCCTCCAATTCTACAACCATTGGCATCGAGATATGATCGATCAGATTTGCGTTGGATAAGCTCTTTGCTTAGATTGATGTCTCCGTGTCAGGCCCTTTCACTTGAGGAGAGAACTTGCATTGTCAAAATAGTCAATCTAGCCATGTTGAAGTAGAACATCATAGTGATCTCATACACAAAGGCCTACCATATAAACCTAGATCAACCTCTCATATGAATACTAGGCTTCAATGGTTGGGAAACATCAATCACTATCTTCACCCTCATAAAGCCAAATTTCTAGAGCTAATTAATGAATCCATCAATAAAGATCGAACGACCTATTGGATCATGGATCCTACGGATTTGATTCTATCCCAGTACTCTAATGGCTGATGTGGCATCCAAACCCAGACCATCACCATCTTTATCACATCAAATCCAAGGACAAAATCAGGGATCCATGGCTCCATAGCTAAGTTTCAACCCCCTATAATATATGGACTGAAGGAAATTGAGTAGGGTTTAGGCATGCTTTTCGAAATTTTTTTTTGAATTAATTATAGTAAAAGCAAAAATTAATCTAATATTAATTCTATAGCATGCATTGATCTAATCAATTATTCTACTCAGGATCTAAACATGTTAATATGTAATTTAAAATTTAAATGCGATCGATCAGCAAATCATATTTACTGACCGATTCGAGTTCAGAACTCGATACCTGTACGTAAGTAGTTGAACTCTATGATCTGAATCCACTGAAATAAGCCACTGGTATTATGCTATAGCTGCACATACGTCTGACCTCTATGGTTGGTCCACATGGAGCTCTTGATCCCAACCAGCTCCACTAGAGTGCTAGCTCCTCATCGGAGCCTTCGATGGCTGATCTTGATTGATCCAATCAATCATCTTTTTTTTGATCTTTTGGATGCTCCAAAAAATCAAAACTTACTTTTTGGAGGATGATGAGATGGTGTTTCAAATTTAGTGGCAATCCGATGCTCACAACACTCAATCTCTCCATCCGAACCTAGGGTCCCAACTCTAAGGTTTTTCACTCATCGAAAATTCTGATGCCCAGAAACTCTCTCACACCCACTTCTTTTTGAATTTTCCTGTAAAACAATTTTCTACGAGTAGAGGGACTCTCCATCTCCCTTACACTCACTTTCAAACCCCTTTTTAAATGAGTGACAATAAGAGAAAAAAAGGAGAAAAGGTGGCATTGGAAAGTATGTGGCGTAGGAAATAATGTTTGACTTTTCCACCCTAGAAAGCTACGCCCCATGATAAGTGGTAAAAATATATGAATAAAAGTATTAAATTATAAAATAAATTAATCTATTTTTTTAGAAATTAATACTTTTGTTAATCTTATATAGAAAAAAAGAGCATCAATATGAAGATCTTATTTTTCTGGTTCAGATGAAATAAATTTCAGACAAAACGGACTTTAAACAAGTCCAAAATTGAATTTCAAAAAAAGAGAAAAAAAAAGAAAAGTCGGTCCGATTCAAACCAGTTTAGAAAAATTGGCTCAGCAGACCGCCCGATCTGATCACACCTAGCAGACCACTCGTTGACGCCAAGCTGACGTTGGCATTTTTTGCGGCACATGGTGGACCATTTGGAGGGCATTTTGGGAATTTCACATGGAGAAGCATGCTCTGATTGGCTAAAGAATGCGGCGGTCCACGCAACATCGAGCTCGTGTATGGTCTATAGAGAGCAATTTGAGAATTCTGTCTGATCCGATGGATGCCTTTCACTTTGATTTGATCGGATGGTCGAAATGTATGCGCTAACAAACGGCAGATGCAACTCCCGATCGAGATCCAATGGCTGAGATTCATTCCGACTTTAAAACTAAGAATCAAAGGCTTCTCTGTGCACGATCTGATGGCCCAGATTTGATCTTCAAGGCTGATCCAATGGTCCAAATGAATTCGCACTTGATTTGGGATTTTAAGATGATTTTTGAGTGATTTTTGGATCATTTGATCGATATCCAATGGTTAGAATTGATCCAGGACTCTTTTTGAGTTATTTTGAGAGTTTTAAACCTGATTTCAATTGGATTTTGGTGGGGAGATCACCCAGATTATTTAAAAGTCCTGTTGTTGTCAAAGAAAAGGGGAGAGTCAGAGAAAAAAAGATATAGAGAGTTTTGGGAAGAGAATTTTAAGAGAGAGAAAAGAGAGATAGAAAGAGAAGAGAGAGGTAGAGGGAGTTTTGAATAGAGATTTTTGAGAGAGAGAAAAGAAATTTTTTTTTTAATTTTTTTTTCTTCTTCCGATAATCAGAACATCGATCAAAGGGCTTCTCTTCTTCTTCTTCAAGTTTTCCACACCAAAAGCAACGGACAACCAATTTCAGCAATCAAACAGTCTAATTTCTTTATGCTTTTTATTTTATTTGCTATTTTTGAACTTGTTATCATGAACTAAATTTTTTTTTACTAAGGCTATGATGTAGCCACTCTTTTGATGCAATATTCAATGTGAATTATTTTTAATTTTAAATTTTATTCATGAGGAGTATATAAATCTGATCTTAATGCTATTAGATTACTGACCATCTTCTAATTGATATGATGAATATAGATGTTACGGATCAAGTACATCTATGTTATTGCTTCTTGATTATATACCTTATATTATGAATCAAATTAGAATTCATATGCATGCAGGAATTTTAGTGCGCTTTGGATGCAGCGTATTTTAATTAGAGGGTTTTACAAAACTTATTGCATTAATATTTATTTAAATTACACCTGGACCAAAGGATAATTAATAAATATTGATAGTTTTGCTATGCCTGGACCAAAGGATAGTGAATAAATTAGGAGACTCCACCGTCACATGAAATAAAATTAATCTAAATAACTGAATATTGTATTGATCGAGTTGGTGAATCCGATTGTCTTAGTAATATATTGCTCTTAAGTTTAAAACCCTAATAATTATACTCTTCCTATTTCCTTAAAATTTTTAATTATTTCTTTATTTTATTCTTTAATTTCTTATTCTCATAAATCGAGTCTTCTAAATAAAGCATAGGAAAGAGCTTTTCAGTACTTATTTTTCAATCCTCTAGGGATGATACTCTACTCATTTACTTTATTACTTGATCGACTGGTGCACTTGCCATAGCTATAGATTAGCACGCATCAAGTTTTTGGCACCGTTGTCGGGATTGTGTCTAAAATAATATTAAAATTTTGATCCTAGCTTTACTTTAGAATTTTATTTTTAATTTTTATTATTTTTAAAAAAATTTTGTTCAATGCATGACACGTACTGGACATAGTAACTTACTACCTTTAGATCCAAAAATTGAAAGGACTATTAGAAGACTACAATAAGAAAGAAACATGGATAGCTGAAGATCCTAACGACATCAATCTAGGATTGGATATGGCGACCGAAGGACAGCATGAAGCTATTCGACCAGTACATCATCCATTAAATGATTACATCACACCATCTATAGCCGATGCAGCTTCGAGCATCAGGAGACCGCCTGTATGAGCAAACAACTTTGAAATAAAATCGACGATGATCCAGATGATTCAATCAACTGTCCAATTCAGTGGACATATGCATGATGATCCGAATGCCCATATTTCTAACTTTCTTGAACTTTATGATACTTTTAAAATTAATGGGGTGTCGGATGATGCTATTAGATTAAGGATTATTTTCTTTCTCTTTATGGGACAAAGCTAAAAGTTGGCTTCATTCTCTTCCTGCAGGTTCTATCACAACTTGGGATGTCCTAGCCCAAAAATTCTTAGCCAAGTACTTTCCACCTTCCAAGACTGCCAAGATGCACAACGATATCACTTCTTTTATGCAGATGGACATGGAGACACTATATGAGGCTTGGAGAGCATTTCAAGGAACTACTGAGGAGATGTCCACATCATCAACTATACCCGTATGGCTTTCAGGTACAAACTTTCTATAATGGTTTATCTCCTACTAATCATTCTATGATTGATGCAGCAGCAGGAGGAACCATTAATCAAAAAATGGAGGAAGAAGCCTTCGATCTGATCGATGAGATGGCATCAAATAGCTATCAAGTGGCAGACAGAACGCATGATGCCAAAAAGACTAGCAGCTATGCAGGGAGTAGATTGCGTGCCAACCTTACTAGCTGAAATTGCAGCCCTTAGAGCCAAAGTCAACAACTTGAAGGGAACAGCTATGCATATTCAGAGCATCACTTATGACCTCTGTATGGAGGAGGACACGATACGAGCAATTGCCTAGATAGGTAATCCTTTTGCTAAAAGCAACTGATATAGCTAATTATATGTTGGTAATTTTTTTAGGCCACAACAAAACAATCCCTACTCCAACACATACAATCAAGGGTGGAGGCAGCACCCAAATTTCTCATGGAGTAATCAAAATGCAGCACAACAGCCACCCCCGAGATTCCAAGTACCTGAAAAAGAAGTCCAACATGGAAGAGCTGATGGTCAAATTTATGCAAAACCAAGAAGCAACTATAAAAAATTTAGAAGCCAAACTTAGACAGGACCAAGCAGCAGCAATTCGAAACTTGGAGATGCAAATAGGTCAAATGGCTAAGATAATCTCCGAGAGACCTCAGGGATCCTTGCCCAGCAACATGGAGACCAATCTAAGGGAGCAAGTCAATGCTATCACCCTAAGAAGTGGTACAAAGCTGGAGGAGCCTACATCAGAAGAAAGAGACTGAAGAGCCAACTACAAATAAGGAACCATCAACTAAAATTCGTCAGTCACCAAAACAACCAGCAGATGGATGGTCTCCTAGGTATACAGTTTGCTGATCCAAATGTGAAGCCCTACGTGCCGCCACTACCATTCCAGAGAGACAAATACAGCATCCAGATAAGAAATTTTCTAACTTTTTCAAAATATTAAAGAATTTACATATTAATATTTTTTTTGTAGATGCTATCACTCAAATGCTCAGGTATGCCAAGTTTCTCAAAGAAATCCTAACAAATAAGAAAAAGCTGAAGGAGCATGAGAGAATAAATTTGAATGAAGAATGCTCAGCAATACTTCAAAATAAATCATCATAGAAGCTAAAAGATCCAGGGAGTTTTACTATCCCTTACATTATTGGTGATTGTAGTTTTGATAAAGTTTTATGTGATTTAGGAGCAAGTATTAATCTCATGCCTTTTTTTATTTTTAGAAAGCTGGATCTAGGAGAACCGAAGCCTACCACTATTGCTCTTCAATTAGCCGATAGATCCATCAAATATCCAAGAAGTATAGTGGAGGATATCTTGGTAAAGGTAAACAAGTTTTTTTTCTCTATTGATTTTATTGTTCTTGATATGGAAGAAGATTATGATGTACCCCTTATTTTAGAGAGACCCTTTTTAGCTATTGGAAGAGCTTTAATAGATGTTCAACAAGAAAAATTAATTCTTAGAATCCAAGATGAATAAGTTACTTTTAATGTTTTCAAAGATACTAAACATCCTAATGATAATCAAACTTATTTTCTAATTGATATTATTGATAATTTAGTATATAAAAATTCTATAGAAAATAGGTTTAAGACTATAAAAGCTAGCAATGTCCAATTGAAAAAGAGCTCGACCAAACATGAAAGTATTTCAATTAAAGTGGCACCAGATTGATTCAACTCAGAACTCAAAGAAAGTCAAGTTGAAGACTATAAATCAGAACTACTAGATAGATTATTTCTTTTCTTTTTAGTTTTGATCATTTTTTTTTCTTTTATTTTTCAATAATTTATTATTTTTTTTACTACTTTGGTGTATATTTTTAATTTTGTAGAAAAAAATCAATAAGAGCTCAAGCAAAATTTCAAAGCTTTAAAGAACCAGATTGAACCAAATCAGGTGTATTCCTTCCTATCCTTTATTGCACCCTTTTATTTTTCTTTCTCCTTTAAGACAATGTAGAATAAGTTAGGGGGCAAAAAAAAAAAGGGCAGTGTGAAAGCAACCTTAATTCATGAGTATAAAATTGAGAATGTATAGAAAATTGATCAAAATAGGTGATAAGAGAGGATACTTTTATCCTTTAATTTAACACTGAAATGCTAAAGTTAGTCATCATGAACATAAGTGTTGTAGATCTTGGATGTACTCTAAGAAAGTTTTTAATTATATTGACTAAAAAATTTACTTCTAAAGCTCAATGCTTAGTTAGTAGTATTTTCTAAACTTTTTGATCTTTAGTTCTAGATTTTATTTTTTTGATGGATAATCTTATTGAAATATGGTATTAAATAAAACATTGCTAAAGGACTAGCAATGACTAAGTTGGGGGGCGTAATAAGTAGTAAAAATATACTAATAAAAGTATTAAATTATAAAATAAATTAATCTATTTTTTATAGAAATTGGTACTTTTATTAATCTTATGTAGGAAAGAAAACCACCAATATGAAGATCTTATTTTTCTAGTTCAGATAAAATAAATTTTAGGCAAAATGGACTTCAAACGAATCCAAAATTAAATTTCAAAAAAAAAAAGCCGATCTGGTTCAAATCGGTTCAGAAAAATTGGCTCAGCAGACCGCCCGATCCAACCACACCCAGTAGACTGCCCGCTAACGCAATGCTGACGCCAAGCTGATGTCAGCATGTTTTGCAGTGCACGGTGGATCGTTTGGAGGACATTTCGAGGATTTCACATGGAGAAGCGTGCTCCGATTGGCTGAAGAATGCGGCAGTTCATGCAATACTGGGCTCGTGTATGATCTACAGAGGGCAATTTGAGAATTCTGTCTAATCCGACGGACGTCTTTCACTAGGATTTGATCGGACGGCCGAAATGCATACACTAACGAATGGTAGATGCAGCTCTTGGTCGAGATCCAACGACTCAGATTCATCCTGACTTTAAAACTAAGAATCAGAGGCTACTCTGTGCATGATCTAATGGCCCAAATTTGATCATCAAGGCTGATCCAATGGTCCAAATGAATTCCAAATTTGATTTGAAATTTTAAGATAATTTTTGAGTGATTTTTGGATCGTTTGATCAACATCCAACAGTTAGAATTGATCCAGGACTCTTTTTGAGTTATTTGAGAGTTTTAAACCTAATTTCAATAGGATTTCGGTGGGGAGATCACCCAGATTATTTAAAAGGCCTGCTATTATTGAAGAAAAGGGGGCAGTGAGAGAAAAAAAAGATATAGAGGGTTTTGGGAAGAGAATTTTAAGAGAGAGAAGAGAGATAGAAAGAGAAAAGAGAGGCAGAGAGAGTTTTGAATAGAGATTTTTGAGAGAGAGAAAAGAAAGTTTTTTTTTATTTTTTTTTTTTTCTTCTTCTGACAATCAGTACATCGATCAAAGGGCTTCTCTTCTTCTTCATCAAGTTTTCTACACCAAAAGCAACGAACAATCAATTTCAGCAATCAAACAGTCTAATTTTTTTATACTTTTTATTTTATTTACTATTTTTAAAATTATTATCATGAACTAAATTTTTTTTTACTAAGGCTAAGGTGTAGCCACTCTTTTGATGCAATATTTAGTATGAATTATTTTTAATTTTAAATTTTATTCATGAGGAGTATATAAATTTGATCTTAATGTTTTTAGATTACTGACCATCTTTTAATTAATCTGGTGAACATAGATGTTACAGATTAAGTACATCTACGTTATTGCTTCTTGATTATATACCTTATATTATGAATCAAATTAGAATTCATATGCATGCGGGAATTTTAGTGCGCTTTGGATGTAGCATATTTTAATTAGAGGATTTCACAAAACTTAATGTATTAATATTTATTTAAATTACACCTGGACCAAAGGATAATTAATAAATATTGATAGTTTTGCTACGCCTGGATCAAAGGATAGTGAATAAACTAGAAAACTCCATCGTCACATGAAATAAAATTAATCTAACAACCTGAATATTGTATTGATCGAGTTGGTGAATTTGATTGCCTTAGTAATACATTGCTCTTAAGTTTAAAATCTAAATAATTACACTCTTCCTATTTCCTTAAAATTTTTAATTATTTCTTTATTTTGTTCTTTAATTTCTTATTCTCATAAATTGGTCTTCTAAATAAAGCATAGGAAAGTACTTTTCAATACTTATTTTTCAATCCTCTAGGGATGATACTCTACTCATTTACTTTATTACTTAATCGACTGGTGCATTTGCCATAGCTATAGATTAGCATGCATCACCCCACTCAGATATTCTCTCTCTAAGAAACCTTCCCACACCCCTCTCTAATCCTTCATATTAACCCATGCATGCCTAGAGAAAAATCCTTTTTAAAAAGTGTGACATAATGGAAAAAATGCATGGATAAGGGAGGTTAGTGGGTTTTAACCATCTCCACTTGAATTCAAAATTTAAGTGTATTCCTCATCCGAATCCGACACTCCCTAAAGTGATTAATGCACAGAATAACTCTTCTTCTATGTGCCCACACCCAGAAAGGCACAAAAATGTGCATTGAAAGCATAAGGGGCGTGGAGAAATGGATAAGTCTTGAGTGGGTTAGGGGGTTTCAATCAATAATAATCTAAGTTGAATTAAAAATTCAACTTAAATTTAAACCAGCCCAACCCTTAGACCAGATCAAAGAGAGAAGAGAGAGGGAAGGGGGGGGTAGAAACCTCTCTTCTATCTGAGAAAAACTTACATAGAAAAGCGATGGGGCATGGGAAAAGGTGGAAAAGTTAAATATGGTGGGCATTAGGAAGAGTTTGAATTCAAATCTCATTTAACTTGGTCCAAATTGGTTTCAACCAAATCAATTAATTTAAATCAATTAAATTAGGTTAAATCTAACAAAATTAGACTTAATCCAACCTAATAAAATTTTAATCAAATTAAAAATTAATTAGGTTCAGTCTCTGATCAAATCAGGATCAAATCTCTCATAGCGATTAGGTCATCTCTTAACCTAATCGGGTCAAATCCAATCAAATCAAATTCAATCAAACTTGATTGAATCCTCATCACTCAATCAAATTGAATTAATCAGTAATCAAATTATCAATTAATCCTCCAAAAATATAGAGTCCTAATTTAGTGGGTGTTTGGGCAACAAAATTCCATCAACATGAAACTCTTGAAGAGTTCCAAACCAATGAAACTCTTAAATCCAGTGTTCCAAATGAATGAAACTTGCGATCATAGAGTTCTAGACCTATGGGACTCTTGATTAGAGAGTCTCAGACAAGTAGAACTCTGAGTTTCAGTCTAGTGGAACCCATAAAAGTAGAGTCCTAGTCTAGTGGGACTCCTGATCACAGAGTCCCAATCCAATGGAACTCTTGCCACAGAGTTCTGACCATTGGAACTCTTAATCAACCATCAGATCAGGTAGAAACTCCTATTATGTATGACCCCATAGGTTTGAATCCTAAGCCGATAGCATAGAAACTAATTTTCTGTACCAATTGATGTGACCATCTAGCAATGATACCCGATGTCCAGATAGATCGAAAAGTCGCAATGCAATAATGATGAACCTGTGGCATATAGTTACCGTATAATTCATTCCCTTGACCTCGATGCTCAAAGGATGATCTAGGATTTACTTCCAATTCTAAAATTCATCCACAATGTATTTTAAAATTCAATGTCCATCACATGGACCACCCCAACCGAGGGTTTGCTAAATTAAAATACAGTGATGCACTTGCTCCAATACTTGGAGACATCAATCCCATCTTGACTCATGCATCGACTTCATAAGTACTTAACTGGATCCAGTAACCTTTCATCACTGAATTAGAAATTCAGGTAGTCCAATACTTAAGTGCAGTGAGTTGCTAGTAAGTTACCATGGTGATCTCAGGTCTAAGAAATACTTATACCCATATCCTTTATGAGCAACTCTTGACAGCATAGAGCTTTGCAGTTTGATCACATTCAGTAAAATGTACCCCTGTACTTCTCCTGCATGCCATAATAGTATCTTTATACTTCTTAGTTAAGAGGACCACCAACACTTATGGCATACAATGACCTACACTTGATACATTATCGTCCTGGATAACAACGAATCATTTGGTTGTGAACACGTTTAAGGACTAAATGATAAATCCTTCTTTGTCGAATTTAAATAGTCCTAAGGACTTCATCATAAAAAAGTTCATTATAGGAAGATGCACAAAGTGATGAAAATATGAAAATAATAATTTTATTTATTAATAATTCAAGTATATTTTATAAATCAGCTTAACCATCTACAATCTAGATGATTGGCTTTTGGATATAATTTCCAACAACTCCCACTTAGACTAAAGCCACTCAAAATAGTATTGAATACCCATCTTCTATTTATGATTGTCGAACTCTTTGATTTCGAGAGCTTTAGTAAAGGGGTTGGCCACGTTCTCTTTTCCATCGATCTTCTGAAGTTCAACAATATCTCGTTCCACGATCTCTCATACAAGATGGTATGACGCAGAATGTGCTTGGTGTGCTGATGTGCCTTCGGCTCCTTCGCTTGAGCTATGGCTCCAATGCTATCACAGTATAGAAGAACCAGACCATCCAAGGAGGATGCCACCCCCAGCTCACCGATGAACTTTTGCAACCATAGCTTTCTTCACAGCATTAGATGCTGTGACGTACTCCACTTCGCACGTAGAATCGACCATAGTGTGCTGCTTGAAACTCTTCTAGTAGATCGCTCTACTATTCAGGATAAACACATAATCGATACACTCTTACTATCATCATGATCTAACTGAAAATTAAAATTAGTGTATCCCACTAATTTCAAGTCAGTATTTCTATAGATGAGCCACTGATCCTTAGTATTTCTTAAATACTTTAGGATTGTCTTTACAACTTTCTAGTGTTTCTCACTTGGATCAGACTGATATCTACCACTATCCCTAGTGAGTATGCCACGTCTGGTCTTGTACATGTCATGGTGTATATAATAGAATCCACTACTGAAGCATATGGTATTCTACTCATATGCTCTCTCTTGAGGAGTTGTCGGATAATTCCACTTCGAAAGAAAAATTTTATGGCCTATCGAGAAATAGCACTTCTTGAAATTCACCATGCTGAACCTCTTCAGCATGGTATCAATGTATGTGGACAAGAACAATCCAAGCAATCTTTTAGATCTGTCCCTACAGATATTCATCCTTAGAATGGATGCTTCTTCCAAGTCTTTCATGGAGAATTGAGACGACATCCAAACCTTTATTTCCTATAGAGTAGGGATGTTATTCTCGATTAAGAAATAATCATCCACATACAAAATAAGAAATATGACTACAGAACCATTAGCCTACTTATAGATGCAAGATTCTTCTCTATTCTTAACGAAGCCATTCGTTCTGATCATCTTATCAAAATGCATGTTCCAACTTCGAGATGCTTGCTTCAATGCATAGATGAATCTCTGAAGCTTGCACACCTTGGACTCATCTATGGATGTGAAACCCTCAGGCTGTATCATACACACCTCTTCGTCCATCTCTCCATTTAGAAAAGCTATCTTCATATCCATTTGCCAGATCTCATAGTCTAGGTATGCTGCTATCACAAGCATGATCCGAATGGACCTGAGCATTGCCACCAAGGAAAATATCTCATCATAGTCAATACCATAATGCTGACGATATCCCTTAGCAATCAGATGGGCTTTATAGGTCTCTACCTTTCCATCTATGCCTCATTTTTTTTTGAAGATCCATTTACATCCAATGAATTTTACCCCTTTAGGTGGATCAACTAGTGTCCATACACATTGACCTTCATAGACTCCATTTCAGACTTCATAGCATCTAGCCATTTATCGGAGTCATACCTCTGCATGGCATCCATGTAGGTGATCAGATCCTCATTGTTCTTATCGAGTTTAATAGGATCACCATCCCGAACTAAGAAATCATAGTATCTATCAAACTGATGTGGTACTCTACCGAATCTCCTTGGTGCCTCTTCAATAGACTCTAGGTTTGATCTTATCAAATCCAATTCTGTAGGTTCACTAGAATGTATCGATTTGTCCACCTATCGAACTTCACTAAGCTCAATATTAGAGGTAGCAGTTCCTTCTATAAAAAACTCTTTTTTCAAAAAGACTATCCTATTGCTGACAAACATTTTTTACTCTTCAGTAAGGTAGAAGTAATAACACCTAGTAATAATACCTACAAGCATTTCACATAAGCCAAACATCCCCAAATCCTACGGTAAGAGAGTGTCGGCCTACGATCAGTCAATATCTCATATGGAGTCTTTATGACAAACTTGCTCGAAACATTATTCAAATCAAAACAAGCAGTCTCGAGTGCATACCCTCAAAATAAAATTAGCTGACTTGCAAATCCCATCATGGACCAAACCATGTCTAATAGGATTCATTTCCTCCTTTCAGATACACCATTATGTAGTGGTTTTCCAAGAGAGATCCATTGTGAGAGAATCCCATTCTCTCCAAGATATATCAAAAACTCATTGAAAATGTATTCACCATCTTGGTCAGACCGAAGAGTTTTAATACTCTTCTCAAGTTATTTTTCAACCTCATTTCGATATCATTTAAATATTTTAAATAAATCAAATTTACTCTATTAGGAATGTGTCCTAAAGTCAATCATCAGTCTGTTGATGGTTGAGCTATACTTTTATAATTATATTTAAATTATGAATTAATAAAAATTATTTTAGCATTTTTCATCATAAATTTTTTTTGTCTTCTAATGAACTCCTATGTTCTGATGAAGTTCTTAGGACTATCTAGATTCGACAAAGAAGAATTTATCATTTAGTCCTTAAAATAGTTTATGACCAAATGATATGTTGTTACTTAGGATGACAACATTTATCGAGTATAGATCGTTGTGTGCCATATAGGTTGGTTATCCTCATAACCAAGGAGTGTTGAGACACTAGTATAGCATGCAAGTGAGATGTATAGGTACATCTACACTGAACATGACCAACTTCGGAGCTTTTCTGCTGTAAAGATTAGCTCCGATGGAATATAGGTATAAGTATCCCTCCAAACTGAGATCACCATAGTGACTTTCAAGCAACTCACTATGCTTTGGTGCCAGACTACCTGAATTTCTAATTCAGTGATGGAAGGTTTCTGGGCACAATCAAGTACTTAAAAAGTTGGTGCATGTATCAAGATGGGATTGACCACTCCTATTTTTAGGAGCTGTATTTAATTATATTTTAATTTAGCAAAGCCTTGATTAGGATAGTCTTAATGAGGAGTCACGAGACTAATTGCTTTGAGATATGACATGGATGTATTTTATAGGGTTCACAGTCTAACCCTGAGTCATCTATTACATAGAGATCATATGGATGAATTATACGATAACCATATTCACGTAGGTTTTGATTATTGTGATTGTGACTATTCGACCTATCCGAACGTTGGGTACCATTGCTAGATGGTCACTTTGATTAGTATAAAAAGTGGTTTCTATGCTATCGGCTTAGGTTTGAACCTGCGGAGTTACACACACTAAAGGTTTCTACCTGATCTGTTGGCTATGGTCAAGAGACCCACTAGACTGGAACTCTTCAACCAAATATTCTATAACATTAGGACACTGAGTCCTACTTCTCTAAAACTCATTGATCAAGAGTATGGACTCTGTGATTGCAAGTTCCATTCATTTTGGACACCGGGGTCAAGAGTTCCACTGGAGTGGGACTTAGATTAGGATTTCATATCGATGAACTCTATTGCCCGATGACCTACTGAATTTGGACTCTAATTTTATGAGAGATTTTATTAGTAATTTGATCACTAATTAACTTAATTTGATTGAGTAATTATTTTTGGTTCAAGTCCAATTGAATTAGGTTTAGTTGGGTTTGACCCAATTAGGCCACGAGTTGACCTAATCACCGAGGAGTTTTGAACCCTGATTTGATCAGAAGTTGGGCTTGATCAATTTTTAATTTTATTAGAATATAATTGAGTCTAATTAAGCATAAATATATTGGATTTAATTTAGTCTAATTGGACCTAACCAACTTTTATTGGGTTGGTTCAATTGGTTGAAGTTTAGAATTCAAAGACTAGTTTGACTAGTCTTCCCATGCACCACATTTAAACCCTATGCCCCATTTAAATTCTGAATTAATTCTCTCATACCTTTTTTCTCATGAACATAAGAGATTTTGACTGGTCTTTCCTCGTCCTCAAGGGATAAGTTATGGTTAGTTGCCATTCAAATTCAAAAAGAGTTTGGATTTGGATCAGCAACAACCATATCTTATCCCTGCGCCACCTAAACTTTTGTGCACCTATTATCTCCACATGAAAGGGGTTTCTCATGGATTTTTCCTTGCTGAACAGTGGGCGCACAACTCCTTTCCACATCCCAATTAATTTTAATTTTAGTTAGTTGAAGTTTTGGATTAAAATGAGATTTCAATTCAAAACTAGCAACCAATTTGTTCTCATCTTCCCACACATATGTGACACTGTTTGGTGAAAAATAAAAAGGAGAGATTTTTGGAACATGCAAAAATCAATCTAAAAAGAAGTAGAGGACTTCTATGAGCCTGTGTGTGTGTGAGAAAAAAAAATTTAAAATTCCTATGAGAAGAGAAATTAGAGAGGGGCTAGTGTAGGGTTTTCATTAAGTGCACCCCTAGGTATTTGACCAAGGGTTTGGGAAGAGATTGCATGAGCTACGAGCATCCAAAGCCTACAAAACTTTAGAGATAACATCCTCTACCTCTCTACTATGTCTACCAGTGACTTGAAGCATCCATAAAGCCCGTAGATGAAGATCGAAGTTGTTCGATCAAAATAGTACCTGAAGCATTCTAGCATCGAGCTAGCACTCATGGAGAGCCGATCAGGACCAGAAACCTCATGTTGATGATCTATGGAGACTAGATATTTGTGTGGCTGCATCATGACCAATGAACCTCCTTGATAATGATCAGATCATGGTGATCAACTACCCATAAAAAGGTATTATGCTCTGAACACATAGATGTAGTAAATAGTTTGTTGTATAGTTTTATTTTTCAGATCTATATGAATGCATGCATATTATGTTTAGATCCTTAGTGTAGGGTTTAATATTTTGATATGATTAGTAGGTAATTAATTAGATTAATTATTTTTTTTATTATACTTTTACTATTTTTGAAAAAAATTTTGAAAGTAGTACTGCAAATCCTGCACTATTTTCTTTCAAATGGTATCAGAGTAAAATTCACTAAACATGATATGCTTGCATATTTAGATTGATAATTTAGATTTGATCTAAATATTAATCTAATAATCTAATTAATTAGATCTAAAAATTAAAATCAAGATTACACGGACTACAGGTTATCCTACTGTAGTAATTACCTCCTATAGTGCAAAGATTGTCATTGTACGTGCTTGATCTTATAGTTGATCATAAAATTTTTAGATTAGATCTAATTTTTATGATATGATAAATTAGATTTTAATCTAATTTTTGATTATGAATGCATGTTTAGATAGGATCTAAAGTTTGATTCATGATTTAGTATTATGTAGTGTACATAGTTTTAGATTAAACCCTACAACTAGTGTTGTTTGTGAACTGAGCTGATTCAATTTTGAAGTAAGTCGACTCAATTGGTAAATAATGTCCAGTTGTAAAGAACCTTTCAAATTTTGAAAAATATTTTTAAAATGCTGAATCCTAACCCTCAGCCCATAAACTTAATTAAAATTAAGTGAAATGATTTAGTGTCTAGAATTATGAATTAAGATCCTAAGTCATTAATAATAAACTTATGGGTTATTTGGTTAGATGAATTAGGTCCATAAATTGGGTTAGACCTAAGGTTAGTTAAAGAATGAACTAATTTAGAGTAGTTGATCAAATCTAATAAAATATTAATTTAGATTAGGTCAAGGACTCTATAGACTCAATTACAATAGTTGTAGTTGGTCATGTCTATGCCTTTAAAGAGGATCAAATGGACTTGATTCATGGCTATGCGATCGAACCCAAAATTACTAGGTTGGTCAAATTAAAACTAATAAACTGGATGGTGTTTAAGGTAAGTTTGGCACTTTGACCAGTAGTTTTTAATTGAAAGCTACTCGCATTGATTCGATCTTTGACGAGTTACTAGCATATTCCTTCCACTGATCTCACTTACCTGACCATCCTAGTGAATTAGACTTTAATTAGATTACTTGGTGATTTGGACTCATCCATGTCTATTAGGTAAATCAGTCTAACTGATTTAGGTGCTCCTAATGTCAGCCTAGATTAGATCCTTTTTTATCTAACTTTGTGGAGTCAGTGGAAATTTTTTTTCTTCTTAAAATATGTTAATTAAATCTTCTAAAATTATTAGATCCTTAAAATAAAATAGTTATATAGATAACTAAATCATAGCCTCCCATTAAGTTGAGTGATAATGAGTTTATTAGTATAATGATCATTGGAGGCTTAAAGGCCTGGTGATTATTGACTAATGAAATTATCATTCATAAAATGATAATTTGGTTAAGTCTTTCTGATGGTGGTTAGGTTGGTCGATCAAAGTCGAGCCTAATCATTTATTGGTTAAATGAGATCAAATATAGTCATGTTAATGGTTGGACCTAACTGGACCTTTTCAGTGAAGACCAAAGTCTACTAATTAGGTATACAGGGCAAAATCAATATTACTAGAAGTTGTTTAGAGAAATAATTTATTTTAAATCTATTCATAGATGCACATGGGTTGACTAACTAAAGTTGGACTCGTGTGTAGTCTATGTGGATTCTAATACCTACTAAGGAATTAAAGTAATTTCTTGAATTGAAGATAGAGGCTACCAATTCGTATAAAATAGTGGAAGGATCTTTAGACTAAAGTCCAAGTATTTGGAATAATTAATTCATATACTAATTAGGTTTGGTTTTTCTTTTTGTGCAAAAATGGCCACTAACCTGTCACTCTGATCATTATTAGACAATGATAAATTAATGAAACCCAACTTTGATAACTAGTATTATAAGTTGAAAATCATCCTAGAGCATGAGCGAATCCTTTATATAGTAACAGATCCAGCACCTGAGGTGCCAGCTCCGAATGCTAGAGGAGCGGTATGAGAAATTTATCAGAAGTGGCTCAATGATCACACCACCGTTCGATGCATAATGCTGGCGGCAATAAATAACAAGTTTAGCCATAGGTTCGAAAATGCCCAGCCATAGGAGATACTTCAAATATTGAATGACTCCTTTGGCACACCTGATGATGTTGAAAAGCACAAAACAAGTGGTGCCATTTTCAACGCTTGAATGAGGGATGGGGCCTCAGTCATCGATCATGTACTGTACATGATTGAGATGATTGAGCACCTTAGCAAGCTAGGCTTTCTTCTGCACGAGCAGCTCGGTAAGGATGCTTCCTTAATTCCTTGCCCAAGTCTTTCCTTCCTTTTCTGACTCATTTTATATTGATAAAGCCTATAGTCAACTACCATGGCTTATTGGGGTTATTGCAGAAATTTGAAAAGGATCACCAAGTCTATAAAAAGATGGTGAATATAGTGGGAGTGTCTTCTTCTAATCGTTGATCCTTTAAGAAAGAGAAGAAGAATAAGAAGAAGAAGAACAAGAAGGTACTGCCAAATGTCGAAATGACTATACAGGATCAGATCAAGAAGTGCAAGCCCGACCAGAGCCAGGGGGAGTGCTTCTTTCGTAAGAAGCAAGGGCACTGGAAGAGGAACTGTCCTCTGTACATTGCCTTCCTAGACCCAAATAGGCTAAGGAAGAAGCAAGTGGTTGCTAGGCAAGGTAATTATATGATAACACCTTACAATTTTTTCTTATTTTATTCTATTACCTGGGTATTAGATATTGAAAGCTCTTACCATATTTATAATTCTATGCAGGGCTTGCAGGTCAGTAGAAGGTTTGATCAAGGCAAGAGGCTCCTAAACATTGAAGATGAAAGATAAGTTTTAATTCTAGCTTTAGGAATCATGAACGTTGTAATCAATTCAAATAAAGTTATTCTTAATGAATGTCATTTTTGTCCAACTTTTTTATTAAATGTTATTTCTGTAGGCCTTTTGGTCATGAATGGTTATGAAATATCAATAAAAAAAAAATTTATAATATCATTTTAAATGATATTATAATTTTTATTGGATGATTGAATAACGATATTTATTTATTAACTATGCCTGTTAACGTGGTTCAATCTTTCGATAAACATCCTAGAATTAGTGATGTGTTCGAAGTCTACCTTTGGCACTATAGACTGGGTCACATTAACAAGAATAGAATAAATATGTTAGCTTAAGAAGAAATTCTTAAGGTTAGTGATCGTGAATCACTTCCGACTTGTGAGTTTTGTCTTCTTAGAAAGATGACCAAGTCATCTTTTATTGAAAAAGATGAACGAGCCACTAAACTCCTGAGTCTAGTACATTTAGATGTATGTGGACCCATGAGCTCAAGTGCAGAGGTGGATACTTCTACTTCATAACCTTCACAGACGACATATCGAGGTATGGGTACATCTATTTAATGAAGCATAAGTCGGAGTCATTTGAAATGTTCAAACTATTTCAAAATAAGATAGAGAAGCAAACTGAAAAGAGTATTAAAACTCTTCGGTTTGACCGAGGGGGTGAGTACCTTTCTAATGAGTTTCTAATATATCTAGGGGAGAATGGGATTCTCTTCCAATAGATCCCTCCTGAAACACCACAATATAATGATATGTTTGAAAGAAGGAATCGAATCCTATTGGACATGGTTCGATCCATGATGGGATTTGCTAGTTTGTCGATCTTCTTATGGGGATATGTGCTCAACTCAGCTTGTTATATTCTAAATAGGGTTATGAGTAAGTCTGTTAATAAAACACCATATAAGATATGAACAGGGCGTAAGCCAGTGCTCTCACACCTTAGGATTTGAGGGTGTCCGACTTATGTCAAACGTTTAATAATAGACAAGCTTAGATCTAGGTCTGATAAGTGTAATTTTATAGGTTACCCAAAATAATCAAAGGATATTACTTCTACTTTGCTGATGAGCAAAAAATATTTGTCAGTCTTAAGATAGCTTTTTTGAAAAAGAAGTTTCTTGGTGAAGAAACTAATGCCTCTAAGGTCAAACTTGATGAAGTTCAACAAGTGAAAGAACAGACACAAGTTGTTGAACCTAAGCTAAATTTGATTAGATCAGACTCAGAGCCCATTGTAGATGCACCCTTAAGATAATCTGGTAGAGTACCATGTCAACCGGATAGATACTATGATTTCTTGGTTCAGGATGGAGATCCCATCGAACTTGATGAGAATGATGAGGACCTGATTACCTACATGGATATAATGCAGAGACCAAACTCTAAGAAATGACTTGAGGCCATGAAATCCAAAATGGAGTCTATGAAGATTAATGATGTATGGACATTAGTTGACCCATCCGAAGGGGTTAAATCTATAAGATGTAAGTGCATCTTCAAATGGAAAAGGAGCACAGATGGAAAGGTGGAGACCTATAAAGCCCATCTAGATGCCAAGAGGTATCATCAATGTTATGGTATTGACTATGACGAGATATTCTCTTCAATGGTAATACTCAAATCCATTCAGATTATGCTTGCCATAGCTGCCCATCTAGACTATGAATATGGCAAATGGATGTGAAAATAGCTTTCCTGAATGGAGAGCTGGATGAAGAGGTGTATATGATACAGCCTGAAGGATTCACATCCATAGATAAGTCTAAGATATGTAGGCTTCAGAGGTTCATTTATGGATTGAAATAGGCATCTAAGAGCTGGAACATACGATGTGATAAAATAATTAAAACGTATGGCTTCATTAAGAATGAAGAGGAGCCCTACATATACAAGTGGGCTAATGGTCTAGCAATTATATTTCTAGTATTGTATGTAGATGACATTCTCTTAATTAAAAATGATGTACCTATATTACAAGAAATAAAGATCTGACTATCATCATAGTTCTCCATGAAAGATCTAGGAGAAGCTTCCTACATCCTAGGGATGAAGATCTATAGAGATAGATCTAAAAGGTTACTTAGATTCTCCCAATCTACGTACATTGATACTATACTGAAATGGTTCAACATGGAGAATTTTAAGAAAGGCTATCTATCGATAGGCCATGAAATTTTTCTTTTAAAGAAGGATTGTTTGACAACGCCTCTAGAAAGAGAGCATATAAGTAGAATACCATATGCTTCGATAGTGGGTTCTATCATGTATACCATGACATGTACACGATCAGATCTGGCATACTCACTAGGGGTAGTGAGTAGATACCAATCTGGTCTAGGAGAGAACTACTGGAAGGTTGTTAAAACCATCCTAAAGTATTTAAAAAATACTAAGGACCAGTGGCTTATATATGGTGAATCAAATTTGAAACTTATAGGATTCATAAACTTTAGTTTCTAGTCTGATCATAATGATAGCAAGAGTATATCGGGATATATATTCATCCTTAATAGTGGGGCTATCTGCTGGAAGAGTTTCAAGCAGTATATTATGGTCGATTCAGTTTGCGAGGCAGAGTATGTCGCTACATCAGATGCTGCCAAAGAAGTGATGTGGCTGAGAAAATTCATCACCAAGCTCGAAGTAGCATCCTTCCTTGATGGTCCAATTCTGCTCTATTATGACAGCTCTGGAGCCTTTGCTCAGGTGAAGAAACCGAAGGCACACCAGTAGATGATGCATATTCTATGCTGCTACCACCTTATCTGAGAAATCATGGATCGAGGAGACGTCGACCTTCAGAAGATCGATAGGAAGAAAAACATGGCCGACCTATTCACTAAAGCTGTTGCAGTGAAGGAGTTCAATGACTTCAAATCGAAGATAGGTATTATATACTACACCGATTGGCTTTAGTTCAAGTGGAAGATTATTGAGAATATGTCCCAAAGCCAATTATCAGCCTATTGACGGTTGCGCTATATTGTTATAATTATATATGAATTATAAATTAATAAAAATTATTTTAACATTTTTCATGATAAATTTTTTTTGTCTTCTAATGAACTCTTGTGTTGTGATGAAGTCTTTAGGACTATCTAGATTTGACATAGAAGGATTTATCATTTAGTCCTTAAAATAGTTTATGATCAAATAATACGTTGTTACTTAGGATGATAATATTTATCGAGTATAGGTCGTTGTGTGCCATATAGGTTGGTTGTCCTCATAACCAAGGAGTGTTGAGACACTGGTATGGCATGCAAGTGAGATGTATGGGTATATCTGCACTGAACATGATCAACACCGAAACTTTTATCCTATCAAGATTAGCTTCGATGGAATATGGGTATAAGTGTTCCTCCGACCTAAGATCATCATGGTGACTTCCAAGCAACTCACTGTGCTTTGGTGTCGGACTACTTGAATTTTTAATTCAGTAACAGAAGATTTTTGGATACAGTCAAGTACTTGAGGAGTCAGTGCATGTATCAAGATTGGATTGACCACTCCTACTTTTAGGAGCTATGTTCAATTGTGTTTCAATTTAGCAAAGCCTTGGTCAGGATAGTCTTATTGAGGAGTCACAGGACTAATTGCTTTGAGACATGACATGGATGGATTTTCTAGGGTTAACAATCTAACCCGGAGTCATCTATCACATAGAGGTCATAAGGATGAATTATATAGTAACCATATTTGCATAGATTCTGATTATTGCCATTGCAACTATTCGACCTATCCAGACGTCAAGTGCCATTACTAGATGGTCACTTTGATTAGTATAAAAAGTGGTTTCTATGCTACCGACTTAGGGTTGAACCTGCGGAGTTACACATACTAGAGATTTCTACCAGATCTATTAGCTATGGTCAAGAGTCCCATTGGACTGGGACACTTCGACCAAATATTCTATAGCATTAGTATTGAAAAATGTGTTCTAAAGCCAATCATCTAAGTAGTAGGTGATTAAAATTAGTATATAAATTATCTAATAATAATAGTAATTTGGCTATTTCATTATAAAAGTTCTATCTTTCTTAAATAAACTTCTAAATTATGATGAAGTTCTTAGAACCATAATCAATAGATAAAGGAGGATTTATCGGATGGTTCTTAAATTATTCATGACTAAATGATAAGTTATTAATAAGGATGATAACTTATCGAGTGTAGATCCTTGATATAGGGTTTTGTAATTTGATTACTTGCATATTTTAAATTAAATAGTTTAATCTATGTCTTCCATTGCTCTATATTTCGAAAAAGTTTTGAAATCTATGTATGAAACCCTGCATATTTTCTATCAGTGGTATCAGGGCATCTAGGTTCAATTTTAACATATTTATGTATGCTTTAGATTAAATTTAAAAATTAAAGTTAATTAAAGATCGTAAATACTGCTATAAGGTTGTCCTATTGTAAGGTTAATCCCTTACGATGAAAAGGTTATCCTACTATGTGTTGATCTAAATCAAAAAGATGAATTATTTAGATTAGATCTAAGAAAATTTATGATTTAATTTTTTGATTTAAATCTAAAATTTAATAGATATTAGATCTATTTTAGATTATTTAGATTAGATCTAAATAATATCAAGATTGCACATAATGTCATAAGATTGTCCTGCTATAAGGTTTACCCCTTACAGTGGAAAGGATGTCCTAGTATGTGCTGATCCAAGAAACATAAATCATAAATATGTTAGATGAGATCTAAAGTGATTTATAATTTATTTTTAAATTTTAAATCTAATTTTAAATAATTTATGATATGATCCACATGATGTGTTTTATGTTTAGATCTAATCCTCTTATTGCATATATTGATATGTAATTTTTATTTTGAATCTAGAATGTATATGTATGACATATTTATTTTATAGAAATTAAATCACGAACTTACTTTCTGCAAAACCCTAGATTTGAAATCCTAGGACATGATCTAAATAATGAAACAAATTAGATCTAAAACTATATATTGAATATAATTCAATACAATTTGAAAATATTTTAAACAATAAAATTAGAAACTAGTTCTAAGATTCCATAAACCTAAACCCATAAGACTTGAACTTAATTGAGAATTAAGTGATTGTTTTGGATCTAGGTTTGTGATTTGAAGATCCTAAGATGTGTCTCTCTAATGATGGTTGGATTGTGCAACCAAAGTTGGGCCTGATCATTCATTGGTTGGATGCATCAAGTATGGTCATGTTAATGGTTGGACCTAACTGGACCCTTTTCTGAGAAAGCCAAAGCCAACGGATCAAGGCCTGGGGCAAAATTAAAATTACTAGAAATTATTTGGAGAAATAATTGGTTATGCACCTATCCTTAGATGTACATGGGTGGGCCAACCAAAGTTAGACTCGTGTGCAGTCTATGTGGATTCTAGTACCTACTAGAAAATTAAAGTAATTCCTCAAATTGGAGGTAGAGGCTATCAGTTTGAATAAAATAGTGGAAGAATCTTTAGTCTAAAGTCTAAGTCTTTAGGCTTAAAATGATTCATATACAATAGGTCATTGTTCTTTATTAAGGCTAAATCCTAATTGCTCCTATCACTGTTAGACAATGAAGACATATGGATCCAACTTCGATAATCAGTATCGAAAGTTGAATATTGGTTCAGCAGTACGAATGGGTTCGTATTGAAATTTTTGAGTCCAGTCAAAATAATTAGTCCAAGATTAACCCAAATCAGGCATAGTACTTCTAATGTCTGAAATAGGATCATAGGAAGAAGATTTATCTTGCTTTCCTTGATCATAATAGGCTGAACAAGAGAAAGGAGCAAAAGTTGCTCATTAAAGACGTTATATGGTAACACCTTAAAACTTTTCTGTATGTAATTCTACTACCTGGGTATTAGACACCGGTGGTCTTGTGCAATTCGTTGTAAGGACTTAAGGTAAGTAGAATGTACATACCCTAGTTAGATTATGTCATGGATGTCTATGTTTGGCATTACAAGCTTAGTCATATTGACAAGAATAGGATAAACAGATTAGCTTGAGAGAAAAATCTTGATATCAATAATTGTGAATCATTGATAGCCTATGAATCTTGTTTCCTTGGGAAGATGACAAAGTCACCTATTACTAGAAAAGATGAAGGAGTCGATAACGTTCTAAGTCTCATACATAGTGATGTATGTGGACCTTGAACAAAAGTGCTAAAGGAAGACATTAATATTTCATTACAAATGACCTATCTGGGCATGGGTACGTTTGGGATGAATCATTTGAAATATTCAAATGATTTAATAATGAAAAAGAAAAATAAATTAGATAAGATATTAAAACTTTTCGATCAGATCGAGGAGGCAAATACTTATCCAGTGAGTTTGTGACATATCTAGGAGAGAATAGGATTCTCTCTCAGTGGATTTTTTTTTGAAACACAGTGTATCCAAAAGGAAAAATTAAACTTTATTAGACATGGTTCAATCCACAATAGCGTATACTTGTCTGCCTGTTGCAGGGTTGTGCTCTTGTGACTATTTTTTTACTCTAAAAATTTATACTGAGTTAATCTATTGCATTGACTCCATATGGGATATGGATCAAGCATAGACCTAGACTCTCTCACTTTTGGATTTGGAGTTGATCAGCCTATATCATATATTTGCACACAAATAAACTTGGATCCTGGTCCAATAAGTGTTTAAGGGTTATTAATTTTGCTATGCTAAAGAACATAAGATGTTCATCAGCAATAGGGCATTCCTTTTGGAAAGGAGTTCCTTAGAGAAGGAACTGATGCCTATCAAGTTGAACTTATAAAAGTTTAACTGGTAGAAAAAAATCGACATTATCTGATAAACCTACAAAATCAAATTTGGTCAGATCAAATCCAGAGCCCATTAAAGTGTCACCTTTAAGGAGATCTGGTAGAGTACCATGTTAGTCAGACAGATACTTCAGTGTCTAGGTCTGGGATGGCAATCATGTTGAGCTTGATGAGAACAACAAGGATCTGATCACCTATAAGGATACAGTGCAGCAGTCTAATTCTAAGAAGTTGCTTGGAGCTGTATGATCCAAATTGAAGTCTATGAAAATCAATAGTGTATGGATACTAGTTGATCACTTGAAGGGATAAAATCCATTGGGTGTGAATGAATTTTTAATAGGATTAGAGTAGCACAGATGGAAAGGTAAGGACCTATAAAGCCCATCTAATTATCATCTCAGAGTTCGAACATACATTCTGAACGTATATCTTAGTTATGAATAAAGACAAACCCTACACTTATTATTGGGCAAAATATTTTATAGTGTTATTTCTTGTGATGTTTGAGAATGAAATTTTCTTAATCCAGAATAGCATTCCAACATTGCAAGGAATAAAGGTTTAGCCATCATCTTATTTATCCATGTACGAGATTAGACATGATATACTCTCTAGAGGTAGTGAGCAAATGCCAGTCTGATCCAAGTAAGAGTTACTGGAGGATTGTATAGACAATCCCTAAGTATTTAGAAAATACTAAGATCTAGTGACTCAAATATGAAAGTACTGACTTAAAATATATGGATATTTTGATTTCAATCAGAACAAGATGACAACAAGAGAATGTCAACTCATACCCTAATTATAGAAGCAATCTACTGGAAAGGTTTCAAGCAAGATACTTTAGCCAATTCAGTTAGTAATGTAAAGTACATCATGGCATATGATGCTGTCATGTAGCTGTATAGTTACTAAGGTTCATTAGCAGGTGGGGAGTGGCACCCTCCACCCATGGTCTAGTCCTATTATAGCACTAAAGCCATAGCTCAGGCTAAAGAATCGAAGGACCAGCATATTCTGCAATGATTTCATCTTAGATATTTGATCTGGATAACATCGATCTTTAGAAGATCGATGTAAAAGGAGAACTTGATCGACCCATTTGCTAAGGCCTTGGAACTAAGGAGTTCTACGAACTCAAGTGAAAGATAGGATATTTGATATCATTCTGATTGACTTTAGTCCAAGTGAGAGTTGTTGGAAAATGTATTCTAAAGCCAATCATCTAAGTAGTAGATGATTGAAATTAGTATATGAATTATCTAATAATAATAGTAATTTGGCTGTTTCATCATAAAAGTTCTATCTTCCTTAAATAAACTACTAAATTATGATGAAGTTCTTAGAACCACAATCAATCGATAAAAGAGGATTTATCAGATGGTTCTTAAATTATTCACAACCAAATGATAAGTTATTAACAAAGATGATAACTTATCGAGTGTAGATCGTTGTATGCCATATGTGTTGGTTGTCCTCATAACCAAGTGGTGTGGAGACACTGATATGGCATCTAGATGAGATGTCAGAGTACATCTACATTGAACGTGACCAATATAGCACTCTACTGTTAAGAATAGCTAGCTAAGGCCAATGAATATAAGTGTTCCTCCGATCTAAGATCACCATGGTGACTTGCGAGCAACTCACTGTACTTTGGTGCTGGACTGCCTATATTTCTAATATAGGTGATAGAAGATTTTTGGATACAGTCAAGTACTTGTAGAGTCAGTGTATGAGTCAAGATGGGATTGACCACTCCTGATTAACTTCAAAAGGAGAATGTCTTGCTGTGTTTTAATTTAGCTAAACCTAGGCTTGGGTAATCCTCGTGAGGTGTCACGAGATTTGTAAAATTTTAACACACAATAGAGATTACTTGTATGAGTGTTTAATAGCATACTCAAAGTCATCTTGAGCATTATTGGTCATAGAGATGAATTATATGATAACCATGGGCCAGGGTTCCAAGAATATTGCTTTGCATACATTCGACCTTTCTGGATGTCGAAAATCATTGCTAGATGGTAACTTCGATTGGTACAAAAATTAATTTTTGTACTATCGACTTAGGTTCGATCTTATGGGGTCATACACATTAGAGCTTATAATCTGATCGGATGGTTAATCGATGATTGAGAATCATTTCGAGGTCAAATATTCAATGTGATTGATGTTTGACCTAATGCAAGTATTGCAGGAGGATCGATCAGTAATTGGATTGCTAATTGGCTTAATTTGATTGAGAAATTAGGCTGAGATCAAGTCTAATTAAATTATATTTAATTAGAATTGATTTGGATTTAATTAGATTAAGTCTAATTAGTTTTCCTTGTTTGACTAGGACTTGGGTGCACCTGATTGACTTAGGATTTAAATCAGATTTAAATCATGATTTAATCTAATTTAATTAGACTCCTAATTGGACTAAGATCATTCTTAATTAGATTATATTTAATTTAATTTAAAAAAATTTAAATTAGATTTAAAATAATTTTGAGCTAGTCAAACAAGAGGAGTCCCAGTTGGACTGGGACTCTCTCTCTCTTTCACTTGCACCTAAGAAAGCCCACGCCATATTTTAATTCTAGATTTTTTTTCTATGTTTTCTCATGCCTAATAAAACATTTTCCATGCCCCATATCAAATTATTTGGAATAACTTTTGACTTGGTCAAAAGTGGAAAGTTGTTAGGATTAGTTTCCTTCTTGGAAGAGCCCTCTTTGACCTAAACTCATCCCTCCTCTTGTGTCTCCACTTTCCCATGCCTCCAATATTATTTCTGCCCATTCTTCCTTTCTTTAGGGTATTGGTTTTCTATTTCACACACTAAAAATCAAGCGAGGGGCATCCAAGAGTTGGACGCCCCATAGAAGTCCTCCTTTGACTAGGTTTTGACCTAGTTTTGCAATATAAAGGGGACGCCTCTTTCTTTGACCATAGAGGACATGAAAAATCTTAGAAAAATCATAAAAAATTAGAAGATAAGGAGGAGAAGGCATGAAGAATTTGTGGTGCCAATATTCTTGGAGAAGAACTCTCAATCAAGACATCAAAGGTTGATGTCTTAAAGAGATAAGGTAAGAGAAGATTGTCTTCTCTTATAATTTTCTTTTATGTTTCTCTCTTTCTATTTTATTTATGATTTTTATATGATAAAAATCTAAGAGATAGAGAGAGAGGAAGGGCTTGAGGAAAGATGGCATCAAGATCCTTAATGACAAGGTCTTCATCTGGACATCAATTATTGATGTCATGCAGGCACAAAGGTAAGAGAAGATTATCTTCCTTTTATTTTTTTTTAGTATCTTCTTCTCCATTTTATTTGTCAGATTTTTATGAGAAAAATTTGAGGGTGTGAGATCTAGAAAAGTAGAAAAAAATCTAGAGGAGAAGGTCTCCTCTGAACCTAGCATAAGAGATGTTTTCAGGACATCAACCGTTGATGTCCTGAAGGAGAAGATTTGTCTTCTCCTAGGGTTTTTCATATGTATTTATTTCTAATTTACGGAAGATCCAAGGGTTGGATTCCTCTCTCATTCCTCCTCATGTTCTTCATATCTTAGATTGTCCAAGAGATCCAAAGAACATATATTTGATTAACCATCAGGAGGGATCCACGAGAAGCTAACACTTCGAGCGGATCTTCATTCGACAAACCTTCGATTTGTGTTGTAGGTTCGTGTGGATCACCTGTAGAGATCGGACACATGTGCAGCTCCAAAGACAACAACAGATTTAATCACAGAGTTCTCAACCCATGCAAAGGTAAGAGATCTGATCTCTTGGTGACCTAGATGTGATCTGGGGTTAGATCTAAAATTGTTCTAGATCTAGGTATTGATGCGATCAATACCACTCATAATTAATTTAATTTTATATTTATATTTGCATCATAACATGTTATAGATCCTTGATATAGAGTTTTATAACTTGATTACATGCATGTTGTAGATTAAATAGTTTAATCTGTGTCTTTTGCTGCTCTATATTTCGAAAAAGTTTTGAAATCTATGTATGAAACTCTGCATGTTTTTTATTATGAATTATACGGTAACCATATTTGCGTAGATTCTGATTGTTGCGATTGTGACTATTCAACCAATCCAGATATTGAGTAATATTGATAGATGGTCACTTCGATTAGTATAGAAAGTGGTTCCTATGCTACTGACTTAGGGTTGAACCTACGGAGTCACACACACTAGAGATTTCTACCTAATCTGTTGGCTGTGGTCAAGAGTCCCACTGGACTGGGACACTTTGACCAAATATCCTATAGCATTAGGACACTAAGTCCTACTTATCTAAAACTATCTGATCAAGAGTATGGATTCCGTGATCATAAGTTTCATTTATTTTGGACACCAGAGTCAAGAGTCCCATTGGACTAGGATTCTTCGATTAGGGTTTCATATCGACGAACTCAATTGCCCGATGACCTACCGAATTTGGACTTTGATTTTATGAGAGGTTTTATTAGGAATTTGATCACTAATTTACTCAATTTGATTGAGTAATTATTTTTAGTTCAAGTCCAATTGAATTAGGTTCAATTGGGTTTGACCCGATTAGGTCACGAGTTGACCTAATCGTCGAGGAGTTTTGAACCCTGATTTGGTCAGTGGTTGGGCTAGATCAATTTTTGATTTTATTAAGATCTAATTGACCCTAATTAAGCCTAAATATTTTGGATTTAATTTAGTCTAATTAGACCTAACCAATTTTGATTGGATTGGTTCAGTTGGTTGAAGTTTAGAATTCAAAGACTAGTTTGACTAGTCTTCCCATGCGCTACATTTAAACCCCATGCCCCATTTAAATTCTGAATTAATTCCCCCATACCTTTTATCCCATGAACATAAGAGGTTTTGACTGGTCTTTCCTTATCCTCAAGTGATAAGTTATGGTTAGTTGCCATTCAAATTCAAAAAAAGTTTGAATTTGGATCAGCAACAACCATATCTTATCCCTGCGCCACCTAAACTTTTGTACACCTATTATCTCCACGTGAAAGGGGTTTCTCATGGATTTTTCCTTGCTGAAGAGTGGGTGCACAACTCCTTTCCACATCCCAATTAAGTTTAATTTTATTTGGTTGAAGTTTTGGATTAAAATGAGATTTCAATTCAAAACTAGCAACCAATTTGTTCTCATCTTCCCACGCGTCTGTGACACTATTTGGTGAAAAATAAAAGGGGAGATTTTTGGGGTGTGCAAAAATCAATCTAAAAAGAAGTAGAGAACTTCCGTGAGCCTATGTGTGTGTGAGAAAAAAAAAAATTTCCATGAGAAGAAAAATTAGAGAGGGGCTAGTGCAGGGTTTTCATTGAGTGCACCCATAGGTATTTGACCTAGGGTTCGGAAAGAGATTGCATGAGCTACGAGTATCCAAAGCCCATGAAACTTCAAAGAGAACCTCCTCTACCTCTCTACTATGTCTACCAGTGACTCGGAGCATCCATGAAGCCCATAGATGGAGATCGAAGTTGTTCGATCAAAATAGCACCTGAAGTATTCTGGCATCGAGCTAGCACTCGCGGGGAGCCAATCAGGTTCAGGAACCTCATGTGGATAATCCATGGAGGCCAGACATTTGTGTGGCTACATTGTGACTAGCGGACCTCCTTGATGATGATTAGATCGTGGCGATCAACTAGCCACGAAATGGTATTATATTCTGAACACATAGATGTAGTAAATAGTTTGCTGCATAGTTTTATTTTTCAGATCTATATGAATGCATGCATATTATGTCTAGATTCTTAGTATAGCATTTAATATTCTGATATGATTAGTAGGTAATTAATTAGATTAATTATTTTTTTACTATATTTTTATAATTTTTAAAAGAATTTTTGAAAGTAGCACTGCAAACCCTGCACTACTTCCTTTCATATCTTCATAAGATAGATGTATCCATACCTAGATAGGTCATCAGTAAATATAATGAAGTAGTACAATCCATTTCTACCACATGTGTTCATAGGTCCACATACATCAGTATGTACTAAACTTAGAAGCTCAATGGATACTAAACTCAGAAGCTCAATGGCCTATTCATCCTTTCTAGTAAAAGGTGATTTTGTCATCTTACCAAGAAGACAAGACTCATAGGTATTCAATGATTCATAATCATCAATGTCAAGGATACGCTTCTTGACTTATTTGTTAATCCTATTCTTGTTTATATGACCGAGCCTATAGTGCCAAAAATAGGCATCGGTGATATTATTTAGTTTCAAACATTTATTTGATGTGTACATTATACTAATAGACTGTGATAAAACATAAATATCATTTCTTAATTATTCTTGCATTATTATGACATCATTCATAATGATATCGCAATAATATCTCTTTATTGATAAACTATAACCATCCTGAGTCAAAAGCCCAATGAATATTATGTTCATCATAAAAGATGGACAATAGTGATAGTCACTTAAAATGATATTATTATTTTTGAAAATAAACTCAAGAGTTTCCACTACTAGGACTGGAACATTCCTTCCATCCCTAATATTAAGAAATCTTTCACCATTCTCAAACTTTCTACCAATTTGAAGTCCATGCAATGAATTGCATATGTGTACTGGACTTTCGGTATCTAATATCTAGGTAGATATATCACAAACAGTAAAATTACAAGGTGTTATCATATAACATCCTTACCCAGCAACACCTTGCTGGTTTTTCTGTTTAGCTTATTCAAGTCAAGAGGACTATTTCTCTTTCGGTCTGTCTTATTAGGATCAACACTAGACTTCTCATATTCATGTACTAAATGCTTGTCACTATCCAATAATGGATGGAACGGACTTACACTAGCCATTCTATTTATCTAAAAGAAAAATATGAAATCTTATTAGTACTCGAATTATTTAAATTCTAAAGGCTTTGACTTTAGTCTAATGGTCCTTTCACTGTTTTTAATGAATTGGTAGCCTCTACCTTCAATTCGAGGAATTACACTAACTCCTTAGTAGGTACTGAAATCCACATAGATTACAGACGGGTGCAAGAAAAGCTCTGGCTAATCTATGTGCATCTACAGATAGGTTCATAATCAATTATTTTTTAAAATAATTTTTAGTATTTAGGTTTTGCCTCAAATGCCAAGTTAGTAGGCTATAGCCTCCACTTAAAAGGTCTGGTTAGGTTCAACTATTAACATGATTAATTTTGGTGTATCAAACCAATGATAACCAGGCCCGAGGAAAGCTTGGGCTAATCTGATCATCATTAAGCGAGTACAATCTAATCATCATATAATGTATAGTAATTCCAACATCCAAATGAACATCAGGTGTAAGGCATCTCCAACGTCCATCCAGAAAATTAGACTCATTACTATTCATCTTAATAGGAGGCTATGACTCAGTTATCCCTATAACTTAATTATTTTAAGGATCTAATAATTTAGAGAATTTAGATCACTTATAATTTAAAAGAAGATATGGACCAATTTCTTCCACTGACTTCACTAAGTCAAATCCTTCCACTAACTTTACTAAGTTAATAGATTAGGTTAGAATTAATTTAGGTCCATGGGCACCTAATTCAGTCTTACCAATTTAAATCAGTCAAACTAATTTCTAGTGACATGGATCAGCTTGAATCACTAAGTGATCTAATCAAATTCTAATCGACCATGTCGGTCAGATAAGTGAGATCAGTGGAAGGGATATGCCATTAACTCGTCAAAGATCGAATCAATGAGAGTAGCTCTTAATTAAAAACCACTGGTCTAGATTGTCAAACTTACCTTAGACACCAACTGCTTAATTAGGTTTAATCTAATCAATCTAGTAATTTTGGGCTTAATCGCGTAGCCATGAATCAAGTCTATCTTGGTCTAGTTAAAAATATGGACTTATCCAACTATAACTATTGAAGTTGAATCTAGAGTATCCTTGACCTAATCTAATTCAACTTAATTAGATTTGATCAATTACTCTAGATTAATCCATTCTTTAACTAATCTTCGGTCTAACCCAATTAATAGATCTAATTCATCTAACCCTTTAACCTACAGTCTTTTGACTATATCTTAGAATCTTAAATTCATAATTTTAGATTTTATAAATAATACTTAATTCTTGTAATTAAGTTTTGGACTGATGGATTGGGGTTTGGCATTTTAAAAATAATTTTTAAATTTTGGAAGATTTTATTTTCTATTTTCAAAATGAGTCGACTTGTTTTAGAAATGGGTCGGCTCATTTCTCAAACAGCAATCTATTGCTAGTTTTAAACAAAAAATTAAGTATAATAAAAATTAAATCATGAATTATTTTTTAGATCTAATCTAAATACATTCATATTTAACTTTCTAATTAAAATAATTTCAATCATAAAAATCTTTTCACTGTTCATCTTAATGAATGAGTTCACGGTGGTATCCCTACCGCCATAAGGGATCCCCATAGAATGGGAAGAGATGGCCTTTAAACCATACTTATCTCTTATGATCGGATGGCTTGATGGTTCATTCATCCTCGATTACTAAGTTATCCAGATCTAAAACATATCACATATGTAGGTATTTAATTTTTCTAATTACATATTAAAACATGTCAAGCAACCTTTGCTCTGATACTACTAAAGAAAATCTAGTAGGGTTTAGGCATGCTTTTCAAAAACTTTTTTTGAATTAATTATAGTGAAAGCTAAAATTAATCTAATATTAATTCTACAGCATGTATTGATCCAATCAATTATCCTACTCAAGATCTAAACATTCTAATATGTAATTTAAAATTTAAATACGATCGATCAGCAAATCATATTTGCTCATTGATTCAAGTTTAAAACTCAATACCTATGCATAGGTAATAGATCTCCATGATTTTAATCCATCGGTGTTACTCTAAGAATTAATTTTGATGATTATAAAATATTTGAGCAAGATACAAATGATTTTGGCTTGAAAAAAAATTTACTATATCTGAGGAGCAAAATCATAAATTTTATAAAATTAGAGAAAATATGTTTCGCAAGTCTCAACAACAAGCCTAGAAGATTTTTGATCTATTAAAGGTAACTTTATAAATTTTAGATGCATAATTTAGAAAAAAATTAGGAAGAAAGATGATGAGGGGCAAAATCATAAATTTTATAAAGTTAGAAAAAATCTATTTCAAAAGTCTCAACAGCAAGAATAGAAGATTTATGATCTATTGGGGATAATTTCATATTTTTTGGATGTATATTTTGATAGAAAATCAAGTTTGAAAAAAAGGATCGATCTCTAGGTCGACTCCTGTCAAAGGGGCTGATTAGCACACCAAAGGAGACGACCCCTAAGTCATCCTCTAAGCTAGGGGTCGACCTAGGGATCGACCTCTGCTATTCCAAAGACAAAAAAATAGAATATTGGGTTTTTTGGATTTTCTATCACAGAGGTTGACCAATTTTTTTGGATTTTCTGTCACAGAGGTCGACCCCTATGCAGGGGACAACCTTGGGGTCGACCCCTGTGATGAAAAATTTCTGCAATGGCTATTTTATCAATCATTTTGGGCCATATTTAATGCATATTTAAAGTTCTCCAATGGTTCTAAACCTGTCCAGATTTCTCTCTAGCATCTATTGAAGATATAGAGGCTCTTAAAGAAGGAAAAAATACAAGAGATTCAAGTATTCATTTTAGCCCTAAGCAAAAAATCCTCTTCAAGCAAAGAAGCTTTCGTTTCAAGTTCACCAACCCTTCAAAAACTCATTCAAGTCTTCAACAACTTTGAGAAAAATTAGAAAAGCTTCTTGCTTAATTATGTAAAGAGTTTTTAACATTTTATTTGCTCATTAAAGGAGCTAACTTTGTATTTTATTGTTATTAACTCTTATACTCTGTTTCCATATTGTTTAAAGTTTTGAGATTTTTAAAACTTAGGAAGGTCTCTCCAAACCTTTAATCAGAGTGTGTAGGGTTAGCTTGTACCTAGAAAATAAGCATGCTAGCTTGGGATAGCTAGGATTAGAGGTTTGCAATGGTGTATTCAGTTTGAATACGGTTAGTGGATTTAAATTCTCAAGTAGGAACTTAAGGAGTGGATGTAGGTGCAACATTGGCATCGAATTACTATAAATCTTGCTTGTTTGTAGTATGCTTGCTCTCTCTCCATCTTTATTTTCTTAAATACTTGCTGTTTTACTATTTATCCTTTCATCTCACTTAAATCACCTACCACATACAACTTGCATAATATTACATAATCTTTATGATTCTAAATTAGCTTTAAAATTTTAAAAATTTAATTCACCCTTCCTCTTGGGTTACATATCTATGCAACAAGTGGTATCAGAGTAGGTGCTCTGTTATTGGTTGTTGATTTAATCATCAAGAGCTAAAGATTTTAGCAATCTAAAATAAAATCTTTTTTAATGATGGACATTTTATAAATAGACCTTTATTGTTTGATAGCTCAAATTATACTTATTAAAAATCTTGGATAAAAATATTTATTTAAACATATTACTATAATTTATGAAAAATTATAATCAATGGCCTACACACACCCAATGCATCAATTCATGATAAAAAAAATGATTTAAATAAATGCTAAAGCAATGGATTTACTTTATTATTCATTAGATATAAATATTTTTAATGTAATTTCTTCATGTAATTCAGTAAATTAAATATAAAAGAAATTAAAAATTACTTTTGAGGAAGTAAATCAAAGAGAACCATCAAGCTTTCAAGAAGAAAAGAAAACTCACCTCAACTCATGCCTCATGGTGCATGAGGATGAAAAGAAGAAGAAAAGAAAGAAACAAAAAAAAAAAAGAGCATTGATTAAGTGGGAGCAAAGCAAAGGAGAGAAGAATGAGAAAGAGGAGAAATATATAGAAAGTTGTTGCCTCATTGCTCAAAATGATGAGATATATCATGAACACTTCTCCAAAATTATTTTTAATAAATTATATGAAGCCTTTAATGAGTTAATGGATAAATACAAAAAGATAAGACTATAGAATAAAGAACTTAAAAATTCTAATCTATCTTTGATTGAAGAGAAAAATAAAATTTTGAGTGAAAAAGAAGATCTATTAAAAAATATAAAAAAACATGGCTAAAAAAAAAGATTTCTTGAAATAAATTAATTCTTCAACTAAGAAAAGAATGAATTGATTAAATCTAAAAATTTGTTAGTTGAAGAAAATACTATGCTTAAGAAGAAAAATGATATTTTAAAATCTGTTCTAAAAGAAAATGAGATAATTTCAAATGAGAAATTAGTTTTAACTTAAGAAAATCTGAATCTAAGAATTAAAATTGCTAAGTTAAAATCTATGGTAGAAAAGTTTACTCTTAGCTCAAATAAACTTCAAATGATACTTGAAAATCAAAAGTCCATTTATGAAAAAACTAGCCTAGGCTATAATCCTCTTAAGAAATAAAAATTTTTGAAAAATATTTTTGTAAACTCATCAAGCAACAAGTTTCAAATATTACTTGCTTTAAATGTAGAAAAGTAGGACATAAATCCGATACACATTTTTCTAGTAAATCTGAAAATTCAAATGCGAAGAAGATTTGGATTCCAAAAGGAACCATGAGCTCTAACCTTCATGGACCCAAGATGACTTAGGTACCAAAAACTAGTAAATAATTTTGTAGGTACACCAAAGATCCAACAAAATAAAATTAGAAAATACTTATAGTTGGATGCCTTGGGAATGGACTTGGATGGATGATGATATTGGTAAAATCTAAACTTTTCTTACATCATACCATCAATGTTTGTTTGATTAATTCTATTAATTTTAATGATCTATCATTATGATTTCATATTATGAGTACTTGCTTGAAATTCTTTTCATATATTAGTAAGATTAATATGATTGATTGATTTTGATGATTTGAATACTTTGATTTTAAGAAATCAATATGCTCTTCTCTAAATATCATGTTATGATATAAATTGAAACTATCTTAAAATTTAACGTGATATAATAGCTTTCTCATATCAATTTTGTAATTGATAAATTTAAATTAAAAGATTCTTAATTAGATATGAATATTTTTGAATTATTGAATATACATGCAAAACTAATTTTTGGCATTCCTCCATAAGTTGCTTAAATATTAAAATTTTTCAAAATTTTGCATGATCTAAGTACTTGAAGATAAAACATCTATTCATAAAGTTCAAGTACTTGATGTGTTGAATTACATTACATATTAGCTTATCCCTAAGGATTTGGAATTTCATAGTTCAACTAAAACTCATAGAGCCTATATCAAAATTTTCTTTTACATGAGTCCCTTGATAATCTTGCCTCCATGATTGATTAATTCTTGATCCCTCAATTTGACTTAAATATCCTTCTTGATCATCAATTTGATTGCCTATTGATTCTTATTCAATTTGATTAAATTTTCTTGAATCAAAAACTACTTGAACTATTTTCTGCTTCAAGAAGCCGACTCTTGATTTAGTAGGAGTTAACCCCTTTTTTCTACGATTAGTTTTTCTATTTAAAAATATTTCAAGGCTCTATCATTTTATTGTCAATTTTCTTGAGCCATAATTTCTTTCAAATCCCTCTCCTACTAAAATCGGATCTTTCCTCTCTATTTCTATTCTAATCTTGTAGTCCTTGTTCTCCAATGGCACCTCGGAAGCATTTTGCCCAAAGAAAGAGAGAAGTCTAGTTTCCAAAGTGAAAGATGTGCAAATGGAGATATAATGTTGATAACATTGGACACATGCTACACATATACAAACTAGTAGAAGCACCTCGAATTATCTCAAGCAGCTACACATTTAAGATTTATATTTAATCAAGATAATGGTTGAGGGTATTGAGGATATCAGCACTCATGCTATAGCAGATGATGATGATGAGACTCCTACAGCAGAGCTTATTATAGTATATATCAGGATAAGGAGCCAACAGAGCAGCATGAACAAATAGAGATAGCTTCACTTTTACAAACCAACCATCCAGATACTAGCTCATGATTATCTGATAGACTGGATGATGATGCATTTGTTGAGAGACTCTCCATCAAGACGTAGTGTTAGTCTGTGCAGAGCTTTAAAGGTACATATCAAAGGCACACCAGATGAGATGAGATCAGATGAAGGCATTATCTTTGACCAGAAATAAGTTAGAAAGATTGATTCAAGCACTCACTACAGTGAGAGAGGATGTTCACTACCAAGCTCAATCATTTAGAGATATTAGACTACACTCTCCTTCTACCTAGCCTAGACGTACATCTTAGGATTATCCTGATATATACTTGCTTAAGATGCTAGGATTCTTTTTCACAGCTTTAGTGATCCTTTCAATCTATTTTTGGCATCTATATAGGATATAGCTCTCATGCATTTTGCATGCTTTTATGATTTTATCTTTCTAATCATCATTGGCTAATCAATAAAAATTTCATCTTTTATGAAAATTCAATTTGTTTAATATTATTTATTTGACTCAATGTGTGCTTTGCTTGCAAAATAAAGGAGGAGAAATGATTACTTATTTAAATTAATTAAATATGCTTGATTTGAAAGAAATAGGAGAAGAATTAAGAAAAGTTAATTTTTCAACATAGGAAGAGAGTTAAGAAAATCAAATTTTCTATCATTTATTATGAAAAATAAAAAAAAATTAAAATGAATAAGAAAAAATATTATTGAAATATTAAAAGTAAAATTATTTTGATCTATTTATGCACTCATGTTATTCTAATTATTTGATTTACTTTAAAGAAATTATTTTTATTATACCTTTTATTCAATCATACTTTGCATGATTTGATCTTATCATGATTTTTAATAATTAATTGGTATCAAGCTTAATCTTGAAAAATATTTTACTCCAAATAAAAATTCTAGATAAATAATTTTTGAATCTCATGAAAAATCATTAATAGGCATTTATTTGTTGCTTGACTTGTTGATTCACTTATACTTGTGCTTTTATGTGATCTTGCTTATTCATGTTTTGCATTGGTTTCAAAGTAAAATTTTATAATTGGTATCAAATAGATTTTTTCTATCTTGCACTTCATTACCTTCTTTCGATAAAAAGAAAAGAATATTTTATCTCGAATCTAATTTTGCATAGCTTATATGATATCTTTTGAGATAAATACAAAGAATTTTATATCTTTTTTGAACTAAACTGAGTGATATTTCTTAAGAAAAGAAAGATTTAAATTTAAATAATAAATCACTTTATGATTTATTTGCATAGTCTATTGGCATTAATTTAAAATGACTTATCAAAATAATTTGATCTGAACTTAATGGATTCATTTTTTTTTTATCAAAAAAAACTAAAATAATTGGTATCAAATTTTATCTCCTTGCACTCTATCTTTTGACAAAAAAAAGTGAAGAAAGAAAAAAATGCTTTGTCTCAAATCTAAGTTTGCACAACCATATTTTAATATGATAATATTTGAGATAAATTATAAATATTTGATATCTTTTTTGAACTCAATGTATAATATTTTTTAAAAAAATAAATATTTTCTTAAAAAAATAATTATTATTATTAAAAAATAAATTAAATAATTCTTTTTGTGATAATATATCTAAATTCTTAATTTTGAAAGAATCTATTTATCTTAGATTTTTAAAGCTTAAAGCTATTTCTTAGCTAAATTTGAAAAGCATTTCTTTTTGAATCTATAGTTTTGAAAAAAAAATAGTATTAAAATTATACTTTCTAAATGAGAAAGAAATATTTCTTAAACTAAATCTTATTTGATTTTTGGTTGAGTTATTCCAAAATAAATAATTTTAAAAAAAAACTTGAAAAAAATTATTTATATTGCTTGATTTGTTTATTTTTTATTTAAGTATTTATATACTTTTTGACTTATCAATTCATACTTTGATTGATTTAATTGTGTCATCATTTTTTAATGATCAATGAATATTTTAATAATACTTTACATCAATTACTTATTTTGACGTTGTCATGATTGAAGACATCCTATTGTAAACATTCCATTTTAAAATCAATGAAAGTAAAATTTTCATAAAAAAAAATTTTACTGTATCATGATTTGATTGATTATTTGATTGATGGTTCATTATTTAAAACTTAATATGCTTACTTTAAATATATACAATAGAGTAAGAAAATACTAAAAAAATAATTTGATCTTAAAAGATTATTTAATTAAAAATGTCTTTATTTTCAAAAGTAAGGGAGAAAATTTATTTAAGATGAATTAATTATAAAATTTGTATCAGTCAAATTTGAAAATCTATGATTAAAAGTCAAATTAGTATTAGTTAAAGATTAAAATGGTATCAATTAATGGTGCTTCACTTAAAAAAGAAAAAGAGGAAGAATAAATTTAAAAATATCATGTGATGAATTTTATGGTATTCACTTTTGAAAATAGGAGAGACATTTGCTGCAAATTAGTATTAAAAATATTGATATTAATCTTAAATTCTTAATTATTTATCTTATAATTCCCTCAAATTTATACTTTATTTCAATTGAATTCAAACTTTCAATCAAATACCTTATAGTCTTTTCAATTCATGCTTTCATGTATTTATTCAATTTGATTTACTTGATTTAAAGTAGTATCAGGCAAACAAATTATTCTTAAATATTGAAACTTACTTAAAATGATATCATTCATATGCTAATTTCATAATTTGATTTATTTGAACATTCTTGACATTCTTGGAGTTGAATTGAATTTAAAACTCTTCTTACTCCTCAAAATAAATTTATAGAATTTTTAATGTATAATGTAAGATCCTTATAAAATTATTTTCAATTTTGATACTATCTTTCATACTCTTCCGATACATATATTTTTAAAGTTTAATTGACTAAAATTTTTTGAAAAAAATAAAAAATAAATATTAAAATTGGTATCAATCATTTACATTATACTTATTTTATTTAAAAATCTCTATTTCTTAAAATTAAATTGAAAATCTAAATTGATAGTATCAAATAGAAATTTGACATTGGATCTACTTTCCTTGGTTCAAATGTACTGAAATATCTTGAAAAGCTCTATCCCTCAATATTGACATGAAAAATTTGATCTAAAATTTTTTAGAAAGGAGAAGAGTGATATCAATACAAATTTAATATCAAATATACTTATTTTTATATTAAATATCCCATAAAATTTAAATTTAATATCCTCTTGAAATTAAATCAAATTTTTTTGAATTTGATATATATATTTTGAATTTTAATTGATTTTGATGATATATTTCAATGATTTATTTGATACATTAAAAAAAAATATTCTGCTTGATTTCTTTGTTCAAAATTTTAAAAAGCTCTATTCATCTTAAAGCTTAAAAATATATATTTAAAAATTTAATTATAAAAGTTATAATCATTTAATAAGAGAGAGTCTTTGATATTTGAATTCAAGCAAATTTTTGAAAGAAAAATGATGTTTTAAGCATATTTTAAATCCAAAGGTAAGTTTTAAAAAGGAAGATGATTTATTTGATTTTATTTTTATTTTTTGAATTTGATATATCTTTCATTTGATACACTCCTATATCTTATCTGATTTTTGGATGGTTTTCCTTAATCTTTTTCATAAAGCTTTTAATCGATTATATCAAAAATAAAAAAGAATGTTGAGTATATGCTTAATGATGATGCTTAAACTACTCAATAATTTGATTTTGCTTAAAAATCTTAAATTACTCAAATTTATTTAAATTCAAGACATTAGTGTAATGATATAATGAAATATGCAATGAACTAAATAAATTAAGAATATTCATAAAGTATGGCATTTTATGTTTTAGTCAATTACTTTATGACATATGTTGGCTAATTTTGAATTGTAGTGGTCCTTATCTTATATGGCTAACTATTTTTTTTTTGAAATCTTTATGTAAACTGTCATGTCGCTCTTTATGTTTCTGACTATAACTATTTACTTGATGTATGACTCCTATGACTCTTATGTATTTGAATTTTGGCATCTTATTCTATCATAAAAGGGAGAGTAAATTTTTATCCTCAAACAAGAAAAGATGTTTTTAATTGATGTGTCCAAAAAAGGGGGAGTAAATATCATTGTTTGGGTAACAAGCATATTGTTAATTGATGATGTTAAAATTACATTGCTTTGATGATTGATGATGTTAAAATTACATGCTTGACTGATTGATATTTTTTTTGTATAGCCCCTAACCTCTTTCTAAAAGAAACTAATTATTTTATAGAAACTAAGGTTTATACTATTGAATTCTCTATCCTTTATAGTAATGAGGCACTCATGATCCATCTACCTGTAGGGCATTTGATATAATGGTCTTGATATTATAAACTTATGCTTAAAATTTCATTAATTGAATATATCTATATATTACCTAATTTTAACATCAAATTTAAGGGCACTATTTTTTCTTCAAAGTTCTATGCATGTCCTTATTTTACTTATACACAAATATTTTATCACTATAAAAAGAGAGAGATTGTTGCTCCAAGAAATTGATTTTGATGATGACAAATTTTTGAGTGAGAACTATAATTTGGGCTTGAAAAAAGATTTATATATTTCAGGAGCAAAATCATAAATTATAATAAAGTTGGAAGAAAATATTATTTGAAAACCTCAAACAACAAGTCTAGAAGGATT
>QRFJ01003092.1:47454-116951 GCA_006176705.1 Cocos nucifera | reverse complement strand
AATTGATATGATAACGATATCCGATTGAAGTAAAACTTTGATAGTATGCTATAAATATCATTGAGATCTTTATTGCAGATTTTTGGATCGATTGAAAGATCTCCATCTATCAGTCATCGCATCCTCGTTCGTGATCGTCGAAATCAAATTTTTCTGATCGTTGAAGCTAGGGCCATCGGATTGAGGTGAATTTTTTGTGATGATACTCTAATCTTGATAATTATTTAGATAATGAATGATAAGATATGCATTAAATTTTAAAATTATATAATATTTAAAAAAATAAAAAAAATTATTTTCAACCTATGTTGATTCAGTGGTTACTGGAAAATACTGCTATAAATCTATGTTTTGCATGGTTTCATGAAACCACTATCATAAATCTATTATAGTGATTTTTAGTATCTTGCACTATCATAGATTTATTCGACAGCGAATTGAATATTTTATCTCGAATCTAATTTTGCATAGGTTATATGATATCTTTTGAGATAAATCTCTAGATTTTTTTTTCCTCTATTCGCGTCTCTTCTTTCCCCTTTCCATCGCTAGTAAATCACGCATGATTACCGCTCGCCTCTGCATCCCCGACCGTCGTTTGATCGAACTTGCCCTGGATCACCGCCCCCCTATCAAATCCCCTATCGCCGGACCAAATTTTATCTGCATCTCCATCTTTTGACAAAAAAAAGTGAAGAAAGAAAAAAATGCTTTGTCTCAAATCTAAGTTTGCACAACCATATTTTAATATGATAATATTTGAGATAAATTATAAATATTTGATATCTTTTTTGAACTCAATGTATAATATTTTTTAAAAAAATAAATATTTTCTTAAAAAAATAATTATTATTATTAAAAAATAAATTAAATAATTCTTTTTGTGATAATATATCTAAATTCTTAATTTTGAAAGAATCTATTTATCTTAGATTTTTAAAGCTTAAAGCTATTTCTTAGCTAAATTTGAAAAGCATTTCTTTTTGAATCTATAGTTTTGAAAAAAAAATAGTATTAAAATTATACTTTCTAAATGAGAAAGAAATATTTCTTAAACTAAATCTTATTTGATTTTTGGTTGAGTTATTCCAAAATAAATAATTTTAAAAAAAAACTTGAAAAAAATTATTTATATTGCTTGATTTGTTTATTTTTTATTTAAGTATTTATATACTTTTTGACTTATCAATTCATACTTTGATTGATTTAATTGTGTCATCATTTTTTAATGATCAATGAATATTTTAATAATACTTTACATCAATTACTTATTTTGACGTTGTCATGATTGAAGACATCCTATTGTAAACATTCCATTTTAAAATCAATGAAAGTAAAATTTTCATAAAAAAAAATTTTACTGTATCATGATTTGATTGATTATTTGATTGATGGTTCATTATTTAAAACTTAATATGCTTACTTTAAATATATACAATAGAGTAAGAAAATACTAAAAAAATAATTTGATCTTAAAAGATTATTTAATTAAAAATGTCTTTATTTTCAAAAGTAAGGGAGAAAATTTATTTAAGATGAATTAATTATAAAATTTGTATCAGTCAAATTTGAAAATCTATGATTAAAAGTCAAATTAGTATTAGTTAAAGATTAAAATGGTATCAATTAATGGTGCTTCACTTAAAAAAGAAAAAGAGGAAGAATAAATTTAAAAATATCATGTGATGAATTTTATGGTATTCACTTTTGAAAATAGGAGAGACATTTGCTGCAAATTAGTATTAAAAATATTGATATTAATCTTAAATTCTTAATTATTTATCTTATAATTCCCTCAAATTTATACTTTATTTCAATTGAATTCAAACTTTCAATCAAATACCTTATAGTCTTTTCAATTCATGCTTTCATGTATTTATTCAATTTGATTTACTTGATTTAAAGTAGTATCAGGCAAACAAATTATTCTTAAATATTGAAACTTACTTAAAATGATATCATTCATATGCTAATTTCATAATTTGATTTATTTGAACATTCTTGACATTCTTGGAGTTGAATTGAATTTAAAACTCTTCTTACTCCTCAAAATAAATTTATAGAATTTTTAATGTATAATGTAAGATCCTTATAAAATTATTTTCAATTTTGATACTATCTTTCATACTCTTCCGATACATATATTTTTAAAGTTTAATTGACTAAAATTTTTTGAAAAAAATAAAAAATAAATATTAAAATTGGTATCAATCATTTACATTATACTTATTTTATTTAAAAATCTCTATTTCTTAAAATTAAATTGAAAATCTAAATTGATAGTATCAAATAGAAATTTGACATTGGATCTACTTTCCTTGGTTCAAATGTACTGAAATATCTTGAAAAGCTCTATCCCTCAATATTGACATGAAAAATTTGATCTAAAATTTTTTAGAAAGGAGAAGAGTGATATCAATACAAATTTAATATCAAATATACTTATTTTTATATTAAATATCCCATAAAATTTAAATTTAATATCCTCTTGAAATTAAATCAAATTTTTTTGAATTTGATATATATATTTTGAATTTTAATTGATTTTGATGATATATTTCAATGATTTATTTGATACATTAAAAAAAAATATTCTGCTTGATTTCTTTGTTCAAAATTTTAAAAAGCTCTATTCATCTTAAAGCTTAAAAATATATATTTAAAAATTTAATTATAAAAGTTATAATCATTTAATAAGAGAGAGTCTTTGATATTTGAATTCAAGCAAATTTTTGAAAGAAAAATGATGTTTTAAGCATATTTTAAATCCAAAGGTAAGTTTTAAAAAGGAAGATGATTTATTTGATTTTATTTTTTGAATTTGATATATCTTTCATTTGATACACTCCTATATCTTATTGATTTTGATGGTTTTCTTAATCTTTTTCATAAGCTTTTTAATGATTATCAAAAATAAAAAAAAGAATGTTGAGTATATGCTTAATGAATTGATGCTTAAAATACTCAATAATTTGATGCTTAAAATCTTAATACTCATTTATTTAAATTAAGACATTATAGTGTAATGAGTATATGAAAAATATGCAATGAACTAAAAATAAATTAAGAATATTCATAAAGTATGCATTTATATGTTTAGTCAATTACTTCATGACATATGTTGGCTAATTTTGATTGTATGTGGTCCTTATCTTATATGGCTAACTATTTTTATTTTTGAAATCTTTATGTAAACTTCATGTCGCATCTTTATGTATTCTGACTATAACTATTTACTTGATGTATGACTCCTATGACTCTTATGTATTTTGAATTTTGGCATCTTATTCTATCATAAAAGGGAGAGTAAATTTTTATCTCAAACAAGAAAAGATTAGTTTTTAATTGATGATGTCAAAAAGGGGGAGTAAATATATTGTTTGGTACAAGCAATAATTGTTAATTGATGATGTTAAAATTACATGCTTGATGATTGATGATGTTAAAATTACATGCTTGATGATTGATATTTTTTTTTGTATAGCCCCTAACCTCTCTTCTAAAAGAACTAAGTTATTTTATAGAAACTAAGGTTTATACTATGATTTCTCTATCCTTTATAGTAATGAGGCACTATGATCATCTACCTGTAGGCATTGATATAATGTCTTGATATTATAAACTTATGCCTTAAAAATTTGCATTAATTGAATATATCTATATATTACCTTAATTTTAAACTCAAAATTCTTAATGGCACTATTTTTTTTCAAAGTTCTATGCATGTCTTATTTTACTTATACACAAATATTTTATCACTATCAAAAAGAGAGAGATTGTTGCTCCAAGAATTGATTTTGATGATTACAAAATATTTGAGTGAGATACTAATAATTTTGGCTTGAAAAAAGATTTATTATATTTCAGGAGCAAAATCATAAATTATATAAAGTTGGAGAAAATATATTTTGAAAACCTCAACAACAAGTCTAGAAGATTTTTGATCTATTAGAGGTAGTTTTATAAATTTTAGATGCTTAATTTAGAAAAAAATCAAGAAAAAAGATGACAAGAGGCAAAATCATAAATTTTATAAAGTTAAAAAAAATCTATTTCAAAAGTCTCAAGAACAAAAATAGAAGATTTGTGATCTATTGGAGGTAATTTTGTAATTTTTGGATGTATATTTTGAGAGAAAATCAAGTTTGAAGAAAAAGATCGACCCCTAGGTCGATCCCTGTCAAAGAGACTGATTGGCACACCAAAGAGGATGGGTCATCCCCTATGCTAGGGGTCGACCTCTACTATTCCAAAGGTAAAAAGAAATAGAACATGGGGTTTTTTGAATTTTTTATCATAGAGGTCGACCCTTGTGCAGGGGACAATCTTGGGATTGACCCCTGTGATGGAAAATTTTTGCAATGACTATTTTTTCATCCATTTTGGGCCATATTTAATGTACATTTAAAATCCTCCGATGGCTCTAAACCTATCTAGATTTCTCTCTAGCATCTATTGAAGATATAAAGGCTCTTAAAGAAAAAAAAAATACAAGAGATTCAAGTATTCATTTCAACTCTAAGCAAAAAGTCCTCTTCAAGCAAAAAAAATTTTCTTTCAAGTTCACCAACCCCTCAAAAGCTCATTCAAGTCTTCAACAACTTTAAAAAAAATTAGAAAATCTTCTTCCTTAATTGTGTAAAGAGTTTTTAACATTTTATTTGTTCATTAAAGAGGCTAACTTTGTATTTCATTGTCATTAATTCTTATACTCTATTTTTATATTATTTTAAGTTTTGGGGATTCTAAAAGTTGGGAAGATCTCTTCGAACCTTGAATTGGAGTGTGTAGGGTTGGTTTGTACCAAAAAATAAGTGTGCTAGCTTGAGATAGCTAGGGTTGAAGGTTTCCAACGATATATTCAGTTTGAATACGGTTAATGGATTTAAATTTTTAAGTAGGAGCTTGGAGAGTGGATGTTGGTGCAAGGTTGGCACCAAACCACTATAAATCTTGCTTGTTTGTGGTGTGCTTGCTCCCTCTTCTTCTTTATTTTCTTAAATACTTACTCTCTTACTATTTATCTTTTCATCTTACTTAAATCATCCATCACATACAACTTGCATAACATTACATAATCTTTATAGTTCTAAACTAGCTTTAAAATTTTAAAAATCTAATTCATCCCTCCTCTTGGGTTGCTTATCTAGGCAATAATCAGAATAAGCTATTGGTGTCACGCTATAGTCGCACACTCATTCAACCTCTATGATTGGTCCACACGAAGCTCTTGGTTTGGACCAGCTCCATCAGAGTGCTAGCTCCTCGCCGAGGCCTTCGACAGCTGATCTCAATTGATTCAATCGATCATCTTCTTTCTAATTTTTTGGATGCTCCAAAAAATCTAAACTTGCTTTTCAGAGGATGATGAGGTGATGTTTCAAATTTGGTGGTGATTCGATGCTCACAGTACTTGATCTCTCCACCCAAACCCAGGGTCCCAACCCTAGGGTTTTTCACTCACCAAAAACCCTAACGCCCAGAAACTCTCTCATGCCCACTCCTTTTTGAATTTTCCCATAAAACAATTTTTTATGGATTGAGGGACTCTCCCTCTCCCTTACACTCACTTTCAAACCCCTTTTTAAATGAGTGACAATAAGAGAAAAAAAAGAGAAAAGGTGGCATTAGGAAGGATGTGGTGCAGGAAATAATGTTTGGCTTTTCCACCCAAGAAAGCTATGCTCCACTCAGATATTCTCTCTCTAAGAAACCTTCCCTACCCCTTTCTGATCCTTCATGTTACCCCATGCATGCCCAGAGAAAAATCCTTTTTAAAAAGTGTGACATAATGGGAAAAACGCATGGATAAGGGAGGGTAGTGGGTTTTAACCATCTCCACTTGAATTCAAAATTCAAGTGTATTCCTCATCCAAATCCAATGCACCCTTAAGTGATTGATGCACAAAAAGACTCTCCTTCTACATGCCCACACCCAGAATTGCACAAAAATGTGTGTCAAAAGCATAAGGGGCATGGAGAAATGGATAAGTCTTGAGTGGGTTAGGGGGTTTCAATCAATAACAATCTAAGTTGAATTCAAAATTTAACTTAAATTTAAAGCAGTCCAACCCTTGGACCAGGTCAAAGAGAGAAGAGAGAGGGGGCATAGAAACCTCTCTTCTACATAAGAAAAACTTACGTAGAAAAGAGATGGGGCATGGAAAAAGGTGGAAAAGTCAAATATGGTGGGCACTAGGGAGAGTTTGAATTCAAATCTCATTTGACTTGGTCCAAATTGATTTCAACCAAACCAACTAATTTAAATCAACTTGACTAGGTTAAACCTAACCAAATTAGTTTTAATCTAATCTAATAAAATTTTAATCAAATTAAAAATTAATTATATCCAGTTCCAAATCAAATCAGGATCAAATCTTTCATAGCAATTAGGTCATCTCATGACCTGATCGGATCAAATCCAATCGAATTAAATTCAATCAAATTTGATTGAATCCTCATCGCTCAATCAAATTGAGCTAATCAGCAATCAAATTGCTAATTAATCCTTCAAAAATATAGAATCCTAATTTGGTGGGTGTTCGGTAACAAAGTTCCATCAACATGAAACTCCTGAAGAGTTCCAAACCAGTGAAACTCTTGAATCCAGTATCCCAAACAAATAAAACTTATGATCATAGAGTCCTAGACTAATAAGACTCTTGATTAAAGAGTTTTAAATAAGTAGGACTCTGAGTCTCAATCCAGTGGGACCCATAAAGATAGAGTCCCAGTCTAGTGGGACTCCTGGTCATAGTCCCAGTCCAATCACTACTATAGAACCAAGATATGACAGTGGTTTATAACCGCTACCGTAGCCTAAAAAATTACTGCTGTAAGCTATGGCAATGGTTAGCTAATCACTGCTACTACAGCCAACGCCGTAGATCTATGGCAGCGGTTATTGAAACCGTTGCTATATAGACCCTATTGCAGTAGTTTTTAAACCACTACCATAGACTTGTCTATGGTAGCGATTATAAAACCGCTATTATAGACAGTCTATGGCAGTGGTTATGAAATTGCTGCCATAGTCTTATCTATAGAAGCGGTTATGTAACTGCTGCTATAGGTCTAATGTAGCGGTTAACACATTGCCTACGGCAGCGGTCAATTATAAAACTACTATCATAGCTTCTGAATAATTTAAAAAATATAAAATTTTTAATTTTTTATAATTTTACCTGATAAATACATAGATATATAACACAAAAAAAATTATAAACATAAAAATATTTTTAAAATGCTAAAATTTTATTATCGAATAAAATTTACTATAATATTTTTAAAAAAAATACATCAAAAGTCTCCTAAATCTACATCGTCATCATCCTCGGGAGAGAGAGCATAAGCTAGAGGCGAAGCTAGAGCTGGAGCTAAAGCCGAAGCCAGAGCTGAAGGAGCTGGAGCTGGAATGCGCCCAACATATCCTCAAAGCCCATGAAGGCACCTCCAAAATACGTGCTGAGCATTGACTCCATGTCTCTCACGATGCCCTCCAGATGAGATGCGCACTCCTTAGCTCGATCTACTCACATCATAGTATGATTTGCTCGTGCCAACACTGCCTTAAGCTCCTTTCGATAGACGATACCAGAAGCTTATGAAGAGACGCTCATCTCAGACCAATAGCTGGTCAGCGTATGTCCAGGCCTGCATCAGATCCTCCTAGAGTGCTTAGGTCCTAAGACCTGAGATAGATGGCCATGGGGGCTAGAGGTATCCAGGCCCTTGCTCACGAGCGCATCTAACTGATCCTGCAATTGTAAGTGCAAATAAATTTTTATAATAGATGCTATAATACTAATCATATATACTAATATATTTAATACTTATAAAAATTCTCTCGATCGCGGCATTCATCGGACTGCCCTTCTTGTCCATATGGTTGGATCGAAAGATCTCGCTATGGCTAGGCATCACTCCATCTCTCATCGGCTATAACAATGGATCAATTTATCAGAAACTTGAAAAAAATATTAATTTAATTTGTCTACTAAGATTTAGAATTTATTACCTCTCTATGCACACGACTAACCATAAACTCATGGCCAAGAGTATGCGTATACTCCTGGGCTATTCGGTTCTTCTGATTCCGATGGAAGGTAGCCTAACAAGTATTCAAATAAATAATAAATATTTAAATATAACTTTAAGCATATTAAAAAATTTAAAACTTAGTAATTTTACCTCAAACTCCTGGCTCCTGCAATGTATAACCATCCTCTCCCACTGACTTGGAGGATAGTCTTGTATCCACAGAATAAGCTCCTTTGGAGTATCTCGTCGATGCTCGAGCCATCCTCTATGGAGCTTGACCTTGTAGACTCAGTACAATTCTCCGATCTTCTTCAGTCGGGCATCTCGAGCCCTCTCATGATTAAGAAAGTCGTACCTCCTCTGCACAAAGTTATCAAAAATTAGTTACAAAATTATTCTAATCAAACATAGTGTAAACATGTAAAATGCATAAATATAATTAAGATGCACTTACCCATATCTCCTTCCACATTCGGTTTCTGACAATATCATCCATCAATCGCCAGTCTCTGGGCTCTACGAGAATAATGTCTGACCGCCTCACAAGCACTCCAAAAAAGGAATGCATCTCCCGAGCGATCTCCCCTACTGGCCTCCTTTCTGCATCATACTGTACCATCACCTGATGTCGGCAGTTCCACACATGCACCATACGAGTGGGATCACGAAATATCCTATTGAATGATGCACCTACAATGAAAATATGTTATGCAAATATATAAGTATAAATACTATATAAAAAATATATAATATAATATAATAAAAATATATACTCAGATGCTGGTGGAGTAGCATGTGTCGGAGATGTGGATGATGGTGGAGGCACAAATGCCGATGGAGTAGATACCATCGATAGAGTAGATGCTGATGGTGGAGGTTCCTAAGCAGCCAATGCGGAGGTGGATGGAGTATGCTTTGACTGCTCCTCAGATGCTGAACTCCGCATAACCCATCGAGAGGCAAGGGTGAAAGCTAGATGACATTTCAGTGCCATCGTGACCTGCAATGTTAATGAACATTAACCAATATAACATATTGAACAATAATCAAAGATATTGCCTTGGTACCATTCGTATAATTACATATAAATATACGGATGCCAAAAATATGTACACTAATCAATTGACAGGTCTATCACTATGCAATGTAATAAACAAAAACAACAAGATAGGGGTTCTCTTAATGACCGAGGGTTCTCTTAGCAGTTGGAATGTCCCACGGCATGGCTTACCGGCACGACATGGTCGTCCTTCTCTCTCTCTCTCGATCACCCTCGTCGATGATGGTGGCAAGGCCGAATCCCCTCCCTCCCTCTCTCCCTCTCCCTTTCTTAATTTTGGATCTCAAAATCGAGTCTGAATACCCACGATCCATTAGGGTTCGGGTCTAGTACGTCAAATACGGATCCATCGGGTATTTCGGTTTGGGTCCAGTACCAGTAATTAAAATCAGATCTAGATCTGAATATCCAGATTTCGATCCAAACACGAACCATTGACAGGTCTAGTCTAGTGATTAATAAATAATACTATAAAATTAAAATAAAAAATATACCTATGACTATAGAAAGGGGGTTGCATTGAAAGCTCTGAGGGTCACCAACGATGGCACTAGAAGAAGACGACGGCACTAGAGATAACCTACGAAACAAGAACAAGATAGTGAGATAGAGAGAAGAGAGAGAAAGAGAAAGAGAAAAGAGAGAGGGAGATAGGGCTCGGAGGGGTGCCATGATGGGAAGGCCAAGGGATGGGGAGGGCAGGGGTGGCGGCTGGGATGGGGGGCAGAGGCGGTGGTGATTGGGGATGGTAGGGTGGGCGATGGGCGGTCGGAGATGGGAAGGGAGCAACGGGCGGCCGGGGATGGGATGGCGGGGCGGGCTGCCACGATCGGGGATGGGAAGGGCGGGGGCGGGCGGCCGCGATCAGGAGGCGAGGGTGGCGTCCAGCCAGACGGTGGCTGGGGATGGGGAGGGTGGCGATGGGCGGTCGGGGATGGAAAGGTGGGGACGGGCGACCGGAGATGGAGAGAGCGGGGGATGGGTGGCCGCGATCAGGGTTGGAGAGGGTGGGGGACGAGTGGCCGCGATCAGCGATCGGGGATAGGAAGGGCGGTCGGGCGGCGATAGGGGATCGGGAGGGTAGGGGGGCGGTGATCGAGGAGGGCAAGGGGTGGGCGATCAAACGACGGTCGGGGATGCAGAGGGCGAGCGGTAATGGGATGCGTGGAGTCTTACTAGCGATGGAGAGGAGGGGAAAGAGAGAGAGCGCGAATGAGAGGAAAAAAAAATTAGAGATTTTTAACCTAACCTATGGTAGTGATTTTCAATTCGCTGTCATAAATCTATGATAGTAGTTACTAAAAATCACTATAATAGATTTATGATAGTGGTTTCATAACCACTGCCATAGATTTATAGCAGTATTTTCCAGTAACCACTGCCATAGGTTGAAAATAATTTTTTTTATTTTTTTAAATATTATATAATTTTAAAATTTAATGCATATCTTCATCATTCATTATCTAAATAATTATCATTAGAGTATCATCACAAAAAATCACCTCAATCCGATGGCCCTAGCTTCAACGATCAGAAAAATTTGATTTCGACGATCACGAACGAGGATGCGATGACTGATAGATGGAGATCTTCAATCGATCCAAAAATCTGCAATAAAGATCTCAATGATATTTATAGCATACTATCAAAGTTTTACTTCAATCGGATATCGTTATCATATCAATTTAGTATGAAATTATTTCGGCCGTTAAATTAGAAATAAGCGATCAAAGGGCTAAACGACGTCCGATTATGAGATAATTTTTTAGTTAAATGATCTTTGTTATAATTTTAATTATTTTATATAGTGATGATAGTAAAATTTAAATCATTTTCATATGAATTATTCATGTTAAGCAGATATCGCAAAAGCACGAGCACATGCATATAACAACCAACGAAGTTCAAGAATGGTTATCAGATGACGTATAGTTTTAGATAATTTTTAGTCTCACAAGTTGAATTTTATAATCACCACCATAAAAAATGATTAAAGTAGTAGCCAAGATCATTTATAAAAATATTATCTCATAATCGAACACCATCTGGTTCTTTGATCACTCGTTTATTATTTAACGATCAAAATTAACCTATACTAAATTGACCAAGATAACGATATCCGATTGAAGTGAAACTTTGATAGTACGCTACAAACATAACTAAGATCATCGTTGTAGATTTTTGGATCTATCAAAAGTCTCCATCTATCAGATCATCATATTATCATTCATGATTGTCGAAATCAAATTTTTCTGATTGATGAAGCTAGGACCATCAGATTGAGGTGATCTTTTGCGATGATACTCTAATGATAATTATTTAGATAATGAATTATTAAGATGGACATTAAATTTAAAAATTATATAATATTTAGAAAAAAATAAGAAAAAATATATCGTAGTAGTTATAAATAACCGCTACCATAAATCAATGTATAGCAGCGATTATAAGGAATCGCTGCTTTAGATCCGACCTATGGTAGTGATTGTCCTAACCGCTGCTATAGATCGGAGCTATGACAGTGGTTACAAAGAACCGCTACCATAGATCAAACCTATGACAGTGGTTTCTTGTAACCGCTGCTATAGGTTGGTCCTATAGTAGCGGTTCTTTGTAACAGTTGTCGTAGACTCTATTACAGTGATTTCAAAAATTGCTATAATAGTATGCACTATCGTAGACTCTTTTTATAGTAATGAGTGGGACTCTTGATCATAGAGTTTTAGACCATTAGGACTCTTGATCAGCCATCAGATCAGGTAGGAACTTCTATTGTGTGTGATTCCATAGGTTCAAATCCTAAGCCATAGCACAGAAACTAATTTTCTATACCAATCGATATGACCAACTAGCAGTGGTATCCGACATCCGGATATATCGAAAAGTCATAATGCAATAATGACAAACTTGTGATATATGGTTATGGTATAATTCATCCTCTTGATCTCGATGCTCAAAGGATGATTTAGGATTTACTGCCAATCCTAAAATTCATCTATAGTATATTTCAAAATTTAGTGTCCATCACATGGATCATCCCAATCGAGGGTTTGCTAAATTGAAATACAGTGATGCACTTGCCCCAATACTTGAAGGAATCCATCTAATCTTGACTCATGCACCGACTTCATAAGTACTTAACTGCACCCAATAACCTTCCATCACTGAATTAAAAATTCAGATAGTCCAGTACCTAAGTACAGCGAGTTGCTTGCAAGTCACCATGATAATCTCAGATCTTAGGGATACTTATATCCATATCCTTCGTGAGCAACTCTTGACAGTAGAGGGCTTCATAGTTGAATCACATTCAGTAAAATGTATCCCTACAATTCACCTACATGCCATAACAGTATCTCCATACTTCTTAGTTAAGAGGACAACCAACACTTATGGTGCACAATGACCTACACTCGATACGTTGTCATCCTAGGTAATAATGAATCATTTGGTTGCAAATATATTTAAGGATTAAACGATAAATTCTCCTTTATCGAGTCTAAATAGTCCTAAAAACTTCATCACAGAAAAGTTCATTATAGGAAGATGCACAAAATAATGAAAATTCTAAAATAATAATTTTATTTATTAATAATTTAAATATATTTTATAAATTAGTTCAACCATCTACAATCTAGATGATTGGCTTTAGGATACAATTTTCTAGGACAAAATCAGGGATCCATGGCTCCATAGCTAAGTTTTGACCCCCTATAATATATGGACCCCTAGCAAGCACTGTGTTCGATCATCCTCGGACTTGAAAGAGAAGATGCAATGGTCCTCTGCAATGAACAAAGACTCCATCTCATACTATAGTTTGCCCCTCATCTTCATCTTGTGAGCCACCCGATTCAACAGAACCCCCCATCCCAGTATGCAAGTTATCACTGCTAGTCTCTCTTAGGCCTACTATGAGGCATTAATCTTCTCCTCTGGTAACTCCAACACCTCCATGAAGTGTTTTTGGAGGTTTTTAATTTTCTCCTTGGTGATCTAGTGAGATGTCCATTGAGCCAATTTTGCTCGTCCCTGAGCCACCCTCGACCATAGACTACAAGAAAAAGATGTATTCCCGACCAAAGTATAATTTGGTTGGAAAAAATTGTAGTCTTTACCGACCAAATTATAATGATTTGTGACCAAAAAAAAATTGGCATTGTTTGAGATGCCTCATGAAAACTTGGTGACAATTTCTTTTATTTTGGTTGAGAAAAACCTGGCATACTAACCCACCAAAATTATTCACAATCAATTATAATTTATTCATAAAAACTTTTTATTTTTCAACCAAGTTTTTGGTCACTAAAATTATTAATGATTAAATGTGTTTGGGTTATCCAAAAAAATTTGATTTCCTGACCAATTTTCTGGTTGACAATTGGGAAAAAAATATTATATGCTTACGCACACACCAAGATTTTGCAGTTCCCATGAATTCCCCTTCGACTACCTTAATGGTCTACCCACTTAACTCCTGTGCCACCAAAAGCCTCCTCACTTGCCTGATCCGCCCCTCTTATGCATCTCCACCCTTGCCTCCGCCTCCCCCCTTCCCCTTGCCTCTGCCCCTCTCATGCATTCCCCCTTTCTCACGCCTCCCCCCTTTCCACCTCCTCTCTCATGCCTCCCCTTTGCCCTGAAATCATGACCTTTGGATTTGCTGGGCTTTGCCTCGATCCCTAATAAAAAACATCAGTCATCCACAAGGGTTGGCTTGTCATCTCTCGGCCTCCACCACCTCTCGAATCCTAAAGCTTGTCCCTCATTGCCGGTTGCCAGTTGCTGGTCGAAGTAAGGTGAAGGGGAGCCTCCTATCATCAATCATTCCATTGAGGTACTGATAAGAGCACGATATTATCGTTAGGATACCATATTTATTAATTTAATTTTAATTTTTAAATAATTAAAAATACTTCAAAATCAGTGAGTCGAATCGAATCCACAGAAAAAGTAGTATTTTGATTTTGAAATCTTTAATTTTTATTAAAAAACTTAAAATAAAATTAAAGTTAAAAAATAAAATTTAAAATTATAATAAAAATAAATAATAAAAATTAAAATAGTGTGAAAATATATTTGTGTACTAAGATCTACTACCTACATCTTAGTATCTACTTGCAATAAAAATAAAGTACAATAAAAAGTAAAGAGCATAAATTAAATTACAAGTAAAAATAAAAAGCATGAATTTAAAATGCATAAAAATAAAATTTATATTAATTTAAAGTTTAAAATTTTAAATATATGAAATATAAAAAAATTAAAATTAAAATTAAAAATTAAAAGTAGGCTAATCTTGATCTTGGATCAGCATTGGCATTGAGATGGTATAGAAGTCCAGCTCTTTCTCTCGGCACCGTCTGTCTTGAAGCAATCTTGAATTTCAAGCATGGCTCTATCCTATACCATCATCTTTTCTTGACCAAAGACGACTTGATTTGATGGCCTAGTGCCCTTTAAATAGATGCTGGAGGGGAAAAACCTTTGCTTTCAGCCAATGTGGGATTAAGAAGAAGTTATGATTGGCAAATATGGAGAAATTCCAAGAAAAATCAAATTAAAACAATCCCTGGACGAATTCTGTTGAGTTTTGTGAATTCTAGCCATCAAATCCTGATTAAATGGCTTGAAAAATCCCAAAAATTAAGTTTAATCAACCTAGATTCGGTCGGATTCAATTCTGGCCTTTGGATCGAGCAATCGGGTGGTTCTGGGCTGTTAGATTGCATAAAAAATTGCACCATAATCCTTCTTCAGATTGGAATAAATGCCCACCATCGGATCAAAGTTTGGGCATGATCTAGCTATCGGATGATAGGCCAGAGCATTCGGAGCCATCAGATGGCGTGCAAGGAAGCTAGATACTTCGAATCAAAATCAAAATCACCCCTCACCATCCAATCTTGATCGGAAACCACCTAAGCCATTGGATGGTGCAAACACTATGTTGTGAACCCCGTAAACCGACCGCACCGTAAGCCTGGACCAATCACCGCGCTCCTTTGCATGTAAAATTATCATTTTACCCCCATAAGCCACGTGAGATTTTTTCTGAACCTCTTAAGGGTCTTGGTCTACCACGTGGTAGCCTATGATTCACCACCTTTTACTAAGCTGGCAGTTTGCGCCTGGTTTCGTGAACCAGCTGGCCCATTCACTATGCACTGACGGGCCTAATGGGCTGCTGCACGTGGGCTTGCGAGCTGACGGGCTGCCTTCTCTGGTTGGGCTAGCTAGCTGGCACGCCGGCTTGGCTAAGCGTGCCGACTTGGTTGAGCACACCAGCTAAGCCAATTATTATTTTTTATATATTTTTTAACTTTGAAAATTCATATCGGATTCATTTTCACTCTATTTTGCTCTAAATTTATTTTATTATGACCAAAAAATAAGTTCTATTTATTTATGATTATATTTTCTGAAATAGATAAATAAAAATATTAATTTTTAAAAATAAAAATAAATTAATTAATAAATTAATATTTTTATTAATGTATTTATGATAATTATTAGGAACCATGATCTATCTCCTCTCTCTTCTTCATTTTCACTCTCCTTTGAAATTTTTTCTACTGCTCCATCGCCATGATATCTAATGACCGACTTTAGTTTTCGTCACCATGATTGCCATCTCGGCCAGCCTCCCGTTTCTAATGACCGACTTTGATTTGTGTCATCGTGATTAGCATCCCGACCAGCCTTTCGTTAACCCGCTCAGGCTGAATCCCACTTTCACCGCCAGCCCCGTCACCGTCCCTGCCGCCTGGAGCAGGACCGACGGTAGCATCACCTTCTTCTTGCCACCACCGGACTTCCTAGCCGACCGCTGCTCTTCTTTCTTTGCAATGCCGATCCAGTACTTGAGCTGGATCCGTGCCTACCGATTGTTGAAGGTGGGTCGCTGGCGGCGGATGCTGGAGGTCTGGCCAGTTCTTGAAGGTGGGTCGCCAGTGGTGGATGCCAGAGGTTCGACCAAGGTGGCAGCGGAGGAGGAGGAGACCTTCTCAGGCTTGGGATGTCGGCGAGAGCATGAGGGATGAGGGGAAGGGTATTTTTTTCTATTCGTAAGCAGGGAAGAGTGGGAATGATGGGTTGGGGAAAACTAAAAGCATTGTCAGACTAACTTTGTGGTCTAAAAAAGCATTTGCTGTATTGCTTAACATTTATGAATTGAATACATGAACATCGAAAGGGTTACAATTTCTATTTTCGATGACCTATTTGAACATTAGAGAGAATGACATGATTCTGCTATATGGAATATTCAAAAGAAAAAGGGTTGTTATCACTTTTTTTCATATTTTTTTCTATATTTTTTTTTCATATTTCTCCTGCCTTAACAAATGGTGATTCAGTTTGCAATAGGTGGTAGTATTAATTAAAACTAAGGTATGTTTCAGCATCAGCCATTGTTATATGTAATTTCCCACTTGCAAAGCTCATCGTTGAGTGCTAGTTGCCTTCTAGAGGATATCATTTCCCCATTTCACTCATTGCTTGGTGAGCTTAGCATGCAAATGTTTCACATTGGAGCACCCTGCAGCGAAAATTCTTCCTTCTATTAGGTCTGATATTGTTGATTTTAATGTGAAACTGTTGCTGTATTAGTAGGAGGTTTGCTTCAGCAATGCTTGTCCGTCCTTCCTTTTTGTTTCTTTTCCCTTCTTTTCCTAATATAAGGTTTGCTTACAAAGATAACAAATTAAAGAAAACAAGATATATAGGATAAATGTAAGCTCTTTTAAGGTCCTCTTCTAAGGGAATGAGAGGTGGGTTACAATGTAGATTTGAAGGTAACATTGTTTTCCTAGGGTATTTTGTTGTCTACAAACCAAAATAAAACCAGGATAATGGAGTTCTATCTTCATGTTTTGCATGATTCCTAGCAAAGGAAGAATAGGAGAGGCTTCATTTTTTTTTTTTTTGGTTATTAGTTCTTAAGTTCAAATTCTATCAAATAAATAAGCTTTTTTATTTTTTCTTGCTATTTGTTCTTAAGTTTAACATCCTATCAAATAAATGAGCACTACCAGGATTCGGTTAAATATAGACTTAGTTTTTTGTAGGAATAAATAGTGGAGAAAGTTCGCCCGAGCTACTGAATGGTATGGGTTTGGTGTGTCATATACAAAGTTATGTTGGTAACGTAGTATAAGATACAGTGAAAGTTTTTTAGTTGTCTCCTTTATACTTAGGCTCTGTTAGTAATTTATTTTAGTAAAATAGTGGGATCACCGGGTTTCATTTGCCTTCGTTGTTAGGAAAGTGATATTATTGGCCTTTTCAAGTTTGTTCCCCAGCCCACCAACCGTCTAAAGTGAGCATAGCTCTACTCAATCCTATTATGGAGCCTTACTCTGATATTATAAACTTTTTGTTAGGAAACAATCCTCAATGAACATGAACTCAGATTTTTGATACCTCCTTTAGTCTGCAATCAATTAGTCTTAGGTCATATGGAGAGAGGCACATGAGGCAAACAGAATATATGACTTACAGAAAATATATGCAGCATATAAAGTATCTTATAATGGTTGTGCCTGTTTTTCAGTGCTATTGATTTTGTTTTTGTTCCCCACCAAGTATTCATAGATTATTCTTCTTTTGAAAGAGAAGATAGCATGGGCCATTGGTGGTGGTGAGTGTATTTGAATAGAAATCAAATGCACTCGAAAACTAGAAGAGATTGAAAGATATGGGAGCATGTTAATCTGAGCCTTGATGAGCTTTTGTCTTCTAGTTGATTATGATCGAGTCTCCTGAATCTCATATGTAGTCTATCTAGGTTTATTTAACCTCCTTCTCTTGTTATACTTTATTTTCTATGATGCCTCTATTTGAATTTACGAGACATTTATCTGAAGTTTATTATTTGAAATTAATGTTAGTGCATTTTTTTATCCCTTTTCTTTTTTTTTTTTTTTTTGCTTTGATGCATCAATAATCATCAAATATGGTTCTTTAAGTTTTGGGTTGTTTTTGTTATTTCTCTCTAAATTATAGATAATTCTATTTTTCATATGTGCCCTTTTCCTTCATCCTCTATTTTTCATATGTGCCCTTTTTTCCTCATTCTCTATTTTTCATATGTGCCCTTTTCCCTTATCATCCACCCTTGTTTATAAACTACTTCTACACCTAAATATAGACCACTTTTTCAACAATCTTAAGTATAATGGTTGAATAGTTTATCATTCCACTGATGGTTTATTTGCATAAAAAAGTGTAGCACTGATTTTTTTAGTAGTTAGATTCCATTGATGATTGAATAATGTTTTTAATTTTTTTTTTATGACTAATTTTTTTCTTGGGTCAGAACGGATACAAAAATCGAAGAGATTGTTTTTGAGAACTTAAGTGCACTTTTTATCTTATGTATTATGTTTATTTGCATGATGGATAAGAGTTGGATGATTGGACAAAAGTGGACTGAAGGGAGTTCAAGCCTTTATGAAATTCATAGCTGATCATATAGGTAAAGAGTGTAAGGTTAGATGTCCATGTATTGATTGTTTGAACATATATATTAAGAGTCAAGATGCGATTCATAGTCATTTTTTGATTCGAAGTATCGATACAAATTATACAAAGAGGATATTTCATGGGGAGCGTTCAACTTTTAAAATTCCTAGGGTATATGAAACTTTTTATGATCATGATAATCTGGATGATGATGGAATGGCATGCAATGACATGAAAAAGGATGGAGTCCATGAAATGTTGGATGACATTGGAATTTTCATGAATAATTATCACATGGATCATTATAATGGTGTGTCTGATCTTAATGTAAATGATGGTTCATAAGATACATTTGCTAAACTTTTGAGAGATGCTAAAAGAAAATTATATCCATGTTGTTCAAAGTTTTCTACTTTATCATTTTTGGTGAAGTTGCTCCATTTAAAAGTCTATAATAAATAGAGCAATAAATCATTTGACATGTTGCTGGAATTATTGAAAGAAGAATTGCCAAAAGGGGAGATATTTCCTAAGTCCCACTATGAGGCAAGAATTGTGTTGCATGGATTGGGTTTAGGATATCTAGCTATCCATACATGCAAATATGATTATGCATTATTTTATAAAAGTTCGAAAATCATGAAGAGTATTCTATTTTTCATATATCTAGGTGGAAAATCAATGATGGTGAGGGCAAGAATGTACCGCATAAGATATTGCATTATTTTCTATTAAAATCGAGGTTGCAATGCCTATTTATGTCAAGAAAAACTGCCTTAGAGATGCGGTGGTATAAAGATAAGCATTTAGATGATGGAAACATGTTGAGATATCCAGCTGATTCTGAAACATGAAAAGCATTTGATAATGATTTTTTATGATTTGCTGCAGATCCTTATAATGTTAGACTTGATCTTGCTACTAATGGTTTTAATCCATTTGGTAATATGAGTATATCACACAGCATGCGGCCAATTATTTTGGTGCCATACAACTAGCCTCCTTAGAAATATATGAAGGAGCAATTTTTCATGATGTCATTGCTTATTCCGGGCCCCCAAGCACCTGAAAAAGATATCAATGTATATATGCAATCTTTGATAGATGAAATAAATGACTTATGGAAAATTAGTGTGTAGACATATGATGCTTGCAGTGGATCAAGTTTTCAATTGCATGTTGTCTTATTATGGACTATAAATGATTTTCCAACATATGATAATGTGTTTGGATGGAGTACAAAAGGATATATGGCATGTCCAGTTTGTAATTACCAGATATATTCTCAAAAGTTAAGAAGTAAAATTTATTATATGAGGTATCGACAAGACTTGCCACATGATCATAATTGATGGAAAAGTAAGAAGTTTGATGGAAAGATTGAGCATCGAATGCCACCACAAGAGTTATCAAGGGATAATACATTGCAACAATTGGCAAGCTTAAAAGATATGCAATATGGAAAGCATCCTAATATTAGAAAAAGAAAACTTTCTCCAACAAAGTTAAATTGGACAAAACGAAGCATTCTTTTTAAGTTGCCATATTGGAGAAAATTAAAATTGAGGCTTAACTTGGATGCTATGCACATAGAAAAGAATATTTATGATAATTTTTAGGTATACTATTGAACATTGATGGAAAAATAAAAGATACTTTGAATGTGAGGTAAAATTTGAAGGATATGAATATAAGGAAAGAGTTATACTTAATGCAGAGAAGTGATGGCTCATATATTATTTTACCTGCTTGTTACACTTTAACTAAGAATATGAAGCTAGCAGATATTGTGTGAGTTTTTTAAGTCAGTAAAGTTCTCGAATAAATATGCTTCAAATATCTCTCAGTGTGTGAATATGAATAAAGGAAAAGTTATGGGTTTAAAAACTCATGATTGTCATCTTATTCTTCAAAGGATACTTTCTTTTGGCATTCATGGATGCTTGCAAAGGAATGTCTGTGTTGCACTAGTAGAGTTGAAAGATTTTTTCCAACACTTATGTTCCAAGACACTTAATGTGGAAGAAGTATAGAAATTGAAAAAAAAAATTGTATTGATCCTTTGCAAGCTTGAAATGATTTTTTCATATGCTTTCTTTGATGTCATGATGCATTTGGCAATTCATCTTCCAAATGAGATAATGCTTGGGGGTTCTATACAATTCCGATGGATGTATCCTATTGATAGATAATATAAATAGTTAAACTATAATTTACTTTTGGTAGTCATTAACATAATAAATGAATAATTTATTAATATAATATTTGCTTATTTGTTTCATTAGATTTTTAGAAGATCTTAAGGAATATGCGTGGAACAGAGCTCATCTTGAAGGTTCAATAGCCACGGCTTATGTTGTTAATGAATGTTTGACTTTTTATTTATTTTATCTTCATGGAATTGAGACTTATTTTAATAGAAAAGAAAGAAATTATGATATAGTAGAAGATGGTGGATTATCCATTTTGTCTTATAGATTTCGATCATTGGGAGCAGCAAAATATATTCAAATGTCACCAAATGAACTTGAGATGGCTCACTAGTATGTGCTATCTAACAATGAGCAGTTGGAGCCTTATCTTGAGTAAGTATTTATAGGTGATAATATTATAGACGTAAAAACCAATAGTTATGTCATTTGTAAATTAATTATAACTTTACTTAACAGACATCATTTGAAGGAGCTTAGGAGAGAATGTACAACTAATATAGAGAGAAGACATAAGGAGCAATTCCCATTGTGGTTTAAACAACACGTAATTAAATTATTATAATTTTGAGTGAATATCTACACTAGCTACATCAACTAAATATTTCTTGACTTTTTGTAGATGACACGCTTGTTCAACCAAAAGGCACTAAAAGCAATGGAAGTACTTTATTCATTAGCATGTGAATCTCACATTTGTGCTAGAAAGTATGCCAGTTGCATTATCAACAATGTTAGGTTTCATACAAGAGATCGTGATAACCATTGTAGAAGTCAAAATAGTGGGCTGACTGCAGAAGAAAATAATGGGGATGATGTCATTGACTACTATGGCATAATCAATGAGATTATAGAGTTAGAATATATAAGAGATAAGCAGGTAGTTCTTTTCAAAGGTATTTGGTTTGATGTTGGGAATAAGTGGTCTAACATACAAATAGATGGTAAGATTATTAGTATAAATGTGACCAAAATATAGTTTCATCATAATCCTTTTGTACTTGCCAGCCAAGCAAAACAAGTCTTCTATCTTAATGATACCAAATTAGGAAAAAATTGGCGAGTTGTGCAAAGGTTTCAACATCGGCATATATTTGATGTTTCGGAAGTTCAAGATGAAATCATGGATTTTAACAACATGTTGATTATCCATGATCAAGTGTATCAAGATAATGAGCCGCCTGAGAATAATTCAATAGTTGAACATCTAGATGCAGAAACTTTGGTTAGAGGTGATATTGATCCAAATATTATTGAAGCTAATGAAGTACACACAATAGATGGAGCACATGAAGAAGTTAATGAATTTTTCACAGATGATGAGTTAGAAAATAAAATATTACCAAAATATTGTGTTGATGTGGACATAACTAATGATAATCATGAAAGTGACATGGATGTAAATGCATAGTTACTATCTTTATTTTCATGTAACAAATGATTATACACTATCTTTATTTTCATTCTTATTTTTCATATATCTGCTAGTGTTCATATTTATACTAACTTAAATATTTATTTGTAGTGATGCTTAAGAATGGTTCTAGAGTTGAAACATGTCAGTATCACGTGCAGCTCTAAGCTTTCATAATCCACTAGACTTATCCTAATAGTAGAACCATCTAACTCACCTGGTGATGATTAAATAAAATTTCTTAGTTGGCCCACTTCTACGGCTTCAAATAAGCCACCTAGTCAGCCCACTTATGCAGCTTCAAATGAGCCACCTAGTCAATCCACTTCTACAGCTCCAAGTCCTTCAATTTATAGCTCTGAATGACCCAAGTGCACAAGGTGATGTAGTTATTTTTTAACTAAATTGACAAAAATTATTTTTATTTATTATATTTTTAAATATTCATAGATTCTACAGCAAAGAGAAAGAGTGGTGGTCTGACTTGTGGTATTGGGCTATGCAAATTGAAAAAGGTACTTGGTAAGAAGTTGATAATAATGATTAATGTAGACCAAGAGAGACCTATTGATCGAGTACAATCAGCTAAATTCTCTAGTCAAGTGGATTTTCTTGCTCGTGAATGTATGCGTGTGCCAAAAAGATTTAAGGATTTAAATGAAGATGATTTAAATCCTACATATGATAGATTGCAGGTAAAACCTTTCTTATGCATTTTCATTAAAAGTTATAGAATTTTCTCATAAATGTGAAAACATCATAGTATTTTCAGATTGCCATGTAGGAGTCAATGGCTTTACAAGTTGTTCATTTCTTATAGATGAAGGTTATTGCATGCACATAGAATGATAGTGCTTTTAACTATAATTTTTCTTTTTTATATAATTTTAGAGTAAATTAAACATTCAAAATTTGAAAGAGGATGCTGAAGTATCAAAATGTATACTTCAAAGATTACAAGCACGTGGAAAGGACGTGCGATCAAGATTATGAAAGCATTATTTGAAATTTAGCTTTAATGTGGAAGCAAGACGAAATAAGCCTGCTAATATTTCTCAAGAGAATGGGGATAACTTATGTGATTATTGGTCTAATCCTCGTACACAGGTCTATCATCTTATACCCATTTACTATCTAGTAATAAAAGTTGATTTTTTATTTTCATTAGTCTATATTAAAAAGATGTTGCACTAATGAAAAGAGTAGTTACTAATGTATCAAAGATGTTGGTGTTATATTTTTCTCAAGAAATGATATTCAATCAATGCCGCAAATCGAGCAAAGGCAAAGATGTCACATAAAATAGGATCTATGTCATTTATAGCAATGCGGCATAAAATTATAAGAGAGTATATTATAACTACTATATTATTGATCATAGTTTACTTTTTTTTCTAATATTTATTTATTTTGGTACAATATTGTCACAAAAAGAGCTTAATGAGGAAGAGTGCGATAGAATTACATTATTCAAGCACACATATTATAATTCAGCTAGTGTATGAGCAAATGCACATGCAGAGGAATGTTATGTAAGTCAACATGTTTAATTTATTTATTATATAAATGTCTATGCTATAAGATATTATATTTTTGCTGGTTGTGTACTTTTTAATCACATAATAATTTTTATGTATTAGAATGAGATGCAAAGGTTATTGTCTGAATCTAAAGCTAAAGAAAACTCAATGATTGTTGATGAGATTTGTAATAATGTTTTAGGAGTGTGCCCTGGATATATTCATGGACTTAGGTACGGACCGAAGCTACACCAAGCCTCAAATTCAAAATTCAAGGTAAATCAACTTGAGGAACAACTAAAAGAATCTTGATTGGAAAACCATCAGTTCAAAGAGGATGTAAATGAGCTCAGAAAAAGGTTGGATCACCAAGGATGTCTAATTGAGATGTTACTTGCTGCACAAGATCAATCCAGCTCCAAACTATTATGGTAATTTTAATTATAGCATTAGATTTAGTATTTAGTTGCATATATATATATATATATATAACATAATGCAACATAATACTAATACATTATGTCACAATCTTCATATGCTAATTATATTTCTTTGTTACCCAAACCAAGAATTTCAAGGTTGGCATGTCTGAGTCTCAGCACAAAGGCTAGAGGTAAGTACAGGTTCACCATTTTCTTTAAAAAATATAGATTTGGAAGATCATTTTGTGGCCCCATTTACCTACCTGAGGTGATGCTAAATTTGCTAGTCATCAAATTAAAAAGAACAGCTGTTTTACTTGGTAAGAGGGCCAAGCCTTACCATGAGTTCAAAGTAAATTGCATGTCAATAGTTAGTTTTAATTTTATCAAAAAAATGTGCTAGAAATTTTTGTTGCATTTGTGACTGTTTTTTGAGTGTTTTGAAAGGTCTTTCTTAGGATTGTGGAAGAGAAATTTCAAAGATGTTAACATACATTTTCTATGACTTCTATTAACATGCATTTATTTTTTGTACAGTTTTTAAATAGAAATAAATTCATATGAATATGACATAAATACTATACTGATGCTCTGGCTGCTAAAAATTTCATATGAAGAGAATTAAGGGTTAAAGAAAAGAAGTTAAAAGACTTGGATTTAAAAGAATTTTTTCAAATAAGAGAAAAGGTACATGTGTCTTTAGGCATATCTTAAACTAGATAAAATTTAGAGGTCGTTTACTCCAGATACTTTGTTCTTCTGAATAACAATTTTACATGTGACTTTAGGCATCACAGTGACGCTTAATGACATATGATTGTTTATTTTTTTTTGGCCACACATATGATTGTTTATTTTTTTTCAAACAAAAGAAAACGTACAAGTCTACAACTTGATGGAAGTTTTGGTCTACTGACATGACTATCTTCTGGGGTTCCATGTCGCTTTAAATTTGGACCATGACAGTTCAACCATACTCGGACCAGAGCACATCAGCTATACTTTGAGCGTCTTTAAAACCTACATATTTAAACTTAGCTAAAATAACTAGCCAAAATTCCAGCTGATATTTGTTTGTTTCTTCTAGAATCAGTTTTCTTGAACAGGACGTTGCAGAGAATATAGTAGATTAGGAAAAGGAAAAAGAAGCAAAATGATGTATACATCCTAAACTTATAACTGGAATATGATATAAACCAGATGCATTTAGGAAATGTATAGAATTATAACAAATAATGGAAATGATGATTATATGTATAGTATAAACCTTAAATTCAAGACTATGTATCATGAATATCACTAGTGAGATGCATGAAAATATGCATACTGGATAAATTACTTGATAACAAAAGGGCAAACCACAATGTAAAACTTGAGGAACTCATATACAAATTGTAAGGTTTAAAAATCTTGATCTAGAACAGACAACTTAAGGTTAGAACAGTTAAATATGTCTTTATCAAACATTCTTGTAGTAAAACATTGCTATAGTGTCATTCATATGACCACTTAAACCTACTAGAACAATTGTGTAGGTCTACGAGAAAATTTAGCAGAAACCATCTCCTTAAAAATTGGTGGGGACATATATAAACCTTGTATGATGAATAACAAAATTTTAGGATGTCAAGGTTACATCTAAAAATTTTTCTTTCAACATTTATGCACATCTTCTTTTGGCTTCTTTTTAATTAGTCACCGATACCAAAGGTTATGTGGTATGGCATAGAGATAATGCAATTGATAGAAGCATCAGAAGAATGAAAGACTAAAAATCCGATATATTCTTTGAACTCATTTATGGAAAAAGAGCAACACATTGACATTAATAAACTAGTTTTGGCACTACCTCCATTTCATGGTTCCATTGGTGGGTTCAAAGTACAAATGTTTTCTCTCTTTCAAGTAATGCTATCTAGTAAATCATCAACAAGTGTGTGTGGGTGTTGGTGCACACATGCTCACGTGTGCCTATGTCTAGGCACTATGCCCTTGAGAAAATTGGCTGTGAGATGCTATAGGTAGTTTTCTTTAAATAGAAGTCCTTGGTACTTTAAGAAAAACTAAAATGACACATGTCCATGGATAGTTTATTTATTGTCACAATTTTTCAGAAGTATCGTGTGAATAACAAATTTGGCAAGTATATCTATTCCTGTTGGGGATAAACCTGCTCTCGCCAAAATTTGACTAAATATCTAGTCTCAGAGTGATCTCATCACCCTTCTATCATTGGATCTCCTTTGAATGAACTTGAATAGTGAGAACGGCCCTCTGGGTAGTCTAGCCTGGCCATCTTGGGGGCCAGTCAAACTCCTTCCAGACTCCTCTCCACCAGTCGAACTCTTTCCGGACCTCTTTGTTAGTTAAACTCCTGTCAGATTTTTCCTTCAACCAGACTCCTTTAGCAGTCGAACTCCTGTCGGACTTCTTCTTCAATCGGGCTTCTCTGCAGATTGGATCTCCTCCCGAACTTCTCTGGTCACAGGCCTTCCATACTCTTTGTAGCCAGATTCTATCAATCGATAAGAAAAATTTCTTTCGGTCGAGCCCTCTATGGTCATCCGAAAGGACCTCATTATCTATGCAAGTCTAGTCCCAATACAATACAAGCCAATCTATATGCAGGCAACCCTAAAGGGGCCCGAACTTCTCTAGAACCATCGTAACTCGGAGCTCTTCACCACCAGCACAACTCCATCTGAACTTCAACCATTAATCCCCAACGGACATCACTCTTGATTGGCAAGTCATGACAATGGATACTACTCTCCATAAAAAACTTTACGTGGCCTGAACAGTCCACTACCAGATGGTTATGACTGTCACCATCAGTTTGTTATGGGCTCCGCGTATATAAGAGATCCTTCAGATATACTTTCTTCCCTAAGCTCTTGATTTTTTTCTAAAAATTCTGCTAAAATCTCTCTGAGCACTTCATTTCTATTGGCCGAAAGAGCTGACTTGATCATCGGAGGATCTTGCCGGAGCCACCACCTCCAACTCTGGATAAGACTTATTTTGTAGGTCATCGATGGTGATCTCATTTTCTCCAACTTTGATCTCGATTTCGATGATAACTAGATTTTACACCAATAGAATTGGTGCTAGAGGAAGGGCTCTCTCATTCTTGAGGTTTCTTTATTCTTAAAGGGGTGCTCAGCAAAGATTTTTCTTCTTCCAATTCAGAGTTTTCTTTTCAGCAAAGATGTCTCCCAGGAAGGCTTCAATTCGACGGTCAACCACCTCCACGACCAGATCTCATCCAGATCTGCCCACTTCTATTTCATCTCCTACATCTCAAGCTCCATCAGCTACAATGGTGGATACAGAGTAGTTCAACCTACTGGTCCAGTAGGTTTGCGGCCTCACTGAAGCAGTGCAGGCCATGCAGCAGTAGTAGCCCCCAATACTGATTCAGTTGGAGCAGGCTTCTCCAAAATGCCAGGACCCAATCTGGGGATGATTGACTTAGGTAAGTCGATCGGTGACCTTCAGAAAGAGAAAGCAGAGGATGGAGAGCCCTTACTTTGATCACGACTCAATCTTCGGGGGAACTCTGCCCCCATTCAGCCAAAAAATTTTGGAAATCCACGACCGTGAGGATCTCCTGGATCAAAAATTATAGAAAATGAATTGATGGATCAAAGAACTCCATCATGCTCCCTCCTCCCATGGCAATGACATCTGCACTGATCCTCCTTTCTCCCAAAGAATCATGTAAAAATTCATCTCGCCGAACTTCAAACTCTCCTAGTTCAAGAGCTACGATGGGACCATTGATCTGATTGACCATCTGAAGGTCTTTCAAACTCTGATGCTGCTCCACGACACACCGGATGCTATTCTGTTCCAAGCTTTTTCTTTCACTTTGAAGGGAATAGTTAGGAACTGGTACTCGGCCCTTAAGACGGACACTATCTTCTTCTTTGATTAGATGAGCCACCAGTTCGTGGCTCATTTCGTCAACAGTCGGCACCCCCACCAAGGTTCGAACTTCCTCATTAACATTAAGCAGAAGGAAGGAGAGTCCATCCGGGCTTATGTCATCTGATTCAATGCTGCTGCACTGGAGATCCGTAATTTAGATCAGTCTATTGCTATGACTGCACTGAAGGATGGCCTTCAAAAGAATGATCTGCTATTCTCCCTAAAAAAGAAATATCCTAAAAATTTTACTGATATGCTGGCTCGGACTGAAGGTTACGCCTAAGCGGAACAGGCCTTTAAGGCTAAGGATAGTGAAGCTGCTGGGAAGCAGTGGACGGATAAATCAAGTATGCCTACAGCTGAAGAAAAGTCGAGCAAAGCTCGGCCACACTCTAGAACTTTCCTCGAGTGCAAGTGAGTTTGAACTCCTTTCAGAGCTCGGAGATAAAGAAGCCTTGATAGAAGGGCATGGCGGGGCTCCCCCCTTAGAAGATTTTACAACTATACTCCCCTCAATGCTCTGAAAACCTAGGTGCTAATGAAATCAGGGAGTAGTTGCCAAGGTTGGAAAGGATGCACACTCATCCCGATAAGTGCAATCCCAATAAATTTTACCTCTATCATCGTGACCACGATCATGATACTGAAGAATGCATTCAGCTTCAGAACAAAATCGAAGAGCTCATCAGACGAGGTCGGTTGGACCGATTTTTAAGATGCCGACCAAAGGTGAGGAAAGATCGGCCAAAGGTGCTGCCACAATCAGAGCTGCTGAGGAGGAAGGAGCAACTAAGAGATCGACCATCCCTCAGCATCATCAATACCATCTCTGGGGGACTTCGACGAGGGGAGGCTAGAAGACCGATGGAGCCTGCGAAGAGGTGGAGGATCGAGAAGCCTATCACTTTCACCAATAAAGATACGCAAGGGGTCCAATTCCCGCATAACGATGTGATTGTAATCTCTTTAAACATTGCTGACTATGATGTACACCGTATTTTGGTAGATAATGGAAGCTCCATCGATATTTTATTTTATGATGCTTTTTTTAAAATGACTATACCCCATAACCATCTGAAACCTATGAACTCTCCACTAATGGGCTTCACTAGTGATGCTGTGCCAGTCGAAGGAATAATAATGCTATCTATGGCTGTAGGACAATATCCAAAATAGGCCAGAGCATAGGTCGACTTTTTAGTAGTAAAGGCCCCATCTACCTATAATGCCATTCTTGACCGACCTAGTCTGAATGCATTCCAAGCCGTGATATCGACCTACTACTTGAAAATAAAATTTTCAATAGGTAGTGGAATAGGAGAGATCCGGAAAGATCAAGCTTTGGTCAGATACTACTACTCCATCACCTTACAAAAGAAAAGCCATCCTACTTCTTGCCCCGTTGATGGGCAGGATGTCCGCGATGATCTTATTGAGGTGCGGGATGAGCCCATGGAAGATCTTGTAACCATCCCTCTAAATGATGGAAGCACAGAGCATAGAGTGCAGATCGACTCCAACTTGGGAGATGAAGTTCGAGAGCAGCTCATTGCCTTCTTATGAAAGAATGCTAACATATTCGCTTGGGTCCCAGCAGACATACCAGGAATTAATGCCGAAGTCATGGAACATCAGTTGACTGCCGATCCTAACTACAGACCCATGAAAGAGAAAATTCGAGGCCATGCATCAGGAAGGTAGAAGGCAATAGCGGAGAAAGTGGATAAGCTTCTCAAAGCCAAGTTCATCCAAGAAGTCCACTACCCAAGTTAGGTCTCCAATGTGGTCCTAGTCAGAAAGGCCAATGGTAAGTGGAGAATGTATATCAACTTCAAAAATTGAACAAAGTCTACCCAAATGATAGCTACCCCTACCCAGAATTGATCAGTTGGTGGATGTATCCTCGAGCCACGAGCTCCTTACCTTTATGGATGCCTTCTTCGACTACAATCAAATCTGGATAGCACCAAAGAACGAGGAGAAAATTGCTTTTATTACTAACCGTGTTTTTTATTGTTATAGGGTCATACTCTTTAGGCTTAAAAATGCAAGCACAACCTATCAAAGCATGGTCAATAAGATCTTCAAGGAGCAGATCAACTGCAATATGAAAGTCTACATGGATGATATGCTTGTCAAGAGCCGGACCTCGTCCAATCATATTATCGACCTTGAAGAAACCTTCAGCGCCCTTCAAAGATATAAGATGAAGCTGAACCCAACTAAATATGCCTTTGGAGTGACCTCAAAAAAAATTTTGGGGTTTATGATCTCAAGACAAGAAATCAAAGCTAATTTGGAGAAGATCCAGGCCATCCAGAAGATGACCATCCTAAAATTAATAAAAAAAATCTAGTGCATGACTGAAAAGGTGGCATCCTTAAACCACTTTGTCTCAAAGTTAGTCGAGCGGTGTATGCTCTTCTTTCAGATCCTCAAGCAACCAAAGAACTTTTACTGGATGGCAGAGTGCCAATAAGTATTTGAAGAACTCAAGAGCTACCTTGGTTCATCCCCACTATTGGCAAAGCCCAAGCCTGAAAAAGAATTATTTCTATACCTGACGATCTCTCCTGCAGTCCTAGCAGTGGTCCTAGTCAAGAAAGAGGCAAAAGTGTAATGATCAATCTACTATATGAGCCAAGTTTTGAGGGATGCGGAGTTCAGATACACTAAATTGAAAAAATTAACTTACGCACTTCTGATTGCAGCCAGGAGACTTCAGCCCTACTTCTAGGGGCATACCATGACACTCCTCACCGATCAGCCTATCAAAGCAGTTCTTCATCGAATAGATATTTCTGAAAGAATTACAAAATGGGCTATTAAGTTGACAGAGTTTAACATCAACTATCAATCTCAACCATCTATCAAAGCTCAGATACTGATCAATTTTATAGTAGAATGTACAATCCTGGATGATGCAGAACCCGAATGGAATGGCGCCAACATTCCGTGGTTACAGTCGAGCTCCTCCAAAGAGAGAGTGGACCTTTTCGAAGGTTTATGGGCCTTGTATGTGGATGGCTCTTCCAATACTTTCGGTGTAGGTGCTGGACTAATCCTGGTCAATCCCAAAGGGGTCATCGCCGAGTATGCACTACGCTTTGAGTTTTCTATAATAAAAAATGGGATAGAATATGAAGCTCTGATAATAGGACTGAAGATAGCAAAAAAACTAAAGGCAGACCGACTCCAGGCTTACAGTGACTCACAGTTGATAGTAGGACAAGTCAATGGTAGTTATGAAGCTCAGAAGAAAAGTATAATAAAGTATCTTGAAAAAGTGAAGAGCCTGACCTCAACCTTCAATAGCTTTGGCATTCAGCAAATTTAAAGGGCAAGGAATACTAGAGCCGACCTCCTATCTAAGCTGGCTACACTTGCCCCCAACGAACTTTCCAAAGAAGTATACTTTGAAGTGTTGAAATGTCTGAGTACAGAAGAGCCGCAATCTACAATACAGATCGACTGTGAGTCCTGCTGGATCGACCTGTTGGTCGCTTATCTCAAAGATGGGACACTCCCCCATAATCCGAAGGAAGCTCAAAAGCTAAAAAAACAAAGCCTCCCAATATATTCTGTATGAGGATAAGCTGTACAAGAGATCGTACTTTTTGCCACTTTTGAAATATCTTCAACCTTCTGAAGCTGACTTTGCACTGTGGAAAGTACATAAAGAAATCTATGGGAGCCATTTGGGTGTCAGATCCCTATCTCACAAGCTGCTTCGATAAGAATATTATTGACCGACTATGCATCATGATTGTATCGAATATGTTAAAAGATATGACTGCTGTCAGAGGAATGCAAATATATAAAGGCAACCATCCTTCGAGCTTACACCCTTGAGTGCCCCTTGGCCATTTGCACAATGGAGGATGGATATACTTAGCCCCTTCTCAATGACATTCAAATAATGAAAGTTTCTTTTAGTGACGATCGACTACTTCACCAAATGGATCGATGCTAAACTCCTAGCAAAAATTACTAAATCAAAGTATAAGACTATCTGAAAGTCGATTGTTTGTTGGTTCGACCTACCCCAAACCCTTGTAACAGATAATGGATGATAATTTATCAGGATGAAGTTTGCTGAGTTCTGCGAGGACATGAACATCTCCTATAATTTCACATCGGTGGTCCATCCGCAAGCAAATGGTGAAGCAGAGGTGACCAACAGGATCTTATTGTAGAGTATTAAGGCGAGGCTTGAAAGAGTAAGGAGAACTTGGGTGGATGAACTCTTCCATATGCTCTGGGCATACCAAACTATTCAAAGACTACCAACTGGAGAAACACCATTTGTCTTGGTCTTTGGAACAGAGGTGGTCATCCCGATTGAGCTCAAGCACCCGTCAGTATGGGTCGTGGCCTTCAATGAGTAGCAAAACTCACAAGACCTCAGAGCTAACCTCGACCTACTGGAGAAAAAATGAGAGGAGGCCCAAGTTTGGATGGCTACTTACAAGCGAAGGGTGGCCCGATACTACAACTCTAGAGTCAAAAATAAATCATTCAGAATGGGGGACTTAGTGCTTTGGCGAGCAGCCATTTCTCAGTCTCAAAATTAGAAAAAGCTCGTCCTAAATTGGGAAGGACCCTACGAGGTCAAAGAAGTTATTCGGCCTGGGACATATTACTTGAAGAAGCTCGGAGGAATCGATATACCCTGATCGTGGAACTCAAAAAATCTATGAATGTATTATCGATGACCTGATCATAATAAAATTTCTCTACTTTAACTCCTCGATCCTTGTTGCAAATCTGTAATGGTGAAAAATAACTTTCCAAACTTAACCATGCAACAAAGACAACCATGTTAGGAGCAGGAGGAGAACCTCATCCTAACGTGAGCAAAGCCAAAGATCTCATTAATCTAAGATGAGATGAGGGGAGAGGCCCTTACAGCGGTCCTAATATGCTCATACAGCCACGTTAGGAATAGGAGGAGAACCTCGTCCTAACATGAGCAAAGTCGAAGGCCTTGCTAATCTAAGATAAGATGAGGAGAGAGGCCCTTCTAATAGCCCTAATGTGCCCCTACAGCCATATTAGGAATAGAAGGAGAATCTCATCCTAACATAAGCAAAGCTAAAGGCCTTATTAATCTAAGATGAGATGAAGGAAGAGGCCCTTTCCACGGTCCTAATGTGCCCCTATAGCTATGTTAGAAACAGGAGAAGAATCTCGTCCTAATATGAGCAAAGCTGAAGGTCTCGTTCATCTAAGACGAGATAATGAGAGAGGCCCTTCCAGTGGTCCTAATGTGCTCCTACAATCACGTTAGAAATAGATAGAGAACCTCATCCTAACATGAGCAAAGTAAAGACCTCGTTAATCTTAGATGAGATGAGAGGAGAGATCCCTTCAGTGGTCCTAATGCATCCCTAAAGCCATATTAGGAATAGGAGGAGAACCTCAGCCTAATATGAGCAAAGCAGAAGGCCTCGTTAATCTAAGATAAGATAAGAAGAGAGAGATCCCATCAACGGTCCTAGCGTGCTCCTACAATTGTGCAAGGAACAAAAGAAAACCACATCCTAACAGGAGGTAGACCAAGGCCTCATTAATCTAAAACAAGAAGGAAAAAGTCCTACCAGCGATCCTTATATGTATCCCCCCTATGGCTACATCAAATACAGAAAGAGGAACCCCATCCTAGTTCGTGGAAGGGATCCCCAGCTCGGCATCCACAATAAGTATCTCATTAGAAGACAAAACAAAGAAATGAGGTGAAGAAAGCAAAGCCATTAACAAGCATTGAATTTGTATAAGAAAATGATGAAAAAGATACCATTTTTTTGCAAATAGAAGTTCACTACAAGCAAAATAAAGATCGGTAAGATCGATTACATGAAAAGAAAGAAGAAGAAAAAAAGTCGAAGTCCTAAGATGGATCGGACTTCTCAAACTTCGGACTGTCGGCCCCAGCCATCACCAAGGCCTACTTTAGCCTAAGGATCTCTCCCTCAAGCTCCTTCTTCTCATATAAACCATCTATGTACATCCTGTTAGCATGTTGGAATTTGCCTTCAAGCTCTCGCCACTGCTTCCTCAAGACCTCAGACTCAGCCTCTACATCCTTGACGACCTAATGTTCATAGGTTAGCTGGAGCTTCAACCATTGAACCTCGGTCTTCTCCATCCTGATCGCTTCTGAGAGCTCATCGATGATCCTCTTCAAAGAGGCGATCTCCTCCGACTCACCACTTGCACTGGCTTGCTGCCTACTGTACAATCGCATCTAAAAATAAGTTGGTTCATCTCTAGCGGCCTTGAGCTCGCATTCCAACCTAGATATTTTTTCTGTCGAGATTATTCTGTAACTATTGTGCCAGTTCTCGGTGTCTCACAACTACTTCTGAAGCTCGGAGATCTTCTTGGACCAGTCCTAGTCATGCCAAGCTTTGTCGATAAACCACGATGAGCTCCCCTCCAGCAGATGGATTTTCTCTTTTGCCACCTTGAGATTGGCTTCGAGAGAGCTAATCTTCACCATTAGTGCTCAAGATTTATCGCTGGCATTTTTCTTGAGCTCGGTGATCTTCCTCTCAAAGCTATCCTTCCCAATGCTAAAGCTCGCAGAGTCCTTCATGTATAAATTTTGAAGGTGAGTGACCTCTTTGGTCACCTCCGAAGCATTCTTCCAAGAAGCTTAAAGGTCATGCTCCATCTTCTTCAACTTCTTCTTCAGATGGTCGACTTCCTTCTTTAAGCTCTTTATTAAAGATTTCAGTGGAACTCCCTGAAGTAAGGGATCGGCGTCGACTGGAGTGGTGGGTTATGGCTCAGATTATTGAAGGGTTCTGAATAACACATGGCACAATACTAATATAAAGAAAGGCATAGACAAAAGTAAATTCACTTTCATTTAACTAAAAACTTTTAAGTACAAAGCAAAAAAAAAGAGTAAAAGAAAAAAGTACAACTATTCGAGGTCCTCAACCTCGGGAGATGTAGCGGCGGAAGAGGTTAGAGCGCTCTCGACTGCCTCGGATTCCTAAGTAAGCTCGGGTGCCTCCACGGTAGGTTCGAACGGACTGGGGGTAGTCTCAGTAGGGGAATAATTGACTGCAGTGCTGGATGGTCCTGCTTCTTCACCAAGATCCTCCTCATCCAAATAGCTCAAGTCGAGCTTTGAAAATTTTTAGGCCATCCTGCCTTTGCAGAGTTCGAAGCCCTTGATGAACGCCTTTTAGCCGAAGGCAATGTTCAATTCTTTTATTTTGGAGGAGGCCTTGAACTCCTCCATGGTCTGGGCTGCCACCTCCAAAGCTAACTTCGCCTTGCGAGCCTCCAACTCGGCGACCCTCTCCTCGATCTTTTTTCTTTTCTCCTCCTCCAGTGCCAAAGCAGCCTTCAGCCCAATCGAGATGAGCTCCTCTTTTTGAAGTGCTCCTTGGAGACTCACAACTTTCGCTGCCTTCTTCTTCATGGATCGCTTGGCTTCGACAGTCTTTTCCTAGAGGTGATCGATCTCGACTTGAAGATTCTCCTGGACCATCAACGCCTCTGCCTCCTGGCAATTTGCCCTTTTGAGGTGGGAAATTATTTGGTGACCCAACTATCCATAGCAAAATGGCAGTAAGATAGGAGAATGAAAGAAAAAAAAATGAAAAAGAAAGTATGATAAGACTATTACCTTGAGAAAAGTCCCAAGAAAGTCCCAGACGAACTACGTCCAATCAAGGTCAGCCATACAGTCCACTACCTCAGGCATGGTGAATTTGTCAGTTAGATCCCGAATGATGTCCAAGTTGTCAAAGGGGTCCGCCCCTAGATCGTCGCTGTCGCTGTTAATTGGTTCGCTCGGACGGGCCTTACGGGCTACCTTCGCAATGACCGACCTTCCCTTCCCCTTCTCCTTTTCCTTGTCGGTGGAAGGGTGTGATGCAAGATCCCCTGTCGGAGGATCTATGGGCTTCGGAAGAAGCGACCCTCCTTCAGCGACGTCGACGCTGGTGGCCGGGGCGACCTCGACTCGTGGGCAAACCTCGGGGGTGACATCTACAACAGCAGGAGTTGCATGGTTGAAAGCGCCAACCTTCATTCATTTTGAACCCTCATTTAGGGCCTTCCCCTTTCTTTGCTTCTAGGCGTAAAGGCTCTTGGTGAGCCTCTCCACAGCATCAGTATCCATTTCTACGATAAAGAAAAAACTATAGTCAGCCAAGGTACATGCAAAACTTCTCGAGAATTGAACATTTATACTCATATATATATATATATGCATACATAAGGCAAAAAATAGTGATAATAGCAATAGTACCAGTGGGGTTGAGAGGACTTAAGAATAAGCTCTACTCTTTTAGAAGGTCGGGAAGAAGAGGAGCTCGGTATACTTTGAGCTTGTTAGAAAACTCGAGGTCGGCTCCATCTAAACTAGGGGCTCGACGAACTGATTCCTAAAGGAAGCCCCAGAGAGGAAGGTCAAGCAGCAAGATCGAACATCGGACGTAGAAGTATTTCTTCTTTCAGTTATGAATAGAAGAAGGAGCACCTTTCAATTACCCCTTCTTACCAAATTGGAAGGAGAAATACCACCAGTCCTTCGTGAAAGGATGACACTTGAAAGTATAAAAATTCTAAAAAAATGAAATAGTCAGTCGGACTTTGGCCAGATGACAAAGGGAAAGGAAATCAATTACAAACCGAAAGGAGTTCGGTACGATGGAAGCAAAAGAAATGTTCAAAAAGCGAAAAAGTGCAACAACAAAGGATGGAAGGAAAAGTCGAAGTTCGATGTGCAAGGCTTCTAGATACAGACAAAATCGATCGACTAGTAGCACGTTCGTCCAACCTAGAAAGCTCGAGGTCGTACTCGGGGGGGATCCCATATTGGATGCGAATCAATGAAAGATCGTTCGGAGTCAAAATTGGAGGGATGGTATCTAGAATAAAATACTGGTGAGACATATTCCTAAGCTCAACCTAAGCCAGGGGTGCGAGATCTAGGAAGGCCGGTCCAGATGAGCTCCAAGAACCGATGGAATGGGAGATTTTGAAAGACATTCAAATCAAAATAAAACTCCTGAAAAGTTCTAAAAAATCAAGAAAAATGCACTATAGAAGCTTCCACCAGAGAAACCAAAAGAGCGAGAAAGAAAAAGATGCTAGAAAAATGGAAAATAGGTGATAGGAGACTGACCTAAGTTGACTGAGAGGGGCAAAGAAATAATGGGCGCAACGAAAATCGAGCGGAGGAGCACCGAAAATTGGAGAGGATGCAGGGAAGAACCGGTGCTCTCGAGTAGAAAGAAGGCAAGGGCTCAGAAGGGAAGAAGACTCATGTAAGAATGAATTTCGGAGGGAGGATAAGGCTTTTAATAGCGAAGGAAAGTCCAAGACTGTTATGATTGTAGATCTCATTCGACCGATTTGTGTGCGCCGTGTGTCCCACTCATCATAGTAGAGAAGTGGTGATGGACAGAAACTTAATTATGTCGTACCTTAGATAAAGTTTCGACAGAAAGCTTAAAAAATATCTTTTTGGATCACCTCGTATTTATGAAGTTTCAGCGCCAACACAGAAAATGACAAGGCATTCCATCCTGATGGACACGAGAGACTAAAAAGAACTTCGATAGTCGCATATATACTTCCTTCCTTCGAATTTCAAACTCGAGAGTAGGGAGACTATTATTGGGGATAAACCCGCTCCTGCCGAAGTTTCGCTAAATATCAAGTCTCAGAGCGATCACGATCACCATCCTATCATTGGATCCCCTTCGGATGAACTTGAACAGTAAGAACGGCCCCCTGGATTGTCTATCCTGATCAGCTTGGGGTCCAGTCGAACTTCTTCTCGACCTCTTCGCCAGTCGAACTCTTGTCGGACTTTTCCTTCAGCCAGATTTCTTCAGCAGTCAAACTTCTGTCGGACTTTTTCTTCAGTCAGACTTCTCTATAGATTGGATCTCCTCCCGAACTCTTCCGATCATAGGCCTTCCGCACTCTTTGTAGCCAGATTTTGCCAATCGATGGAAAAAATTTCTTTCGATCGAGCCCCCTACGATCACCCAGAAGGATCTCATTATCTACGCAAGTCTGGCTCCCAATACAATACAAGCCAACCTACATACAGGTGACCCTAAAGAGATCCAAACTTCTCTGAAATCATCATGACTCGGAGCTCTTCACCACCAATGCAACTCTATTCAGACTTCGACCATTAATCCCCAATGGACATCACTCTTGACTGGCAAGTCACCATAATGGATACCACTCTCCGTAACAAACTCTACGTGCCAGATGATTATAGCTATCACCATCAATTTGTTATGGACTCCATCTATATAAGAGATACTCCAGATATGCTTTCTTTCCTAAGCTCTTGATTTCTTTCTAAAAATTCTACTAAAATCTCTCTAAGCACTCCATTTCTATTGGTCGAAAAAACTGACTTGATCGTCGGACGATCCTATCGGAGCCATCACCCCCAACTTCAGACGAGACTTATTTTGCAGGTCATCGATGGTGACCTCATCTTCTCCGACTCCGACCTCGATTCCGATGATAATCAGATTTCGCACCAACAATTCCTATAAGAGCTTTGTTGTTGCATGTGGTTCTTCTACTAGGTGTTTACTGATAGTAGAGTCCTTGTGTGCTTGTATTCTTTATTCTATGCTATTAAGATTTATGATAGCTAATGACATTAGTCTCCTAGAAGTCATCATCTAAAGTTCATACTATAAAAAGATGGTAGATTGTTTCAAATACATGATACAATTTTTTTGATTCCAAAAGTGCCTTGCACTTTTTTGCTGCCGGAAGATAGGGAATGCTGCTGGAACATCAATATTTAAAATGGATGGTATAATTAGGGTCAAGATTCGATGTATTGTGTTGGTCAGTGGTGGGTACTGATACAAATGAAGGTTTTAGCTAAGATGAAAACCTTGCTTGAAGGAGAACTTGAATTGTTGATTAGCCATACCTAAAAGTGTAATTTTGCCAGGCTTGTTAGATTTGGACTGTTATCAGCATAAGCAAGTTGCTGTGCATGTAAAATAACAATTCATATTATTCAATTTGTCATGCATGTTGTGACATTTGATTTAGCTATTGAAGTTATGAGTAAGAGACTTGTTGCAATACATTTAAAGATGCTATCTCCTATTATTCAGGTGGTATAATGTAATTGAAACTGGTTTGATTTTGTATGATGCTTGAGATGAAAATGATGGATATTGATTTTTCTACAACCTTACAACGCTAGAGATGGCAATCAGTGTCATATATCATTCTCAATTACTATTGGTATAAATACTCGTGTCCTAAAAATGGGTTGTTCAAGTTGGTCTTTTATTTTTAATTTGAAAGTAAGAGTATAAGTTAACTTCTATAGAGATTATATATCTTTAAGTTTTCTATAATATTTATGTACTTGTCATGCAAGTTGCTGATTTTGGGCCTTACAGGTTGACTGAAGTTGGAATTTTGCCAGATTCAACTCATGCTATTCAACCATTTTGTTACCTATTTGTGCATATATTTGATCTTTTGAAGAATCAGTGTTTGTATTTTTTTAATGTCAGCAATTTCCTATAATGATAGTTTAATTTAGACATTATAGATCTATGTTAAGGATTATTATACATATATATTGACAAATTTATATTTACAATTAGAAGTATTTGGATGTGAAAGAACAGGTGCCCTACAAGCCAATCACATATGTGGTGTGATGGGACTTTTCTATATAATCTCCAACTCATGTAATGATATTTATTTTGATATCAATAAAATGAGGCATCTGATTCATTATTCCAGTTGCATCTTTTATATTTAAAGACTATGATGAACCCCAAAGATTAGGGCAATATTTTTAGGAGACATGAATGAGTCATACCTGTGAGACCTAAAATCTTAATTTTAAACATTCCTAATTGGAGGAACATTGAGTCGGGGATTAATGTTCCGGATAGACTAACACATCCTATGTATGCTTGATGGAGAGGATGATGGATCTCATAAGCCACTTGTATGGAGATACTAATACAAGAATATGGATGCTCATCGAGGAATGAGTTCACTAAATTGACTCGCTAAAGAAAATATCTTATGTAACCTTACTTGTATGTCAAAAGATAATTCTCTAAGTAAGGGTTGTGCAAGTGATCCTTAGACCTAAGATCACCATGGTACTTTATATACATAAGCCCATATTTTTGGTTCATACTCAATTATGATATTAAGTCATAAACAAGATGCTCTGGATATGGTCAAATGTGTAGAAAGGTAGTGAGTAGGTCAATAAGGAATCGATCACTCCTAGTAAGAGAAGATAACATCTTATGTATTCTTATCTATTGGTAACTCAGTAAGACTTTGGCCAGAGTAAAATAAAAATTAGATAGAATTTTTAATAATTTATTAGAGTTATCATTGATTGATCGAGAATCGACATGAATATGTATTTGAGTTTGACATTTATCCATGCTCATAAATATATTCAGAATGCAGGATGATTGAGGGATTGAATTGCATAGGTACTTGCCACTGAATGATATATTTGGTATTTCAACCAAATTTTACATCTTCTGGATAGCATGATATGTTGCTAGATGTCAATCTTGACTTGTAGGTTTGATTGAATTAATGAGATTAATTCGATTCTCAATTAGATGGTTTTTCTAATTGGTGAAATCATATTGGCATTAACCCTAATCGATTGAGATTGAGTCCATTCAGATTGGATTAAAATGCACCTAGACCTACTACTGACTAGATGTGGAGTTCAATGGATCACACACATAAAAAAATTGATCAAGAATTAATTTTAGGGTCATTGGATCCTAATTAGATGGCTAATTAGCATGCTAGCACATGTTAGCTAACCAATTCCTAGTCAAATCAGTTTTGGTTCGAATCATTGCACTTTTGGCTAACCAATTTTATTTAAATATAAAATATGGTTAGGCTAAAAAGATTACCTATCAGATGGGTGCCACTTGATAATTATTTGGACTCTTTTTGGAAGAGTCCTTGGCGCCTGGAACTCTCTCGTAGAGTTGGCGCCACAATATGTGATGCATTCATTTTATTTGGTGTAGAGAAGGACCAAGAGTCCTTCTACAAGGGGGCGTAAACTAGTGTGATGCTCCGTGGGACTCTCTCTTCCTTATGGTGCCTACCATCTTTGTTCGGTCAAAGATGGGGGCGCAAGAAATAAATCTTCTGGGAAAACTATGCGAAGAGTTGCATAGTCTCAAATTAAATGGTGCCTAGGAGTCCTTCTACATGAAGGCTTTTAGTAGGCACCTTATCTGAAAATTCTTCCACCTTATCCATGCCATATCAAAAGAAGAAATCAAAGAAAAATTCAGAATAAATAAAGGAACGACATATATACAGTATTCTGGAGTTAGAAATCACTTCTTACGTGATTTCTAGGTGCCTCCAAGTGACCTTCTACTTTAAGGGACTTATCTAATCTCTTAATATGCCTTTTGGATGGCTGATAAATGCTTAGAAATGGGTGTGATTGATGCCCCATCTAAATCTATAAATAGGATTCAGATTGAAGTTGTCGAGCATTCTAAATCCAAAGGCTTGTTTTAAAATTCTTCCTTCCTTTCTTTTAGACAAGGTATTAGTTAAGGCAAGGAGTCTTTTTCTAGACAAGATCTTGATCATTAAGACAAGGGTTAGAAAAATTATTTAAGAAGGCTAAGAGAGAATAAAAGGAAGAATAAATAAGAGAGAAGAAGGAAGAAGAAAGGTCAAGGAATTCTAGTTCAGAATTCAGCAAGCAAGGCTTAAAGAGGAATTACTCTTGAACCCAATACTTGTGTAGATTACTATTAGAGGGCATACACGTGGGTGCCTCATGGAAATAATTCTACTTCAAATCAGATTTATAAGAGTATGTTTTCTTATCTTATATTATATGCATGTATGTATTGAAAATCATTAAGATCGGTCCTAGTGATTAGGGTTTCATAGACCAAAAATTTTGAAATCTATCGCCTTTACTATGTCAATCAAATCCTACATTGGTATCAGATTCACACCTTGCATGGTTCAATTATATACGTGAATGCTTTTAATAGTGATTTAAAGCATGATATGATTGGTACATCTATCTTATGATCATGTTAATGTTTTATGTTATGTAATATGATCATGTATTAAGATTGTTATAATTTTTAATTACGCATCTTTTTGCAATGCCTTAAATTAGATATTATGATGCATAATGCATGAATTCATCATTTTGATTATAACGTTGTCCTAGCACAATCGGTACTTATCCGTTATGCTATAAGGTTATCCTAGAATGATGAATACGTTATATTTCAGATGGCACAGTATGTAGATGCATGTTTTAATATTTTTAAGGATGTGCATGAGATCTTTAAAGTCCTCTTAAAAATGATATTAAGTCATAGCATTAAAGATCATAAAGTAAATCCATTCTTGATATAAACTGGTCAATTGGTGTCTAGAAAAGTAGTTCTGGGAAGGTAAAGAGAACATGGTTTATTAATTAGGTCCATTTCTTATCTAGCCAATTTTATTGATGTCTAAGGCAAGAACGGGGGGCTTCCCACCTCTCTCCCACTTACCTAGCTAATTTGATTCAATTAAAATCTTGAATTGAAAATGCAAATTGATCAAAGATACTACATATGCCTTCCTTCATGCTAAAATAATTATTATTTCAAAAATCATAGTAAGTTTGTTGTGCTATCTACAAGATTTACTATAAGAACTGATATAATAATATCTTGGTGCATTTTAAAATGCTTATGGTATATTTAATTTATTATTATTTTATTATATTATCCATAAAAATAATATTAATTTTTAAATATGACTATATAAAAATGAAGGATTAGACTTAACTAAAATATTATAGTTTGTTGTGCTATTCATAAAACTATGAATGTTTTAGAGGCAGGTTATGTTAAGAGGTGCATAGAAATGCAATTGGATAGATTTTTCTACCTTTGAACTTATTGAAGTTTGTTGTGCTATCCACAAGACTTTCTTAAGAAATAACGATCTCAACCCCACTAAGAAATAGGTTTAGGATTTTCACGTATACCGTAGGGAGGGCTATGGTATATGATAAAATAGTGAAAGTAATAACTAGAATTAAAGACTTCATCTAATTATTCATGTCATCTTGAATGGTATGCTTATATTAGTGTTCTTATTTCATGTAGATTAAAATATCTACATATAATGGCTTCTTCACTCTCATTTCGATTCACTCTTGATACAAATAAATTGACTAATGCTAATTATGTGGACTGATTGAGGAACTTGCATATAGTGCTTGCGCAAGAAAAATTATCTTATATTCTGGATACTCCAGACCTAAGTCTGATTAGTGAAGATGCTTCTGAGTAGGAGAAAGCCACATATAAGATGTGGCAAAATGATAGTATGACTATCAAGTATATCATGTTGGACTCGATGAGTAATAAATTATAAAAACAACATGAAAGCATGGATGCTTCCTCCATATTGCTCAATCTAAAAGAGCTTTTTGAAGAATAGAGTCGGACTACTTGGTATGAATTATCTAAGCAGTTATTTCGGGCTCAAATGATTGAGGGAACTCTAGTTCAGAACTATGTGCTTAAACTAATTGACTTAATCACTAGATTGGGTTAGTTATATTTTGCAATAGATGCAGAGCTCGGTCAAAATTTCATACTACAATCTCTTCCAGACTTCTTCTTCTAGTTTGTGGTGAATTATCACATGAAAAAATGGATACTTCCCTGCTAGAGCTACTAAATATGTTAAAAGTAGCAGAAAATTACATCAAAGAAGAGAAAAGTCAACTTTTGATTATGGACAAGAAGAAGGCTAGCAGGAAGGGTTCAAAAAAAAGAAATAAGTTGAACCCTAAAAGAAGCACATTCAAGAAAAAGGCAAAAAATATCCCTGCAGACATGACTTGTTATCACTACGGCAAGACGGGACATTAGAAGAAGAATTGCAAGAGTTATCTTACAAAAATAAAGAAAAATATAGCACAAAAAGGTACGTACATGATACATATAGTATTTTTATTAAGTATTTCAGCCAGTAATTCATGAATATTGGATATCACATATGGTTCTCATATATGCAATTCTTTGTAGGGGCTACAGAGAATTAAAGGATTGAAGAAAAATGAGTTCAAGCTTTTCAGCACTAGTGGAGAAATCATCTCTGCTGAGGCTATGGGAACTTACCTATTAAAGTTGCCAACTGAAAAAACTCTCAAATTAAAAGAATGTTATTATATGCCCAATGTAATAAGAAATATTGTATCTATACTTTTTTTATTATAAAATAATTATTAAATAAAATTTATGAGCATAAGTTGCTCTATTTTTCATGCAAATGAATTTGTTAGCATTGGGCATTTTAATAATAGTCTTCTAATTTGGTCACTTAATAAAAATATATTTCATATTAGTAAAAATATGAAAAGAAAGAGAGAAGACATTAATATGTCATTTCTCTAGTATTGCTATCTCGATCATATTAGTGAGTCAAGGATAAACAAGTTATACAAAGAGAAATTCTTTGAATCCTATGATTATGAATCATATGGGACTTGTGAATCTTGCCTCATGCGGAAAATGACCAAGTCTTCATTTTTTGGACACGGAGAAAGGGCAAATGAGTTATTGGCCTTAGTATATTCAAATGTATGTGGGCCAATGACAACTCAAGCTAAAGGAGAATATTTCTATTTTATCACTTTTATTGATGAGTTATCAAGATATGGATATATATGTCTTATAAAATACAAATCTGAGACTTTTGATAAGTTTAAGGAATATCGGAAGATGATCGAAAATCAAATTGGAAGAAGTATTAAAGTTCTTCGATTTGATCGAGGTGGTGAATACTTATCCAGTAAGTTTCTTGATCATTTTAAGAAAAAAATAATTCTCTCTAAATGGATACCTCTTTATACGCCATAATTAAATGGTGTAGCAGAAAGAAAAAATTATACACTTATAAAAATGGTACGATTTATGATGTGCTATGCTAATCTTCTAATATCCTTCTGGGGGTATGCCCTACAAACTACTGCTTATATTCTTAATAGAGTGCCTTCTAAGTCTGTTCCTAGCACTCCAAATGAATTATGGAATGGAAAAAAATCTAATCTTAAGCATCTTAAGATATGGGGCTACCTTGCTTATGTCAGAAATATTTTTGGACATAAGCTAAGTGCAAGGTCAAACAAATATTTGGTTGTAGGATATCCTAAAAGAACTAAAAAATATTATTTTTACCATCCTACTGAACAAAACAAAATTATCAGTAGGCATGCTATATTCTTGGAGAAGAAATTCATCCAAGAAGGAGGTAGTGAAAGAAATATTGAACTTAAGGAAGTTCAGCACCTACAAACTGATCTAGAAATATCTTATAATAGTCCTCAACCTCAAATACCCAATAATGAGGCACATCTAAAAAATACACCTCCTCTTCATAGGTCAGAGAGAGTGCGACAGGCACCTCTAAGATATGATTTTATCCTAGGAAATGATAATGAGATAAATATCATTCAAGATGATGATCCATTGATCTATTCTGAAGCTGTCATAGGTAAAGATTCTGACAGGTGGCTAGATGCAATGAAATCCGAAATGGACTCTATGTATTCTAACCAACAATGGACTTTTGGTTGATGCACCAAAGGGTGTAAGCCCTATAGGATGCAAATGGGTCTTCAAGAGCAAGATTGGAGCAGATGGCCAAATTGAAACCTATAAGCCTAAGTGAGTGGTAAAAGATTTTAGATAGAAATAAGAAATTAATTATGATGAAATCTTTTCACCGGTGGCTATGCTAAAGTCTATAAGAATTTTAATTATAATAGCTGCATACTATAATTATGAAATCTGGCAGATGAATGTTAAGACCACTTTTTTTAATGGTAATCTTAAGAAAGAGGTCTATATGACTCAGCCAGAAGGGTTCGTCTCTAGTACGAGATTGAATCAAGTATGCAAGCTTAAAAAATCTATTTATGGATTAAAATAGACTTCGAAGAGTTGGAACATCCGATTTGATATGATAGTCAAAGAGTTTGACTTCATAAAAAATATGGATGAACCATGTGTATATAAGAAGGCTAATGAAAGTACCATAGTCTTCTTGGTTTTATATATCGATAATATATTACTCATTGGGAATGATATCCCAATGCTTTAGTTAATTAAGACTTGGCTATCAAATAAGTTTTTCATGAAAATTTGGATGAAGCACTCTATATTCTTGGAATAAAGATCTATAGAGATAGATCCAACAGGATGCTAGGCTTATCTCAGTCTAGGTACATTAACTTAGTATTGAAGAGATTCAACATGGAGAAAAGTAAAAAAGGTTACTTGCCCATAAGTCAAGGCATATATTTCTCTAAGAAGATATCTTCTAAGATATCAGAAGAAAGAAAAAGAATGAAATTGGTCCTTTATGCTTCGACAGTAGAATCTATTATATACGTCATGTTATGTACCAGACCTGATGTGGCTTATGCTTTAGGCAAAGTCAATAGATATCAGGCTGATTAAGAGAAGAATTATTAGAAAGTTGTGAAAAACATTCTTAAGTATCTAAGAAGAACTAAAGATGTTTTTCTGATTTATGGAGAATCAGAGTTAAAACTAGAAGGTTATACTGATTCTAGTTTTTAGTCAGATCCAGATAATAGCAAGAAAATATCAACATATATATTCACCTTGAATGGAGATGCAGTGAGTTGGAAAAGTTCGAAACAACAAACTATAGCTGACTCAACAATAGAGGTAGAATATATTGCTGCTAGTGAAGCTGCCAAGAAAGCTATATGGACGAAGAAATTCATCGATGATCTGGGAGTGATTCCCGAGATAGAATGACTAGTACTACTTTATTGGAATGATACTGATGCAATAATTCAATCCAAGGAACCAAGGTCTCACCATAGATCAAAGCACATCCTCAGATAGTTTCACCTCATTCGGGGGATTGTCAAGAGACGTGATGTTGTATTAGAACGAGTAGATACTAAGAATAATATGCAGATCCATTCACTAAAGCCTTAGCACAGTAACTATTTGATCACCATCTCAATTATATGGGTTTGAGATATAAGGATGATTGGCTTTAGTGCATGTGCGAGATTGAAAGAATAAGTTTCCTATAAACCAATCACATATGTGGTGTGATGAAACTTTTTTGTATAATCTCTAACTCATGTAATGACATTTATTTTGATATCAATAAAATAAGGCATTTGATTTATAATTCTAGTTGCATCTTTTATATTTAAAGATTATGATGAACTTCAAAGATTAAGACAATAGTTTTTGAAGACATTAAAGAGTTATGCCTGTAAGACCTAAAATTCTAACACTACAAATATTTTGACTATTAGTAATAACTAAATGCCATTGCTAATAGTCCATATGCCGTTGCTAATACCATCACAAAATCTAATCTAAAAAATTTTTGTCGCTAATTATTATTACTAGCAACAGCAACTATTACCATCGCTAATAACTAATCAGCGATGGCATTAGCAACAAAGATGCCATTACTAAAAATTTTAATTTTTATTAATTAAACTAGTAAAAATCTATTAGCGATGCCATTTTTTCGCTAATGTCGTCGCTAATAATTTTTAATTTTTTTATAAAAACTTAAAAAATCATTAGTAATGATAATTTTATCACTAATACCATCACTAATATCTTTTTTATATTTTTAAATTTTAAAAAATTATTACAATGATAATTTACCATCGCTAATGCCATCGCTAATAATTTTTATTTTTAAAAAAATTATAATTAAATAATTTAAAATATGCTAATAAATAATAATATTTTTAAAATTTCTTAAAAAAATAATAACTATTTAATATAATCATAAATATAAATTTAATTATATTATATTAAAAATATAAATTATATAATTATACATTGACATACTTTTATAAATATCAAAATTATATATAAATAAAAAAAATTAGGTAATGTCCTCCTTGTCCTCCTGCTCATCTTCAGCAGTCGATGGATGAGAGCCAAATATCCTAGCATCCTGAAATAAAGAAATTAAATTATTATTTATAAGTTTCGATGCGGATGCGTATCTTTTGTTACTCTTCTCTAATTTTTGAATAGATTATTCCTATATATTTTATTCTATAATATGAAACTATAGACATCTTTGGTCCATCAATTGGATGGTTAGATAAAATTTTTAGCCCTTAGATCTTCTTTTTTGACTCAAGCCTAGTCTAAATATATGAAGCTTCTAAATATGAAAACTTAAAATAAGTAAAAGAGTTTACTAATAGAATTATCTGATAAGAAGGCTAGAACAACGAGCCCAGCTGGTCACTCTATCGTGGATCCTGAAGATCTTTTATGACTGCATTATGGACAGCAATCAAACGCTCTAAGGTCTCTAGCTTAGAAGCCTCTACACGACCTCCTCCACATGGGCATCGCTCCAAATCTAGGACGTCAAGGTCTATGAGGATGCCAAAAAGGATTGAGTCGCTAGAGGATCGAAGTTGTAGCTGAATCCATTGACCCGGCTCCTACTCACCCCTTTGGTGACTCTGAGCCATCCCTTAAGATCAAGGATGGGCTAAGTGAATGGGTCATTGCCATATCACCCAACGATGTATTCCACGTAGTCTGCTTACATAGTTCAAAAATACATTAATTCTAATATACATATCAGATCCTGTAACAACTTACTAAATACAGTTTAAAATTTTTACTATGTTATGCCATGACCTAGAATCTAAATAATCATCAGTCCTTCTAGACTAGTGTGTGGCCTCCCACAACTACAACTAGCTTAGTGGATGATCCAATTATTATATCCATAATAAGTAAATAATAAAATTAAATTAATTAAAGCATACATATAAAAATTTTTATAGTTTTAGTAAAGAGTTTTGGTATAGATTTTTTAACAATCTGTCAATCACAATATGTACGCTGATGGAGTTGCCCGTGTGCCTGATCGGATCTTGCTAGGTAGCCCAATTTTATCGGGTCCTCTGCCATCTACTGGCATTCTCCTCGCTGCTCCACTAGAACACATAGAATAATGATATATCAAAATTATATACTAATAAAAAAATCAAGTATCGTTCTCCTCATCCTCCTGCTCATCTCCAGTAAACGATGGATGAGAGTCGAATATCCCAATATCCTAAAATAAAAAAATAAAATATTATTCATAAGTTTCTAATCAAAAAAAATTAAATAACATTCTTCTCATCCTCCTGCTCATCTCCAATAGTCGATGGATGAGAGTTGGATGTCCCAGTATCCTAAAATAAGAAAAAAAGTAAAACATTATTCATAAGTTTTGAAACAGAAGCATATCTTTCGATACCCTCCTTTGATTCTCAAATAAATTATTCCTTCACATTTTATTCTATGATACAGAACTATAGATACCTCTGGCCTATCAATTGGATGATTAGATTAAATTTTTAGTCCTTAGATCTCTTTTTTCGAGCCAAGTTTAGCCTAAATATGTGAAGCTTCTAAATATAAAAACTTAAAATAAGTAAAAAAGTATACTAATAGAATTACCTAATGTGATGGCTGGAATAATGAGCCCAGCTGATCACACAACTATGGGTCCTAATATATGATATATAATATTATTTTAGAAACTTATATATTGATCAATTTTTTTATAACTCATTTCTTCGCTTGTAATGAAAATCAAAAAGTAAATATTATATTTTCATGTTATAAACTTACAAACATATTATAATTAAATAAAATGATTATTATAGATAAAAAATAAGTTGCTTAAAGTTAAATTATCTGATATGCATTTTTTTTTTTGGTGATGATACTATCTCATCTCTATATAAGGAAAGAAAAATTAATTTTTTAAAAAAAATAATGAGAAAATATAAAGTATAATGAATCATTAAACAAACCAATCAAAAAGATGGATGGACTATAAAAAAAGATTTTAGTGACTAAAAAATTAATTACTAAAAATCAAAAATCGATCGTTAATAATTTAGCAACCGATTTTGCGATCGAATATTATAGGCTTATGATTTATCAATTACCAATATACCATTACTTATCAATTAATAATTTTTAATGTAAAAAATTATCAATCAACAAATCCTAAATTTAATTAAATTTAATATAATAAACTAATAATGAATCGATAATAATTATTTAAATAAGTTTTATCAAAAATAGATAATTAAAAATGGATAAAATTATAAAAAAATCAAAAAACCAAATCGAACCGAATTAAAATTCTCGATTTGATTTTGGTTTGATTTCTTTCTTATTCGGATTGGTTTTTTATTTTTATTTTTTTGTTATTCAATTTTTGGGTCGGGTCGATTCAGATTGATTAAAATTGAATGAACAATCTGAGTCCAAATACAAAACATGCTTAACAAAAAAAAAATTCCCAAATTTCTCTTTCCATTGGAGGGGGGTGTGATGGGCCAAGGGATGGAAGTTCTTGGACAAGCTCAGGAAGGATCGACAAAGCAAGGGGGATGCATTGCGGATCGAGAGCTAGGAGGGGGCATGAGCTGCCACATGGGAGGTGACCAGTGATGGGAGGGAGGGCTCTGACAGTGTTGGGATAGAGAAAAGGAGGGGAGCGAGGGCTCCAATAGTGGTGGGATAGAGGAAGGAAGGAGAGGGAGGGATCCGATAGTGGCAGGATGGAGGAAGGGAGGGCTCTGACCATGTCGACAGTGGCAGTATGGAGGAGAGGGAGGGCTCTGACAGTATCGGGATGGAGGATGGGAGGAGAGGGAGGGCTTCGATGGTGGTAAGATGAAGGAGAGGAAGAGCTCTGACAGTGTCGGGATGGAGGAAAGGAGGGGAGGGAGAGCTCAAGCGGGTGGCAGGATGGAGGTAGGGAGGAGAGGGAAGGCTCCAGCGATGGTGGGATGGAGGAGAGGGAGGGCTTCGATGATTTCAGGATGGAGGAAAGGAGGAGAGGGAGGGCTCCAGTGGTGGTAGGATGAAGGAAGGGAGGAGAGGGAGGGCTCCGGTGGTGTAAGGAGCAAAATTTTTTTCCTCCTATGTTCAGGCCAGTGTGGGGTGGGCCCGACTGGGTTGGAGTGGCTGCAGGATGTCGGAGGAACAGGATGGGGAGGGAGGAAAGGAGGGTTGGGGGTGAGAGAGATTTGGACACTGGTGAGAGGAGGATGAGGGTAGGAATAAGAGAAAATGAGGGCGGGAGCAAAATTTTTTTCTCCCTCGATTGTTTTGAAGTTGTAAACTATTAGCGATGGCAAACTTGCCATCACTAATGCCACCAGTAAAAGCATTAACGATGGATTTCATCACTAAAAACAAAAATCCATCGCTAATAATTTTATCAGATAATTAATTTTTTTTCATAATTTTTATTAGCAGTGGCAAACTTGCTGTCACTTGTGCCGTCAATAAAAAATCCATTATTAATAATTTTTTATATTTTTTTCTAAATATAATATAATTTTAGAATTTAAAGTTTATCTTTACTATTTATTATCTAAATAATTATCATTAGAGTACCATCATAAAAGACCATCTTGATTCGATAGTCCTAGCTATATCGATCAATAAAATTTAATTTTGACGGCTACGAAAGATCGCTTAATAATCTAATGATAGAGATCATCGATGGATCTAAAAACTTACAATAATAATCTTGATAATATTTATAGTATACTATCAAAATTTTACTTCAATCAAACATCACTATCATGGTCAATTTAGCACAGGATAATTTTGATCGTTCAATAAAAAATGAGTGATAAAAAGGCCAAATAACATTCAATTAAGAAGATTTTATAAATAAATAATCTTTGCTACTACTTTAATCATTTGTATAGTGATGATCATAAAATTCAAATCATACATATATAAAACATCTATGTTATGCAGATCTTACAAAAGCATACGTATATTACTTAAGAACTTTAAGAATGAGTATCAAGAGATATATTATTTTGGATCGTTCATATATATGCAGTTTAGATTTTATGATCATCACCATACAAGTGATTAAAGTAGTAGCAAAGATCATTTATCCAAAAAATTATCTTAATCGAATGCCATTTGGCCTTTTAATCATTCATTTTTTATTTAATAATCAAAATAATTACATACTAAATTGATCATGATAATGATATCTAATTAAAATAAAATTTTGATAGTATTCTATAAATATCATTAAGATCATCATTTCAAATATTTGGATCCATCAATATTTTTTATCTATCAGATCATTAAGCGATCGTTCATAGTCGTCGAAATTAAATTTTATTGATCAACATAGCTAGAGCTATCGGATCAAGATGATCTTTTGTAACGATACTCTAATAATAATTATTTAGATAATAAATGGTAAAGATAAATTTTAAATTCTAAAATTATATTATATTTAAAAAAATTAAAAAAATTTTTTTATTTTTTTACGACAGTAACTCTAATCACTAATACTTTTTTTACCATTGCTAATAAATTTAATAAATAATTTTTTTTTCTTTTTTATGATAGCAATATTCATTGCTAATATGCCATCACTAATGCTAATAATTATGATAAATAAAAAAACTTTTCTTTTGTTACTTATGATGGCTATTTTTGTCGCTAATAATATCATCGCTAAAGAGTATTAGCGACAACATTTGCCATCTCTAATACTTTTTATGCCATCGTTAATAAATTTAATAAATCAAAAAAAAATTTATGATGAGGATTTCTGTTGCTAATGATCATTAGTGTCAATTTTTGCCATTGCTAATAATCTTTCTATCATCGCTAATAATATTAGAACTAACATAAAAAAATTTAATTTTTACTAGTGACACACCTTGCCATCGCTAAAAGCCAAACTTGTCATCATTAATATCATTTTAGTTTTTACGATGGCAAATTATTTGGTCGCCATATGCCATCGATAAAAATATTATTAGCAATGGCGAAATAACATTGCTAATAAGTATCTATCATCGCTAATAATAATAAAATTTAATTTAAAAAATAAAATTATTTTTTATTAGCGATAGTTTGTTGCTAATAATTATCTATCATTGATAATAATAATAAATTTTAATTTTTTTAAAAAAAATACTTAGTATTAGAGATGGCTATTTGCTATCGCTAATACTATCACTAATAACTATAGTGATGGCATTATTGTCGCCACTGCCATCGCTAATAACTTGGCTAGACTTCCATCGCTAAAGCTATCGATAAAAAAAAATTATTAGTGATGGTAAAATTTTCATCACTAATATCCATTGTTAGCGACAGTAAAAATGCCATCGCTAATACTCTATTTTCTTGTAATGTAAAATTTTAATCTTAAATATTTCTAAGCGGAGGAATATTGAGTCAAAGATCAATGTTCCGGATAGACTAGCACATTCTATATATGCTCGATGGAGAGGATGGCGGATCTCACAAGCCACTTATGTGAGGATACTAATATAAGGATATAGATGCTCATCGAGAAATGAGTTCACTGAATTGACTCACTAAAGAGAATATTTTATAAAATCTTACTTGTATATTAAAAGATAGTTCTCTAAATAAAAGTTGTGCAAGTGATCCTTAGACCTAAGATCACCATGGTACCTTATGCACATAAGCCTATATTTTTTGTTCATACTCAATCATGACATTAAGTCATGAATGGGGTGCTCTGGATATGGTTAAGTGTATATGAAGGTAGTGAGTAGGTCAATAAGAAATCGATTATTCCTAGTAACAGAAGATGATATCCTATGTATTCACATCTATTGATAACTCAGTAAGACTTTGGCTAGAGCAAAATGAAGATTAGATAGGATTTCTAATCATTCATTAGAGTTATCATTGATTGATGGAGAATCGACATGAATATGTATTTGAGTTTGATATTTATCCATGCTTACAAATATATTCGAGATGTAGGATGAACGAGGAAATGAATTGCATAGGTACTTACCATTGAAGGGTATATTTGGTATTTCTACTAAATTTTACATTTTCTGGATAGTCATGATACGTTGCTGGATATCAATCTTGACTTATGGATTTGATGGAATTAATGAGATTAATTTGATCCTCAATTAGATGGTTCTTCTAATTGATGAAATCGGATCGGCATTAACCCTAATCGATTGATATTGAGTCCAATCGGATTAGATTAAAATGCACCCAAGCCTACTATTGGCTAGATGTAGAGCCCAATGCATTACACACATAAAGAAATCCATCAATAATTAATTTTAGGATCATTGGATCCTAATTGGATGGCTAATTAGCATGCTAGCACATATTAGCTAACTTAATTCCTAGCCAAATCAGTTTTGGTTTGAATTCTTGCACTTTTGGCTAATCAATTTTATTTAAATCTAAAATGTAGTTAGGATAAAAAGATTACTTATCGGATGGGTGTCACTTAGTAATTATTTAGACTCTTTTTGGAAGTCCTTGGTGCCTGGAGCTCTCCTTTAGAGTTGGCACCACAATATGTGGCGCATGCATTTTGTTTGGTGCAAAGAAGGACCAAGAGTCCTTTTGCAATGGGGCGTTGACCAGTGGTGATGCTCCCTAGGACTTTCTCTCCCCCTTATGGTGCCTACCATCTTTGACTGGTCAAAAATGGGGGTGCAAGAAATAAATCTTTCGAGAAAACTATGCGAAGAGTAGCATAGTCTCATATTAAATGGCGCCTAGCAGTCCTGCATGAAGACTTTTAGTTGGCATTTTATCTAAAAATTCTATTATCTTATCCATACCATATCAGAAGGGAAAATCAAAGAAAATTTAGAATAAATGAAGGAACGACATATATACGATATTCTGGAGGCAGAAATCATTTCTTACATGATTTCTAGGTACCTCCAAGTGTCCTTCTGCTTTAAGGGACTTATCCGATCTCTTAATATGCCTTTTGGATGGCTAATAAGTGCTTAGGAATGGGTGTGATTAACACCCCATCTAAATTTATAAATAGGATTTAGATTGAAAGTGTCAGGCATTCCAAATCTAGAGGCTTGTCTTAAAACTCTTCCTCCCTTTCTTTTAGACAAGGTATTGGTTAAGACAAGAAGTCTTCTTCTAAACAAGATCTTGATCAATATAAAGAGTTTTCATTAAGACAAGGGTTAGAAATATTATTTAAGAAGGCTAAGAAAGAATAAAAGAAAGAATAAATAAGAAAGAAGAAGGAAGAAGAAAGGCTAAGAAATTCTAGTTTAGAATCAACAAGCAAGGCTTAGAAAGGAATTGTTCTTGAACCCAATACCTGTGTGGATTACTATTGGAGGGCATACACGTGGGTGCCTCATGAAAATAATTCTTCTTCAAATTAGATTTATAATAGTATGTTTTCTTATTTTATATTATATGCATGTATGTGATTAAAAATCAATAGGGTCGGTCCCAGGGATTAGGATTTGATAGGCCAAAAATTTTGAAATCTATTGCCTCCACTATGTCAATCAAACCCTAAGGATGTTATTCACTTGCAATATGTCAAGTTTGATTGATTTTGTGGATTCTTAATTATAAAGAGATGATATATTAGTGGAAATATATGTTTGAATATTATATGATACCAATAATATGTAGAGAGATTAAATAGGTACACCAAGAACATGCAAAGATATCTAATAGATATGCTGGGAAAAAAAAGAATTATCCAACCAAAAAGTTGGTTGTTAAAACTCTTTCTTTTTTTACAACCAAAAAGTTGGTTAGTAATGGTTTTCATAATAATCATCATAGACCTAAGTAACTGGTTGTGCATGCTATACTAAACTTTTTTGTAAATAGTTAGTTGGTAATGATAAGATTTTTCGCAATCAATTATTTTGGTGGTGAATGACTTGTTTTATATGACACGCGTTCCATCTTTCTTAAAGTTTCACAACCAAAACAAATACTTGACAATGATAAGATTTTTTGCAACCAACTATTTTGGTGGTGAATGAATTATCATGTGCAATAGTTGTTAAGTCTTTGCAGACCAATAATATCTTTTTGCGATCAAATAATTCATCGTTGAAAGACTTCATTTTTTCCACCTCCATTCGGTTTGGTAGCCTAACATCTATGTTTTTCAACCAAACACAAAATCGGTCACCAAAGATAACTGCGGCTTCCACGACCAAATTACCAATCATGTTTTTTGGTTGTTAAAAATTTTTAGCAACCAAATACAGTCTTCACGCAGTCTTCACTCCTAAGCCTGAACGACCATTGCCCTCATTGCTAGAGGAACCTCCCACCACATCGCCACCCCGATCACGCATCCTAGTTGGGCACAACACCTACTAGAATGAAATTCTACGAGGTCACATAGAAATTAAAGCAGTCTCAATCCTTCTTAGAAGGTATATATCTCTTTTATTATATACATCATCCATAGATTAAAGGTGATTTGCCGAAAAAAAGCGTTCTTATTTAAAAATATTCATACTTTCGATTTGAAATGTTCTGCTCGACCTAATCCATTTTCTTTAGAGCAGTACCAAAGCCAAGTTTCGCTCTAGATGAGATTTAATTATCACTGTTATAGTAGATCTATGTCTCATGTTATATTTGTACAGGTACATTCTTATTTTAGACAATTTTGATTGTGTATAATGCAGATCATATAAGATGTAGTCCATTATTTGCTTTTCCATCTCTAGCACGAGGTGATGATCTTAAAATCATGATTATATAATTATTTCATATCTGATATGTATTTATTTATGGCAAGATTTAATAAATCATACATCGTGTTGCACTGTACCTTGCATCGGGTAGGGTTTCTATAGAATAGATCTCATAGAATGAAAGATGAAGGACAAGGATTATTTATTTTGTTCCACAAGAAAATGTTCAAACTTGATTCCAACAATTTTGATGGTATTCCTTATCTCATGGATAATAATTAATTTGTATTGCATGAATAAATGCTAGGGATTGTGCCAATCCAATTTTTTTAATTTATTTCTTATTGCATAATTATATTCACGTTATATACTTCTAGATCTGATTTTATATGTCATCTTATTTATAGGATGGGGAAAGAAGGTCTATCTTGTATGTCCATGGAGTCGTATAATGAGCAGGACAAGTATATACCCGTCGGTTTTAGATCTCCTATTTTGAGGATTTTTGACCTCTTGTACTTGATCTTTGTGCTTGTAAGGCATTTATTGGAATCCTTTATGTGGTTTGGAGTCACATGTAGTCTCATAGGGGTAAAATTCATGAGAAAACTAGAGTCCTGGTTGAAGCAAGATGTTGGGCTTTCCTATTGAATCCTGAAAATCCATTGTGATTCAATAAGACTTTTATTCTTTAGTTATTCTCGCATCGTTCAAAGTAGGGTTGAAAATGAATAAAATGCAGATTGGATATAAATATATCTATATTTATATTTATATTTTTCAATAAATACTACTACAAGAAAATAAAATATTAGCGACTATTATTAGCAATGACTTTTTCACCATCGCTAATAACGGATATTAGCGATGAAATTAGAGACGACAAAAATACCATCTAAAATAAATATTTTTATCGATAGCTTTAGCGATGAAAATCAGCCATTGCTAATAATCATTATTAGTGATGGTATTAGAGATGGTATTATCCCCATTGTGAATATGTCAAATATTAGCAATGGCTATTAGCGAGAGCAAATAAGCTATCACCAATAGTTCTATTTACCGATAGCTAATTATGACCAAAATTTAGCATGTCGCTAAAAGTCATTAATTATTAGCAATGGCTAAATAGGTTATTACCGATGGCGTTAGTGATGGACATCAGCCATCGCTAAAACTAGTAATTTTTTTTTAATTTGATAGTAAATTTATTAGCAACAGAAAGTTTTATTAGCAACGGCATGCCATCACTAATAGTATTAACGATAGCTATAGTGATGGAAATATTGCCGTCGCTAATACTTATTCCTCTTTCTTTCCCCATTAGATCCTACTTTTCTAAGCCTCGGGCTGCCTCTCCGCATGAGCCCCCAGCCACCTTCTGCCTCCTCGAGGCCCCAACTGCCTCCTGCCCAGATATCTTTGGCCGAACTCAGGACCCGCTCGAGAGTGAGCCCAATACTGCCGGCCCACATCCAATCCAACACCAGTAGTACTTTATTCATAAAGAGGCTATGATGATTGTTTGATGCGCCTAAAGAGTCTAGAGAGCATTGAAGGTGATATATTTATATTCTTATAATTGCAAGGCAAGCTTGGACGGTCTATTACATCGCAAGTAACTACTTATAGCCACCTAAAGGTGCATATTAATTTAGAATGCCTTATTTTCTAATGGCAAATCTAAGCCTTCTTCTTTTCCTCTTTCCTTTGTTTACGTTGTTGAACTTTGATTTAAGTATTACTTTTAACCGATGGCAATATTTTTGGATCAGGCTCGAGATGGGTAGGGCCCGGCCTAGTTCCAGTCCTAACTATGATGAAAATTTTGGATGGTTGATTTTTAATTAATGATCCTTATTAGTGATAGAATTTTGGGATTTTAGCGATGGCAATCGCGTTGCTAATAATAAGTAATTTTTTTTAAAAAAATTAATTTTATTATTAATAGCGATGATAAGATACTTATAAGAGATGACAAAATGCCATCGCTAATGAATAAAAAATAATTTTATTTTTTAATATATTTTTATGATTATTAATGATGGAAGAAAATTATTATCTATGGCATTTTTCATCACTAATATTAATTTTATTTTTTTTAATATTTTTTAATTATTAATGATGAAATAAAATTATTAGCGATGGTATATTGCCTTCACTAATAAACTTATTTTAAAATAAACTTATTAGCGACGACAAGTTACCTTCACTAATAAGTTTATTTTAATATATAATTATTAGCAATGGAAGAAAATTATTAGCGATGGTAATTTATCATCACTAATAAATTTATTTTAACATATAATTATTAAAGATGGAAGAAAATTATTAGTGATGGTAATTTACCATAGCTAATAATTTTATGTTAACATATAATTATTAGAGATGGAACAAAATTATTAGCAATGGTAATTTACCATCGCTAATAAGTTTATTTTAATATATAACTATTAGTGATGGTGGAAAATTATTAGCGATGGTAATTTATTGTCGCTAATAACCTTTCCATCCTTGTTTTTTCCCCACCTCACCATGCCCTCATTTTCTCCCACCTCACCATGCCCTCGTTTTCCCACCCCCGCCCCCCCGCTCACCCTCGCTTGCATTTTTACCCCCAATGCCTACCCTCCGGTCGCCCCACCATCCCCCTTCTCCCCCACCTCCCCCAAGACCGCCTCCTCCCCGAGCCCCAGGCTGCCTCGCCCCAACTACACCTGGCCTACCACTCAGCAGCCACATCATCGAGCTCCCAGCTACCTCCTCCAGACTCGCCCTCCCCCAACCCGTCTACCCCTGTCCACCTCCCTCAGCCCCCGACCGCCTCCTTCCAATTGCACTAGTCCCACCTCCCGAGCCTCAGCTACCTCCCCCCTCCTTCACCCAGCCCACCTTACCCCAACTGCCTCCCTAAGCCCCCAACCACCTCCCCCTGGCTATACCCGGCCCACCCCTCATTTTCCCTCAGCTTGCCTCACCCCGACCCACCTCCCCGAGCCCCCAACCGCCTCCCCCCTCCTCCCCCCAATCCGTCTTACCCTGGCCGCCTCTCCAAGCCCCTGGTCGCCTCCCTTTGGCTACACCCAGCCCGCCTCCCCTCGGTTGCCTCCCCCCCGCCTCTCCTCAGCCGCCTCCCCAAGCCCCCAACTACACCTGGCCCACCTCCCCATGGTCATCTCCCCAAGCCCTCGACTGCCTCCCTCCAGCCCACCTTCCCACGGCCCCATCCTTGTGCCCTTATTTTCGAGGCCGCCACCCTAGCCCCTGCCCCACCACCTCTAGCCCGCAAACCCCGACCCTATGACCCTTGCCCCACCGGCCCGACCAAGCGACCTCGTTTGCGCACCCTCATCTCCTAAGCTATGTCCAGAGCCTCGGTCCTTACTCGTCAGCCTGTGTCTCCTCGCACCTTAGTTCCCATGCACTAGCCCATGCCCAATTAGTCCTGTACGACAGTCCATCTTCTATTGTGAGTATTAAGTATGGCTAATACCATCACCAAAAGTTAATTTTTTATTTAAATTATGTTAATTAAGTCTAATTAGATATTAAAAAATTAATTATATAAATATTAATTTAATTAATTAGTTAGATATTTAATTAATTAATTAATTAGTTCATTAGTTAGTTAATTGGTTAATTAATTAATTAATTAGAAGTATCGGACTTGAGTCATGACATGTAGAGTGCTCAAATCAAGAAAAGATCCAGACAGCATTGCAAACATGGGGCTGAGGCATGCTCTACGTGCTTAGATCTTTGGTCCCAGCTAGCGTCCAAGGCATCCAAACCTCGTGTGCCCTACGTGCTCAGGCCAATGGTATTATTTTTTTAAAAAATTTATATTATATGAAACCATAGGCCCATCTTTTGATTAATTTATATATTCTAATTTAGTTAAATTAGTTTTAAATTAATAATATTTAATTTAATTGGTTTTAAATTTTTGAATCGGACTCAAGGAGGGGTGTGGCCTAGCCCAGTCCGACCCATTTTCAGTCTTATTTACAATCCCACTCGGTACTTAATTTGAAACCCTCCAGGATGGGATTTGCCTGGATGCCATTCTAGGATGCTCGTGCGGCCTAGTCGTCTGGCATGCTCCAAGTCCGCGTGTGCGGGATGCATGTCCTGACCATCCCCATTTGCAATGATGTCCTTTTCTGTGATTATGCTTTTGAGAATACTGCACTCTTAGTTTAAGGATGGGCTTATTTATCTTGTAAAAGATGTGTCAATAGAGCAATTCTTGATAGAGACATAATAGTTATCTATTTATATAGGAGTAAATTTATGCCAGACTATAAATATTGGTACCTGCATGAGGAGATATGTGAGACAATTATAAGAGCTTCGGAGGCTCTACTTGTCTAAGAGCTTGCTGATGTGCAGGAGCTTAATGGTGATAGGATTGAGCTAACATATTTGGTGTGTTTGATTTGGTTATTGGTGGAAGTCCATATAATAATCTTTCAGATAGCAACCGCCATAGCCATGATGAATTATAGGGTTGTTATGGTATTATCCATGCTTACCCTCTATAGGGTTGCTACCCCTTAGAGGGTAAGCAAGGCTATAACCATAGCAACCCTATAGTTTATAATGGTTATGTTGGTTGCTACCTAAAAGATTATTATTTGGACTTCCACCAATAACTAGATCAAACTGACTAAATATGTTAATCATCTACTCAAGCCTATCACCATTAAGCTCTTACACATCAGTAAATTTGTTGGACAAGTAAATCCTCTAAAGCCTTTGCAATTATCTCCAATATCTTTCCATGCAGGTACTAATGCTTGTAGTTTAGCATAAATCCACTTCTATATAAATAGGCAACTATTGTATCTCTATCAAGCATTTTGCTGATGACACATCTCTTATAAGAACAATGAGCCCATCCTTGAATTAAGAGTGCAGTATTTTTAAAAGCATAATTATAGAAGTAAAGGATATCATTGCAAATAAAGACAGTCAGGATGCACGTCCTGCACATACAGACTTGAAGCATGCTAGAGGACTAGGCTGTGCAAGCATATGAATTTAGTACATTTTTAAGTTATTATTTTATTTTTAAAAAAAATTCTACTCTTAGTTTATAGCTCGAGGAGGTGGCCAAGGGTTCTGAGAAGCATGATAACTGTCTGTGCAAGATACACCTAAATGGAGATGATGCATTTTTGTTCTTATTGTTGTAGTTGCAAAATAAGCTTGGACAGTCTGTTATATCATAGACAACCACTTGCAGCCACCTCATGCTTAAAGGTATAGAGGAACTTGCTGTTGAAAAATGTGTTCTAAAGCCAATCATCAGCTTATTGATAGTTGAGCAATATCGTATCTATAATTGATTCATTAATAAATAAAATATATTTTTAGCATTTTCTTTTATCACAAAGTATTCATCTTCTAACAAAATTTGTTATTGTGATGAAGTCCTTAGAACTATTTAGCTTTGATAAAAAGAGAATTCATCGATTAGTCCTTAAATCTGATCACGACCAAATAATAGACTGTTAATTAGAATGATAATGTCTATCGAGCATACATCGCTGTATGCCATATAGGTTGATTGTTCTCTCAAATAAGGAGTGTAGAGACAGTGATATAGCATACAGGTGAGATGTATAGGTACATCGTCATTGAACGTGACCAACTCTAGAGCATTCTGCTATCGAGAATATCTTTAATGGGATATAAGTAAAAGTATCCCTTAGACCTAAGATCATCTTAATGACTTGCAAGCAACTCATTGTGCTTTGGTACTAGACTAACTAAATTTTTAATTCAATAATGAAAGGCTTCTGGGGATAGTTAAGTACTTACGAAGTCAGAGTATGATCAAGATGGAATTGACCACTCTAAGAGTTGGAGAAAAATGTATCACTGTATTTCAATATAGCAAAATCTTGGTCAGAATAATCCATCAGATGGATTTGATATTTTAAAATACAATATGGACAATCTTATCAGAGTTGACAGTTGAACTCTGAGGTATCCTACAAGCATTTTGGTCAAGGGAATGAATTATATGGAAACTATATCCGTATGGGTTCTAAGGATGTTGTTTTACACATTCGACCTATCCAGTCGTCGGATACCACTACTAGATGATCACTTCAATTAGTATAGAAATTTATTCTTGTGCTATCAACTTAGGTTCGGACCTATGAGGTCACATACATTAAAATTCATGATCCAATTGGATGGTTGATCAATGATTAAGAATTGTTCTAGAGTTAAACGATCAATACGATTGATGTTTAACCTAGTGCAAGTATTATAGGAGGATCAATTAGCAATTAGATTCCTAATTAACTTAATTTGATTAAGCCAAAGAGCTAAGATTAAGTTTAATTAAATATAATTTAATTAAATTTAATTTGGGCTTGATTGGATCAAGTTCAATTGGTTTATTGGATAAGCCAAGTGCAAGAAAGAACTAGTCCTAATTTAATTAGGACTTGGGTTAACCTAATTTTTTAATTTGATTAAAAAATTAAATTAAAATTAAATCTAATTTAATTAAATTTTTAATTAGTTTAGGATCTAATTTAATTAGGTTGAATTAATTCTAATTTGATTTGATTTGAAAAATCATATTGGACCAAGTCAAAATAAGAATCCTAGTAAGACTAGGAACTTCCCTCCTTGCACCACCTTAGTCCCAACACCCACCCTTCACGCCCTATTTGATTTTGCATGAATTCTTCGTGCCCAAGAGAAGCCCACCACATCCCAAAGTTCTCCTCTTTCTTTCTTACATGGTAAATTAAATGTGGACCAAGTCAAACTAGGAATTAGTTTTGATTTCAAATTCTATGAGATAGAATTTTAGGAAACCAAAACTCTTCCTATAGTGCACCGATTCCATCCAGATTTTTTCTAAAATTTTTGAGGCCTTTAGAGGGGTTTTTGTATGACATAACCTGATGGTCCACAGTAGAAAAGGAGGGGGCACCCAAGAGTTAGGCGCCCCTTCTCTTGCCCAATTTGGACATTCCTTATCCAGATATTTGACCTAGACAAGGACTCCTCTATATCTCTCTATACAACATGAATTTTGGGTTGATTTTTGGATATATTTGATAAGTGGTAAAAATATACTAATAAAAGTATTAAATTATAAAATAAATTAATCAATTTCTTTAGAAATTTATACTTTTATTAATCTTATGTAGGAAAGAAGGCCACCAATGTGAAAATTTTATTTTTCTGGTTCAGATGAAATAAATTTCAGACAAAACGGACTTCAAACGAGCCCAAAATTGAATTTCAAAAAAAAAAAGAATCGGTTCGATTCAAATCGGTTCAAAAAATTGGTTCAACGGTTCGGCCCGGTTCGACCAAAATAGCAGACCAACCCATCGATGCAATGCTGACGTCAGGATGATGTCAGCATTTTTTGTGGTGCACGATGGACCAACGGGAGGGTATTTCAGGCATTTCACTTCAGAAAAAGCGCTCTGATTGGCTGAAGAACGCGGCGGTCTATGCAAGACCGGGCTCGCGCATGATCTATGGAGGATAATTTGGGAATTTTGGCTGATCCAACAGGCGGCATTCACTGAAACTTGATCGGATGATCGAAACGAAGGCGCTGATGAACAGCATCCGCAGCTTCCGATTGAGATCCAACGGCTGAGATTCATCCCGACATTAAACTAAAGATTAGAAGGCTTCTTTCTATGCAATTGGACGATCCAGATTTGATCCAACGGTTGATCCAATGATTAATATTAAATCCGACTTGATCTGGGTTATTTTAAGAGATTTTTGAGTGATTTTTGGACCGTTTGATCAACATCTAATAGGCAAAATTACCCAGATCTTAGTTTGAGTTGCTTTGGGAGTCTTAAACCTAATTTTTAATAAATTTTGAAAGAAATCAAACTCTTCATCTATAAAAAAAACTACTGTTGTCATGAAAAAAAAGGAGAAAAAGAAAGAGAGAGAGAAAAGGAGAGAGAGAGAGGCAGAGAGATAGAGAGAAAGAGAGAGAAGTCAAAAAAAGAGAAAAAAAGAAAAAGAGAGGAAAAAGGTAGAAAGAGAAGAGTGATTTGTGAGATATAAAAAAGGGTTTTTGATTTTTTCTTCGACAATCAAGATATCGATCAAGGAGCCTCTTTTTTTTCGCTAAGTTCTCCACATCAAGAGCAATGGACAATCAATTTCAGCAATCAAACAGTCTAATTTCTCTATGCTTTTTATTTTATTTGCTATTTTTGAACTTGTTACCATGAACTAAATTTTTTTTTACTAAGGCTAAGATGTAACCACTCTTTTGATGCAATATTCAGTATGATTATTTTTAAATTTTATTTATGAGGAGTATATAAATCTAATCTTAATGCTTTTAGATTACTGGCCATCTTCTAATTGATCTGATGAACATAGATGTTACGAACCAAGTACATCTATATTATTGCTTCTTGATTATATATCTTGTATTATGAATCAAATTAGAATTCATATGCATGCAGAAATTTTAATGTGCTTTGGATGCAGCGTATTTTAATTAGAGGATTTCACAAAATCTAATGCATTAATATTTATTTAAATTACACATGGATCAAAGGATAATTAATAAATATTAATAGTTTTGCTATGCCTGGACCAAAGGATAGTGAATAAATTAGGAGACTCCACCATCACTTGAAATAAAATTAATCTAAAAATTTGAATATTGATTGACTGAGTTGGTGAACCAATTGTCTTAGTAATCCATTACTCTTGAGTTTAAAACCCTAATAATTTATACTCTCTCTATTTTCTTAAAAAAAATTTAATTATTTTTTATTTTGTTCTTTAATTTCTTATTCTCATAAATCGATCTTCTAAATAAAGCATAGGAAAGAGCTTTTCAGTACTTATTTTCCAATCCTCTAGGGATGATACTCTACTCATTCACTTTATTACTTGATCGACTGGTGCACTTGCCATAGCTATAAATTAGCACGCATCAAGTTTTTGGTGCCGTTGCTGGGGATTGTGTCTAAAATAATATTAAAATTTTGATCCTAGCTTTACTTTAGAAATTTATTTTTAATTTTTATTACTTAAAAAAAAAATTTAGTGCATGACACGTACTGGACATAGTAACTTACTACCTTTAGATCCAGAAATTGAAAGGACCATTAGAAGACTACAACAAGAAAGAAACATGGCAGCTGAAGATCCTAACGACATCAATCTAGGATTGGATATGGCGACTGAAGGACAGCATGAAGCTATTCGACCAGTACATCGTCCATTAAATAATTATATCACACCAACTGTAGCCGATGCAGCTTTGAGCATCAGGAGACTGCCTGTACGAGTAAACAACTTTAAAATAAAATCGGTGATGATCTAGATGATTCAATCAACTGTCCAATTCAGTGGACACGTGCATGATGATCTAAATGCCCATATTTTTAATTTTTTTGAACTTTGCTATTCTTTTAAAATTAATGAGGTGTCGGATGATGCTATTAGATTAAGGTTATTTCCTTTCTCTTTACGGGACAAAGCTAAGAGTTGGCTTCATTCTCTTCCTGCAAGTTCTATCACAACTTGGGATGTCCTAGCCCAAAAATTCTTAGCCAAGTACTTTCCACCTTCCAAGACTGCTAAGATGCACAACGATATCACTTCTTTTATGTAGATGGACATGGAGACACTATATGAGGCTTGGAAGCATTTCAAGAAATTATTGAGGAGATGTCCACATCATCAACTACCTATATGGCTTCAGGTATAAACTTTCTATAATGATTTATCTCCTACTAATTATTCTATGATTGATGCAGCAGCAGGAGGAACCATTAATCGAAAAATGGAGGAAGAAGCTTTCAATCTGATCGATAAGATGGCATCAAATAGCTATCAATGGCAGACAAAGCGCATGATGCCAAAAAGACTAGCAACTGTGCAGGGAGTAGATTGCGTGCCAACCTTATTAGCTGAAATTGCAGCCCTTAGAGCCGAAGTCAACAACTTAAAGAAAACAGCTATGCATATTCAGAGCATTACTTGTGACCTGTGTGGAGGAGGACATGATACGAGCAATTGCCAGACAGGTAATCCTTTTGCTAAAACAACTGATATAGCTAATTATATTGGTAATTTTTTTAGGCCATAATAAAATAATTCCTACTCCAACACATACAATCAAGGGTGGAGGCAGCACCCAAATTTCTCATGGAGCAATCAAAATGCAGCACAACAGCCACCCCCGGGATTCCAAGTACCTGAAAAGAAGTCCAACATGGAAGAGCTGATGGTCAAATTTATGCAAAACCAAGAAGCAACTATAAAAAATTTGGAAGCCAAACTTAGGCAGGACCAAACAGCAGCAATTCGAAACTTGGAGATGCAAATAGGTCAAATGGCTAAGATAATCTCCGAGAGACCTCAAGGATCCTTGCCAAGCAATACGGAGACAAATCCAAGGGAGCAAGTCAATGCTATCACCCTAAGAAGTGGTACAAAGCTGGAGGAGCCACATCAGAAGAATGAGACTGAAGAGCCAACTACAGAATGGAATGTCAGTCACCAAAACAACCAGTCCAGTCACCAGTATATATACGATTTGCTGATCCAAATGTGAAGCCCTACGTGCCGCCACTACCATTCCCAGAGAGACAAATACAGCATCCAGATAAGAAATTTTCTAACTTTTTCAAAATTTTAAAGAATTTTACATATTAATTAATATTCCTTTTGTAGATGCTATTACTCAAATGCCCAGGTATGCCAAGTTTCTCAAAGAAATCTTAACAAATAAGAAAAAGCTGAAGGAGCATGAGAGAATAAATTTGAATGAAGAATGCTCAGCAATACTTCAAAATAAATTACCACAGAAGTTAAAAGATCCAGGGAGTTTTACTATCCCCTGCATTATTGGTGATTGTAGTTTTGATAAAATTTTATGTGATTTAGGAGCAAGCATTAATCTCATGCCTTTTTCTATTTTAGGAAGCTGGGTCTAGGAGAACCAAAGCCTACCACTATTACTCTTCAATTAGCCGATAGATCTATCAAATATCCAAAGGTATAGTGGAGGATGTCTTGGTAAGGTAAACAAGTTTATTTTTTCTATTGATTTTATTTTCTTGATATGGAAGAAGATTTGATATGTTAGCCCATTATTAGGAGACCTTTTTAGCTACTGGAGAAGCTTTAATAGATGTTTCAATAAAAATTAATTCTTAGAGTCAAGAAGAACAAGTTACTTTTAATGTTTTTCAAAGATATAAACATATTGATGATAAACCAAACTTGTTTTCTAATTGGATATTATTGACAATCCATATTATAGAATTCTGTAGAAAACAGGTTTGAGACAATAAAAGCGAGCAATGTCAAATTGAAAGAGGACGCGATAAACATGAAAGTATGCAATTGAAGTGGCACCGATTGAATCCACTTAAAACTCAAAAAAAGTCAAGCTGAAGACTATAAATTAGAACTACTAGATAGGTTGTTTCTTTTCTTTTAGTTTTGATCATTTTCTTTCTTTTATCTTTTCAGTAATTTATGGTTGCTCTTACTACTTTGGTGTGTATTTCAATTTTATAGAAAATACAATGAGAGCTGAAGCAAAATTTCAAAGCTCCAAAGAATCAGACTAAACAAATCAGGTGTATCCTTCCTATTCTTTATTCAGCCCTTTATTTTTCTTTCTCCTTTAAGATAATGTAGAATAATTAAAAAAAAAAAAAACCAGTGTCAAGAAGAAAACTTGAGCAAGATAAACTGGATAAGTGATAAAAGATAGAATTATTTGCTAATGAATGAATGAGTTAAAGAATAAGATTAGTTGGTCAACTTTAGTAGCCTAACTTAGTCATTATAAAGACTATTAGCACTTTATACATTGCACATGCACACTACAACGCAAAGTAGGTATGATTAAAAGGCCAACTGAGGATTCAAATTATCACTCAGTAACAAAGTTGTAATTAATAATACATTCAATCAAAAAAACTAAATTTAAGGAAAGAGCTACTGCCTTATAAATAAAGTGCAAAAGATAGAGTATAATAGTAGATTCCAAATGCTAGTAACTGGGATCTCTGCACCTAGGTCAAGTGTGAAAATTCATGTAAACGGTGAAGGAAAAGGCGCAGGAGCCGCAGCACAGCAACAAAAAAAAAAAAAAAAAAGAGCAAGGCAATGTGAAAAGCTACCTTAATTAATAGTATTAAATTAAGAATGAGAAATTGATCGAAAATACGGTATAAGACAGAGAATACTTGTTCTTTTAATTTAATATGAAAGCTAAAGTTAGTCATCACGGAACACAAGTGCTATAAGATTTTTGAATGTAACTCTAAGAAAGTTTTAATTGTATTGAACTGCAAATTTGCTCTTAAGCTCAAGCTCTATTAGCAGATATTTCTAAAACTATTTGACCTTAATCCTAGATTTTATCTTTGTGAGGATAACTTATGAACATATGTTATATAATAAAACATTGCTAAGGACTTCACGAATGACTAAGTGGGAGGTGTGATAACGTGTAAAATATAATATAAAAATATTAAAATAATAAAATAAATAACGATCTATTTCTTTAGAAATTAATATTTTTATAATTTTATGTAGGAAAGAAGGCCATAACTATGAAGATCCTTATTTTCCTGATTCAGATGAAATAAATTCAGGCAACACGGACTCTTCAAACGACCTAAATATTGATATTCAAAAAAAAAATAGAAAAAAGAACTGGTTTCGTCAAATCGGTTTCAAGCGGTTCGGCTGTTCGATCGAAACAGCAGACCCACTTGACCGCAATACTGAAATAAGACAGTCACTAGCATTTTTGCGCATCA
>QRFJ01003092.1:0-47429 GCA_006176705.1 Cocos nucifera | reverse complement strand
GCTCGCGCACGGTCCACGGAGGGCAATTTGGGAATTTTGGCTGATCCAACGAGCGATTTTCACTGAAGCTTGATCGGACGGACGAGAAGAAGGCGCTGATGGACGGCATCGGCAGCTCCCGATCGAGATCCAACGGCTGAGATTCATCCCGACGTTAAACTAAAGATCAGAAGGCTTCTTTCTACGCGATTGGATGGCCCAGATTTGATCCAACGGTTGATCCAATGGCTGATATTAAATCCGACTTGATCTGGATTATTTTAAGGGGTTTTTGAGTGGTTTTTGGACCGTTTGATCGACATCTAATGGGTAGAATTACCCAGATCTTAGTTTGAGTTGCTTTGGGAGTCTTAAACCTAATTTTTGATGGATTTTGGGGAAAATCAAACTCTTTATCTATAAAAAAACCTACTATTGTCGTGAAAAAAAAAGGAGAAAAAGAAAGAGAGAGAGAAAAGGAGAGAGAGAGGGAGAGAGAGATAGAGAGAAAGAGAGAGAAGTCAAAAAAAGAGAAAAAAAGAAAAAGAGAGGAAAAAGGTAGAAAGAGAAGAGTGATTTGTGAGAAATAAAAAAGAATTTTTTTGATTTTTTCTTCGAACGATCAAGACATCGATCAAGGAGCCTCTTCTTCTTCACCAAGTTCTCCACATCAAGAGCAGCAGAGACAATCAATTTCAGCAATCAAACAGTCTAATTTCTTCATGCTTTTTATTTTATTTGCTATTTTTGAACTTTGTTATCATGAACTAAATTTTATTTTACTAAGGCTAAGGTGTAGCCACTCTTTTGATGCAATATTCAGTATGTGATTTATTTTTAAATTTTATTCATGAGGAGTATATAAATCTGATCTTAATGCTTTTAGATTACTGGCCATCTTCTAATTGATCTGATGAACATAGATGTTACGGACCAAGTACATCTATGTTAATGCTTCTTGATTATATACCTTGTATTATGAATCAAATTAGAATTCATATGCATGCGGGAATTTTAGTGCGCTTTGGACGCAGCGTATTTTAATTAGAGGGTTTCACAAAACCTAATGCATTAATATTTATTTAAATTACACCTGGACCAAAGGATAATTAATAAATATTAATAGATTTGCTATGCCTGGACCAAAGGGTAGTGAATAAATTAGGAGACTCCACCGTCACATGAAATAAAATTAATCTAAAAATCTGAATATTGTATTGACTGAGTTGGTGAACCGATTGCCTTAGTAATCCATTGCTCTTGAATTTAAAACCTAATAATTTACACTCTCTCTATTTAATTAAAAACTTTTAATTATTTTTTATTTTTTTCTTTAATTTCTTATTCTCATAAATCGATCTTCTAAATAAAGCATAGGAAAGAGCTTTTCAGTACTTATTTTCCAATCCTCTAGGGACGATACTCTACTCATTCACTTTATTACTTGATCGACTGGTGCACTTGCCATAGCTATAAATTAGCACGCATCAATGTTCTAGACCATTAAGAGATTTTGGGGTTGGAAATTGGGAGAAAGATATTGGCATAGGATTCATAGACACATCAGGTTCTAGGTGAGAGAACAAAGAAGAAGAAGAAGGGTTCTTCTTCTAGGATTTTTTTTTGATCTCTTCCTCCTTCTTTAGAGATTTTTGAGAGGTGTCACAAGTTCAAAATCTCTTTTTCTTCCTTCTAAAAATTAGAGAGTCTAAGATGTGAAGAAGATAGTTCTAGATCAACCATCAAAGAAGGATCAGTACAGTACTAACATACTGTGCTGATTTCCAGTATCTGAACTTCTGATCATGATCGTGGGCTCGTGTGGATGACTCCTAGAGGCCAAACATATATGTAGCTTATAACATCATCCTCAAGCCTGGATCTATAAGTTAAAACATCTAACTTGCATAGATAATAGATCTGATCTATTATTTTTATATCTGCATTAGATGTAGTGTATATACATGTTGATGTGATCAACATATTTTAGTTTTTTCTTTAAATTTTAATTTTTGATTTAATAACATACCATGATAATATAATAGATCTTAAATTTAGGATATTTTTTAAAATTTAAAATTAATTTTGATTAATTTTAGTCTTTCGCTGTCTGATCTTGAAAAAGTTTCAAGATCTAGCCCTAAAATCCTAGATCTGATTTCTTTAACTGGTATCAGAGCCTAAATTTTTTATTACATGATTATTTAAGCATGTTTAGATTATTTTTTAGATTAGATCTAATTTTTAATCTAATTATTAAATCTAAAATTAAAATTCATGATCATACGAACTGCTATAAGATTATCCTACTGTAAGGTTTATCCCTTACAGTGGAAAGATTATCCTAGTATGAGCTAATCTAAAATATTGATCATAAAATTTTAAATTAGATCTAAAAAATTTTATAATCTAATTAAAAATATTTTAATCTAATTTTAATCATCATAAATATGTTAGATTTGATCTAAGATAATTTATGATTGATTATAGTTGAAATTGTTTCAATTACATGAACCTGTTTAGATTATATCTAAAGTAGTTTCATGCTTATTTTACTTAAATATTGATTATGAATCAAATATACAACTTAGTTAATAGAACCATATTATAAAATTTTTTTATAAATATGAAAATTATTTTCAAAAAGCTGAACCCCAACCATCAGCCCAAAACTTAATTAATAATTAAAAAGTTGTTTGATTAGGATCTAGGATTGTGAATTGAAGATCCTAAGACACAAATCATAACACATTAGGTTAAATAGATTAGTAGAGATTAGATCAATTAATTGGATTAGATCTAGGATTAGATTAAAGAATGGACTTAATTAGAGAATTGACTAAATCTAATCAATTGTTGTCTTAGATTAGGTCAAGGATTCTCTAGATCAATTATAATAGTTGTAGTTGGTCAAGTTCATGTCTTTAACGAGACCAAGATAGGCTTGATTCTTGACTATGCGATCCAGCATGAACTATTAAGTTGATCTAATAGAAACTAATTAAACTAGTTGATATCTAAGATAAACCAGACCGATGATCTTTAATTAGTAGCTCGCTTACTTGATCATTTTTTATGGTATCTAAGGCAAGCTTTGGCAGACCCTCCCATTGATCGAGCTTACTTGGTCTCTTGGTAAAATTATGTTTTGATCGGATTACTTGACTATTCGAGCTGACCCATGTCAGCTAGATAAATCAGTTTGACTGATTTATGTGCTCTTAGACTAACCTATTAATGGTCTTCCTTAAGTTGACTTGATGAAGTCAGTGAGAGGATCATGATAAGCTGGTTCATCTAACATTTTCTCATCTTCAAATTAAATCTTCTAAAATTATTAGATCCCTAAAATGAGATAGTTATTATGATAACTAGATCATTGCCTTCTATTAAAGTGGATGACAATGGGTCTATTAGTTGGATAATCATTGGAGGCCTAAAGGTCTAGTGTTTATCGACTAATGAAATTATCATTCAGTATATGATTTCTTGACTACATCTTTCTAAATGGTGGTTAGGTTAGCCAACCAAAGTTAGGCCTAATCATTCATTAGTTTGATGGACCAAGTATGGTCATGTTAATGGTTGGACCTAACTGAACCTTTTCAGTGGAGGCCAAAGCCTACTGATTAGGGACTGGAGCAAAATTTAATTACTAAAAATTATTTAGAGAAACAATTGGATATGAACCTACCCTTAGATGTATATGAGTTGGCCAACCAAAGTTGGGCTCGTGTGCAGTCTATGTAGATTCAAGTACCCACTAAGAAATTAGGATAATTTCTCGAATTGAAGGTAGAGGCTACCAATTCAAATAAAATAGTGGAAAAATCTTTTGATTAAAATCTAAATCTTTAGATTTAATCAATCAATTACTAATTAGGTTATGGTTTTTCTTGGTGCAGAAATGGCCACTTTTCTATCGCTCCAATCATTGTTGGACAATGATAAGTTGGTGGGATCCAACTTTGGTAGCTGGTACCAAAAATTAAAAATTATACTGGAGCATAAACGGATCCTATATGTATTAATGGATCCTATACCTGAGGAGCCAGCTATCAATGCATGTGGAATAGTCAGAGATACTTACCAAAAGTGGCTCAATGATCAGACCATGGTGCGCTACATTATGCTAGCTGCTATGAGTGACGAGTTCAGTCACAAATTTGAGATGGCTTTAGCCAAAGGACATGCTTCATGTGTTGGAGGATTTCTTTGGCACACCCAATGACGTGGAGAGGCACAAAACTAGTTGTGCCATCTTCAACACTAGGATGCGGGATGGTGCCTCTATCACTGATCATGTATTGTACATGATCGAGCTAATAGAGCGATTGAGCAAGCTCAACTTTTTCTTACATAAATAGCTTGGAAAGGATGCAATACTAAACTCATTTTCCAAATCTTTTCTCCCATTTCTTACTCATTTTAGAATAAGAAAGCCTGAAGTAGACTACCATGGGTTACTGGGGCTGCTTTAGAACTTTGAGAAGGATCACTAACTCCAGAAGGAGTCGGTGAACTTAGTGGGAGGTTCATCTTCTGGTTCTCGATCTTTTAGAAAAGGAAAGAAGAACAAAAAGAAGAAAGCTAAGAAGATGCAAGTTCAGGCTGAGACATCTGTGTAGGGCCAGACCAGGAAGATCAAGCCCAATAAAAGTCTAGCTAAATGCATTTTTTGCATGAAGCGGGGGCACTGGAAGAGGAACTGTCATCAGTACATTACCACTCTAGATCCAAACAAGCAGAGAAAGAAGCAAGCAATTGCTGGGCAAGATATTTATATGATAACTCCTTATAATTTCTCTATTTATGATATTACTAACTTGGTATTGGATACTGGTAGCCCTTATCATATTTGTAATTCATTGCACGGGTTGCAGGTCAGTAGGAGATTCAAGCAAGGTGAAAGATTCCTGAACATTAGAGATGGAAGACCGATTTTAGTTCTAGCTTTAAAAATTCTCAAACTTGTATTTGAGTTCCATACTGTTGTTCTTAGTGATTATCATTTCTATCATAGTTTTTTTTTAATGTTATTTCTGTAGGCCTTCTGGTCAAAAATGATTATGAAATATCAATAAAGAAATAAGTTTGTAATATCATTATGAATGGTGTTACTATTTTCTATGGACATTTGAACAATGGTGTATATGCTATCACAACCTGTTAACATAGTCTATTCAACTGGCAAGCACCTTAGATTAGATAGTGTGTCAGATATCTATTTATGGCACTGTAGGCTATGTCATATAAACAAGAATAGGATAAACAGGTTGACTCAAGAGGGAATCCTTGAACTTAATGATAGTGAATCACTTTTAACCTGTGAGTCCTATCTTTTTAGTAAAATTACTAAGTCACCTTTTACTAGAAAAGGTGAAAGAGCCACTGAGCTGATAGATCTAGTACATACTGATATATGTGGACCAATGAGCATAAGTGCCAGAGATGGATATTTCTACTTCATTACTTTCACAGATGATCTATCCAAATATGGATATGTCTATCTGATGAAACACAAGTCAGATTCATTTGAAATTTTCAAATAATTTTGAAGTGAAGTAGAAAAATAAACTAAAAATAGTATCAAAACTCTTCGGTTTGACTGAGAAGGGGAATATCTTTTCGATGAGTTTCTCACATATCTAGAAGAGAATGAGATTCTCTTCCAATTGACTCCTTTAAGAACACCACAGCATAATGGCATATCTAAAAGGAGGAATCAAACTCTATTAGACATGATCCAATTCATGATGGATTTTGCCAGCTTGTCGATATCCTTCTGGGGATATGCACTCGAATCAGCTTATTATCTATTAAATAGGATTCTAAGTAAGTCTGTAGTTAAGACTCCATATGAGATATGGACAGGACGTAAGCCAGCACTTTCATACCTTAGGATTTGGGGATGCCCGACTTATGTCAAACAGTTAGTTACAGATAAATTTGGACCTAGGTCTAATAAGTGCACATTTATAGGGTACCCAAAAGAGACCTATTGGGGATAAATCCATGCCTGTCGAAGTTTGGCTAAGACTCCAACTCTTAATCAGTTTCGTCCGGTTGCAGCCATAAAAATCAAACCTCAACCTGCAGGAGTATTCAAATCCGGAATCATTTCGAGATGGCCGACCTCCAACGCTGTGGGCAGATAATTCAATTGGCTGAGAAGACCGATTTCATATTCGATAGGACGTTGCGGATTTCTTCTCCAGACGAGCTTGAATAGTCAATACTTCTATCCTAGAGAACCAGCCAAGTTCCCAGCTCCTGTGCATCCCATTCGATCAATCTCCTTTCGATAGCCTGTGTGGCCCGACTTGGATGAACTTCCTTGGATCCCCCTTTTCTTGGCAGAATCTTAGCCAAACTGCTCCAACAGCTAAGCTTCTTCTAAACTATCCCCAGACGAACATCAATGCTTTATCGTTATTCACCAGTGAGCAACCCCGGAAGTGGCCAAACCTCAAATGAACGGCAAACACCAGTGTTTCAATCATGCTTGCTTATTGCGGCAATCAATCAGTACTCAACCCAGGTGGACCCCTCACAGTCGGACTCCTTTCAATCGGCCATCTTTTGGGCTTCTTCACCGGTCGAACCCCTATCAGACTTCTCTTCTAGCTGAATTTCTTCTAGCCATCTAAAAGGACCATGGCGTACACCTTCAACATAGCAAATAAAAGCAAGCACATGGTCAATCCTAAGAGCCTTCGAACTCTTTCAGAATAACAATGCCTAAGAGCCCTCATCGTCTGCAACTATCTCATCCAATCTTCAGTTGTTGGGTCTCCAACAAACCAGCACGTCATGACAATGGATACCACTCTGCTTAACAAACCCCACGTGGCCCCGAACGCCCCACTATCAAGTGGATGCAGCTGTCACTATCAGTTTGTTACAGGCTCCAAACTATAAAAGGGACCATTCAGATATGTTTTCCCCAAGCTCTCTTTTCCTTCTCGATATTCTGCAACTTTCTCTATTGAGTACTCCATTTCTGTTGGTCGAAAGAGCTGACTTGATCATCGAAGAGTCTTGCCGAAGCCACCCACCCTAGGCTCTAGATAAGACTTATCTTGTAGGTCACCAACGGTGACCTTGTCTTCTCCGACTCTAGTGCTCCTCCGACGACGATCATATTTCGCACCAATAGGATTGGCGCAAGAAGAAAGGTGCCCTCTATTTCTGAGGTTTTCTTGTTCTTAAAGGAGTACTCAGTAGAGAACTCTCTTCTTCTCCTCCAGAGTTTTTTCCAAAAATGATGCCTCTCAGGAAAGTTTCTATCCAATGGTCAATGGCCTCCACGGCCAGATTCCATCCAGTTCTGCCCGCCCCTATTTCAACCCCGGTAACTCAAGCTCCATCTGCAGCAATGGTGGATGTTGATCTATTCAACTTGCTAGTCCAGTAGGTTCGTTTCCTCATGAAAGCAATGCAGGTCATGCAGCAGCAACAGCCTTCGATGCCAATTTGATCAGAGCAGGCTTCTCCAGAGCCCCATGATCCGATCTAAAGATGGCCGACTTGGGCTGGCCGATTGGTGACCTCTGAAAAGAAGAAGCAAAGGGCTGAGAGCCCTTGCTCTAATCATGACTCTACCCCTGGAGGGACTTTGCCTCCGTTCAGTAAGAAGACCTTGGAGATCCATGATCGAGAGGATCTTCTGGACCAAAAACTATAAGAGATGAACCGATGCATCGAAGAACTCCACCATGCACCCCCCTCCCACAGTAATGATATCTGTACCGATCCTCCTTTCTCTCACCGCATCATGTAGGAATTGATCTCATCGAGCTTCAAGCTCCTCTAATTCAAGAGCTACGATGGGACCTTTGATCCGGTTGACCATCTGGAGGCCTTCCGAATAATGATGCTGCTCCATAGTGCGCTCGACGTCATCCTGTGCCGAGCTTTTCCATCTACTTTGAAAGAAATAGCCAAAAATTGGTACTCGCTCCTCAAGCCGAATACCATCTTCTCTTTTGATCAAATGAGCCGTTAGTTTGTGGCTCATTTTGTCAGCAGTCGACGTCCCAGGTGAGGCTCGAAAATCCTCATCAACATCAAGCAGCAAGAGGGAGAATCCATCTAAGCTTATGTCAACCATTTTAATACTACTACGCTAGAGGTTAGAAACCTGGACCAATCTATTACGATGGCCGCGCTAAAAGGCAGCCTTTAGAAGGTAAATCTGTTGTTTTCCCTGGAGAAGAAGTACCCCAGGAATTTTATCGATATACTGGCTTGGGATGAAGGTTATGTGCAGATAGAAGAGGCCTTCCAGGCTAAGGATAATGAAGCCACTGGAGAGCGATGAATGGGCAAGCCGAGCAAGCCCATTGAGGAAGAAAAGTCGAGTGAAGCTCGACCGCACTCTCAAACTTTCTCTGAGTGCAAGCGAGTCCGAACTCCTTCTCAGGCTCAAAAGCAAGGAAGCCCTAATAGAAGGGATCGATGGGGCTCCCCCTTCGAAGGTTTCATAACTATGCGCCTCCCAAAGCTCCAAAACCTAAGTATTGATGGAGATTATGGAGCAGCTGCCAAGATCAGAAAGGATGTAGTCCTATCCTGGCAAACGCAACCCAAACAAGTTCTGCTTTTATCATCGTGACCACGATCACGATACTGAAGAATGCATTTAGCTCCAAGATGAGATCGAGGAGCTCATCAGGCGAGGCAGGCTCGAACAATTTCTACGGCATTGGCCTGAAGGGTGAAAAGATCGGCCAAGGGCACTATCGCAATCGAAACCATCAAGAGAGGAGCAGCAGGCAGACCGGACACCCCTCGGCATCATCAACACCATCTCTACGAGACTTCGGCAAAGGGAGGCTAGCGGATCAATAGAGTTCGAAAAGAGGTGGAGAACTGAGGAGTCCATCGTTTTCACCAAGGAGGATGCCTAAGGAGTTTGGTTCTCGCACAATGATGTAGTTGTAATCTCTTTAAACATTGTTGACTATGATGTGTGCCACATTTTGGTAGATAATGAAAGCTATGCTGATGTTTTGTTTTACGATGCTTTCTCAAAAATATCTTTACCTAATAATCACTTGGGACCTATGAACTCTCCGTTGGTAGGCTTCACTGGTGATGCCATGCCAGTTGAGGGCACAATAACTCTAATTGTGGCTGTAGGAAAATGCCCAAAGCTAGCTAAAGCGTAGGTCGATTTTCTAGTCATAAAAACTTCATCTGCCTACAATGCCATTCTTGGCAGATCTGGTTTGAATAAACTCCGAATTATAGTCTCAACTTATTATTTAAAGATGAAGTTTCCAACGAGCTGCAAAATTGGAGAGATCAGGGAAGACCAGGCCTTAGCAAGGCATTGTTACTCCATCGCCTTACAGAAAAACACCTAGTCCAATCTTTGTCTTGTTAATGGGCTGGATGTTTACGACAACCTTATAGAGGAGCAGGGCAAGCCTATGGAAGACCTCATTTTCATTCCATTGAATGACAGAAATATGGAGCACACTGTGCAGATCGATTCCAACTTGGAGGATGAGGTTTGAGAGCAACTCATTACCTTCCTTCAAAAGAATACAGATGTCTTCGCCTGAGTTCTAATGGATATAACGAAAATCGATGCCAAGATCATGGAACATCAATTGGCTACTGATCCTAGGTGTTGGCCAGTAAAAGAGAAGATGCGCAGCTATGCTCCGGAGTGGCAGAAAGCAATTGCAGAAGAAATCGACAAGCTCCTCAAGACTAGATTCATCCAGAAAGTTAACTACCCGAGCTGGATCTCAAACGTGGTGCTCATCAGAAAGGCAAATGGCAAATGGAGGATGTGTATAGACTTCAAGAAGCTGAATAAAACTTACCCAAAAGATAGCTACCTCTTGCCCAAGATTGACCAGTTGGTGGATACAACCTTGGGCCATGAGCTCCTCACCTTCATGGATGCCTTCTTCGGCTATAACCAAATTGAAATGGTGCCAGAGGATGAGGAGAAAACTACTTTTGTTATTGATCGTGGCCTTTACTGTTATAGGGTTATGTCTTTTGGACTCAAGAATGCAGGAGCAACGTACTAGCATCTGATCAACAAAATCTTCAGGAAGCAGATCGATCGAAACATGGAAGTGTATGTGGATGACATGCTCGTCAAGAGCTAGGCTTCAATAAATCATATCACCAATCTCGAAGAAACCTTCAACGCACTTAAGAAGTATTAGACGAATATGAATCCAACCAAATACGCCTTCGGTGTAACCTCAAAAAAATTCTTGGGATTCTTGGTGTCGAGAAGTGGGATTGAGGCAAATCCAGAGAAAATTCGAGCTATTCAGGAGATGACTACTCCAAGAACAATCAAAGAAGTTCAACGCTTGACTAAAAAAGTGGCATCCCTAAACTACTTCGTCTCAAGATTGGTCGAGTGATGCATGCCCTTCTTTCAAGTTCTCAAACAGCCAAAGAGCTTCTTTTACACGGTGGAATGCCAATAGGCATTCAAGGAGCTTAAAAACTACCTCAGCTCACCCCCACTACTAGCAAAGCCAAAGCTCAGAGAAAAATTATTCTTGTACCTAGCAGTCTCCTCAGCAGCCCTGATAATGATCCTGGTCAAGGAGGAAATGAAAATGCAGTGATCGATTTATTACATAAGTCGAGTCTTGAGGGATGCAGAGATCAGATACTCTAAGTTAGAAAAATTGACTTACTCTTCTAATTGCTGCTAGGAGACTCCGATCTTACTTTCAGGGGCACACCATAACTGTTCTCATGGATCAACTAATTAAAGTAGTTCTACATCGAATGGATGCCTCTGGAAGAATCATAAAATAAAAAATTGAGCTCACAAAATTTGACATCAACAATCGATCCTGGCCATCGATCAAAGCTTAGATATTAGCAGATTTTATAGTAGAATGCACCATTTCAGATGAAGCTGAGTCTGAACGATACGAAACCAGCATTTCATGGTTGCAGTCGAGACCCCAAAAGAGAGCGCTGCCCTTTCTGAAGGCTTTTAGGCTCTGTACATAGATGGTTCATCCAATGCTACTAGAGCAAGCATGGAGTTGATCTTAGTTAACTTCGAGAGAGTCATCATCGAAAATGCACTATGCTTTGAATTTTCTGCAACTAATAATTGGGCTGAATATGAAGCTCTAATCGCTGGATTAAAAATAGCAAAAGAGTTAGAGGTTGATCGGATCCAAGTTTTTAGTGATTTTCAGCTGGTGGTCGGATAAGTTAGCGGCAACTATGAAGTCCAAGAAAAAAGCATGATGAAGTATCTTGAGAAAGTAAAAACTTGGCTTTGACCTTCAACAGTTTTAGCATCCAATGGATTCCGAGGATAAAAAATACAAGAACCGATCTTCTCTCTAAGTTGACTACTTTAGCCCAAGTCAAACTACCTAAAGAAGTATTTTTTGAAATTCTAAAGTGCCCAAGCTCGGAGGAGTCGCAGCCTGTTCTGCAAGTTGAGCACGAGCCAAAATGGATTGACCTGCTAGTTGCCTACCTCAAGGATGGAGTTTTTCCTCATGATCAGAAAGAAGTCCAAAAACTCAGAAATCAAGCTTTTCGATATGTTCTATATGAAGGCAAGCTGTATAAAAGATCGTATTCTCTACCACTCTTGAGATGTCTCCGACCTTCAGAAGCTGACTTTGCATTATAGGAAGTGCATGAGGAAATTTGTGAAAGTCATGTAGGGGTCAGATCCCTATCATAAAGACTACTTCAGCAGGGATACTATTGGTCGGTCTTGTACCATGACTCTATAGAGTATGTCAAGAAATGTGACTGCTGTCAAAGAAATGCAAACATACAAAGACAGCTGGCCTCCGAGCTTACTCCACTAAGTGCACCCTGGCCATTTGCATAGTGGGGAATGGATATACTTGGCCCTTTTTCAATGACATTCGGGCAAAGAAAGTTCCTCCTGGTTGTGATCGACTACTTCACCAAATGGGTTGAGGCCGAACCATTAACAAAAATTACTAAGACCAAGGTACAGAACTTCATCTGAAAGTCAATCGTCTGTCGATTTGGTCTGCCCCAAACTCTCATACTAGATAACGGATGATAGTTTATCGGAATAAGGTTCGTTGAGTTCTGTAAAGATCAAATATCATCCATCACTTCACGTCAGTGGTCCATCCACAGGCAAATGGTGAAGTAGAGGTGACCAATAAAATTTTACTGCAGGACATCAAAGCAAGGCTTGAAAGAGTGAGGGGGACTTGGGCGAACGAACTCTACCACATCCTCTAGGCATACCGAACTACTCAAAGGCTACCGACTGGAGAAATATCGTTCGTCCTGACCTTTGGAATGAAGGCAGTCATTCCAATCGAGCTCAAACTTCCATCAGTACGGGTCGTAGCCTTCAATGAGCAGTGTAACTTATAGGACCTCAGAATCAACCTCGATCTCTTGGAGAAAAAAGAAAAGAATCCCAAGCTCGGATGGCGGCCTACAGATGAAGAGTAGCCAAATACTATAACTCCAGAGTAAAAAATAAAGCATTTAGAGTGGAGGACTTGGTACTCCGACGAGCGTCCATTTCGCAACCTCAAGATCAAGGAAAGCTAACCTTGAATTAGGAAGGTCCATACAAAATATAGAAGGTCATCCAACCTGAAACTTATCACTTGAGGAAACTCGGAGGAGCGACACTCCTACGGCCTTTCAATTTAGAAAACTTAAGAATGTACTACCAGTGACTTTTTTTAATAAAACTTTTCTATTTAAACATCATTACTTCTTGAAGCAAAAATTGGGTAATGACTAATAATCCTCTGATGCAACCTAAAGTGGCCCGTTAGAAACAGGAGGAGAACCTCATCCTAACATGAGCAAAGTTGAAGGCCTCATTGAACTAAGACGAGATGAGGAAAAAGATCATACCAATAGCCCTAATGTGCCCCTACAGTTTGTTAAGAACAGGAGGAGAACCTCATCCTAACATGAGCAAAGTCGAAGGCCTCATTGAACTAAGATGAGATGAGGGAAGAGGCTCTATCAACAGTCCTAATGTACCCCTACAGCCTATTAGGAACAAGATGAGAACCTCATCTTAACGTGAGCAAGGTCGAAGGCCTCATTGAACTAAGACAAGATGAGGGAAGAGATCCTACTAATGGCCCTAATATGCCCCTACAGCCCAATAGGAATAGGAGGAGAACCTCATCCGAACATGGACAAAGTCGAAGGCCTTGTTAAATTAATATGGGATGAGGGCAGATGCCCTATCAACGGCTCTAATGTGCCCCTATAGTCCGTTAGAAATAGAAGGAGAACCTCATCCTAACTTGAGCACAGTCGAAGGCCTCGTTAAACTAAGATGAGATGGGGGAGAGGCCCTACCGACGACCCTTAACACACCCCCACAAGCCATGTTAGGAATAGAGGAAAAGCCTCGCCCTAATGTGAGCAAAAGTCAGAACCTCATTGACCAAAGATGAGGAAAAAAAAGAAGCTCGGCAGAGAATTTTTATACGTTTTTTCTACGACAACCTGATTACGTCAAATATAAAAGATGAAACCCGATCTTGGTTTGCAAAAGAGGTCCTAGTTTGGCATCTACAACAAGCATTTCATGAGAAAACAACATAGAGAAAAATGAGGTAAAGAAGGTAAGAACATAAATAAGCCTCGAATTCATGCAAAACAAAAATAATGAGAAGTGTACTATTTCATTACAAAAATAAGTTCATTATAAGCAAAACATAGGACGACAAGGCTGAAAAAAGAAGGAGAAGAGGTTGAAGCTTTAAGACGGCCCGGACTCCTCAGATTTTGGACTGTCGACCCCAACTATCACCTAGGCCTGCTTTAACCTAAAGATCTCCTCCTCAAGCTTCTTCTTCTTGTAGAGACCATCTATGTACATTCTATTTGTGAGTTGAAACTTACCCTCAAGCTCTCATCACTGTCTCCTCAAAACTTCAGACTCAGCCTTCGCATCCTTGACAGCCCGATGTTCACATGTGAGCTAAAGCTTCAGCCATTGAACCTCGGCTTTCTCTGCTCCAACTGCCTCTGAAAGCTCACTAATAGTCTTCCTCAAGGAGGCGATCTCTTCTAACTCACCACTCACACTAGTTTCCTGACTACTATGCAATCGCTTTTGAAGATAAGTTGCTTCATCTCTAGCAGCCTTGAGATCGCCTTCAAGCCTGGACATCTTCCCCGCCCAGGTCACTCGGTAGCTATTGTGCTAGACCTTAGTATCTTGCAGTTGCTTCTGAAGCTGGGAGAACTTTTTTGACTAGTCCTAGTCATACCGGGCCTTATCGGTGGACCATGACGAGCTCCCTTCTAGGATATAGATTTTTTTCCTAGCCTCCTTCAAGTCGGCTTGAAGAAAGCTGATCTTCATCGTCAGTGCCTAAGATTTGTTGCTGACGTTTCTCCTGAGTTTGGCGATCTCCTTCTCAAAGCTATCCTTCTGGATGCTGAAGCTCATCGTGTCCTTCATGTGCAAGTCATGGAGGCGACTGATCTTTCTGGTCGCCTCAGAAGCATTCTTTCAAGAGGACTAAAGGTCGGCCTCAACCTTCTTCAACTTTTTTCTTAAAAGATGAACTTCCTTCTTCAAACCCCTTATCAAAGGCTTGAACGAAACTCCCTAAGGCAAGGAGTCAGCGTCAACCAGAGAATGGGGGTCATGGCCCTAATTATCGAAGGCGTTCTAAATCACGTGCAATGTAGGGTGTAAAGAAAAAGAGAGATTTACTTTCATTACTTCAAATATTTTTAGTACATCAAAAAAAAATGTACATAGATGTCAAAGGTTTAGACCTTGGGTGTCTCACCCACTAGAGAGGTCAGGACATTCTAAGCCACCTCTAGTTCATGGGCAGGCTTGAATGCTGCACCTACAGATTCTGGAATTACTAAGGCAGCTTCGACGGCATGGGCGGTAGGGGCAACCTTGGCATCGGTGCGTGAAGGGCCAGCTCTATTCTCTGGCTCTTCTAGGTGGAGGTCCAGATCGATGTCAGAAAAGTTCTCAGCGACCCACCCAAAGCAGACCTGGAATCCTTCCAAGAAGGCTTCCTGGGCGAAGGCTATTTTGGTATCCTCCATATCCTTTGAGGATTTGAAGTCTTGCACAGCCCTCTTCATGGTGGCATTAACCTCCTCCTACGCCTTCCTTTTCTCCTCCTTCAGAGCTAGCTCAGCCCTCAGTCTTACCATGTCGCCGTGCTCCTCTCTCAACTCTCACTACTATAAAAAAGGGCTACGACAGTGGTTTGTAACCACTATCCTAGCCCAAAAAGCTACTGTCATAGGCTATGGCAGCAGTTTTCTAACTGCTGCTACTACGGCCATCACCATAGCTCTATGGCAACGATTGTTAGAACCACCACCATAGATTTTCTATTACAGCGGTTTATAAATCGCTGTAATAGATCGACCTATTGCAGTAGTTATATAACCGCTTTCATAGGATATCTATAACAGCGATTACATAACTACTACCATAGGTAATCTATAGCAACGGTTTCTTAATCATTGCCATAAGTCTAGTATAGCGGTTGACACTGAACCTATGGCAATGGTTGGCACGGATATGACAGCGGTTATAAATCACTATCGTAGATCTTAAATAATTTTAAAAAATAATTTTTTTATTTTTTTATATATTTTATCTGATAAATAAAGATATATAATATAAGAAAATATAATAAACATAAAAATTATTCTAAAATGCTAAAATTTTATTATCAAATAAAATTTATTATAATATTTTTTTAAAAAAATAAAATATATCAAAAGTCTTCTAAATCTACATCATCATCATCATCGTCATCATCGAAACCCGGAGCTGGAGCTGGAGCCGGAGCCCGAGCCGGAGCTAAAACTGAAATGCGGGCCAACATATTCTCAAAGCTCGTGAATCCAAAATTCGTACTGAGTATAGACATCATGTCTCTCACGATGCCCTCCAGATGAGATGCGCGCTCCTTAGCCCGATCTACCCATGTCGCAGCATGATCTGCCCATGCCAATGCCTCCTCAAGCTCCTCCTGACTGACGATACCAGAAGTCTGTGAGGAGACGCTTGCCTCGGACCAGTAGCTCATCGATATGTATCCGGGCCTACATCAGATCCTCCCAAAGTGCTTAGACCCCAAGACCTAAGACAGATGGTCATGGGGATAGAGGTATTCGGGCCCTCGCGAGCGAGCGAATCTAACTGATCCTATAATTATAAATTAAAATAAAATTTTATAAGAAATACTATAATACTAATCATATATACTAATATATTTAATACTTACAAAAATATGCTCGATCATGGTGTTCATCGACCTGTCCTTCTTGTCTGTGCGGTTGGATCGAAAGATCTCACTATGGCTGGACATCACTCCATCTCTCATCAGCTATAACAAAGAACAAATTTGTCAAAAAGATAATAAAAAATATAAATTTAATTTATCTAGTAAGATTTAGAATTAATTACCTCGTAGCCTAGAGAGTGTGTATACTCCTAGGCTACACGGTTCTTTCGATTCTGATGGAAGATAGTCTAACAAGTATTCAAATAAATAATAAATATTTAAAAAATATTTAAATAAAACTTTAAGCATATTAAAAAATTTAAAAGTTAAAAATTTTACCTCAAACTTCTGACTCCTCCAGTGTCTAATCATCCTCTCTCACTGACTCGGAGGACAGTCTTGTATCCAAAGAACAAACTCCTTCGAAGTGTCTTATTGATGCTCGACCCATCCTTTGTGGAGCTTGACCTTGTAACCCCAATACAACTCTTCGATCTTCTTCAGTCGGGCATCTCGAGCCCTCTCATGATCAAAAAAATCATACCTCCTCTACAAAAATTCATCAAAAATCAGTTACAAAATTATTTTAATCAAACATATATAGTGTAAACATATAAAATACATAAATATAACTAAGATGCACATACTTACCCATATCTCCTCCCATACCCAATCCCTGATGGTAGCATCCATCAAATGCCAGTCTCTGGGCTCTACGAAAATGATGTCCGACCGTCTCACAAGCACTCTAAAAAAGGAATGCATCTTCCACGCAGTCTCCCCTACCGGTGTTCCCTCCGCATCATATTGCACCATCACCAAATGCTGGTGGTTCCACATGTGTGCCATACGTGTAGGATTGTGAAATGTCCAGCTGGATGATGCACCTGTAATGCAAATACATTATGCAAATATATGTATATAAATACTATATAAAAAATAAAGTTGTGCTAATATAATAAAAACGTACACTCAGATGCCTGTGATGGTAGAGGCTCAGTTGTCGGTGGAGTAGATGTCGTCGATGGAGTAGATGCCGATGGTGAAGATTCCTGAGCAGTCGATGCCAAGGTGGATGGAGTATGCTCTGACTGCTCCTCGGATGTGGAACTACGCGTAACCCACCGAGAGGTCGGGGTGAAAGCTAGATGGTATTTCGGTGCCATCGTGACCAACAATGTTAATGAACATTAATCAATAAAACATCATGATATATCAAATTCTATTCGCTCGAAAGCTGAGCAAGCTCCATGCCTGAGACATCCAGCTTCATGCCTGAGACATCCGACTAGGGTCTTCCTCTAATCAGCTCGATCATAGCTCGAGCCAGCTCAGCTGCATGTCTAAGCTGGCTCGGTTGTGTGCCATCCCCTCGATCACTCCCTCTCTTCCTCTCTCGATCTCTCTCACCGACGCTAGCAACGGCGGTGAGGCCGAACCCCTTCCTCCCAGCTTTTCCATCTCTCGATCTTCCTCTCTTCCTCTCTCGATCTCCCTCATCGGTGAGGTCGAACCCCATCCCTCCCTCCCTCTCTCACTCTCTCGATCTCCCTCGCCAGCAACGCCGGACCCCATCCCTCCCAGTGATACCGGCGAGGCTGGATCCCCTCCCTTCCTCTCTCGCTCTCTCGATCTCCCACTCTCCCTCTCTCGATCTTCCTCGCCGGCAAGGCCGGATGCCTCCCCTCCTCTCTCAAGTATAGACCCATTGGATATTTAGATTCAAATTCGATACCAATAATTAAAATTGGGTCTGAATTTCAATATCTAGATTTTGATCCAAATTCAATCTATTGGTAGATCTAGTCCACAGCCGACGACATGGCACGATCCAAGGCTACCACCATGGCACGACCCAAAAACTATGGCATGCAGATAATTATAATATTTATAATAAATATTTATAATATTTATTATAAATATTTTATAAATTATTATAAATATACATGATTAATAAATAATACTATAAAATTTAAAAAAAAATTATACCTATGGCTATAGAGAGTGGGTTGCATCGAAAGCTCCGAGAGTCGCTGGCGATGACGGTAGAGGAGGACGATGGCACTAGAGGTAACCTATGAAATAAAAGCAAGATAGTGAGATAGAGATGAAAGAAAAAGAGGAAAAAGAGAGAGGAGAGAGCAGAGACGGCCGGATATAGGGGCTAGGAGAAGGGGGAATAGTGATGAGAAGACCGAAGGAGGCTTCGCACTCGACCGGGGAGGGTCAGAATGGTGGTGATGGGGGATGGGATTTCGTGGGGGCCGAAGGAGGGTCGGATGGGGGTTCGTCGTCGAGGAAGGGTTTGCTGGGGATCGAGGGAGGGTCGGATGGAGGGGTAGGGGTGTGGGGTTTCATGGGGGCCGAGCGAGGGTGGAGGGGGGTTCATCAGAGCAGGGGGGGTTTCATGGGGCCGAGGGAGGGTCAAATGGAGGGTTGGGGGCCAGGGCGGGTGGCGGGTGGTGGGGACGGGGGGTCGAAGAGGGAGGGGGAAGGAGGGGCGGCATTGGCCGAGGGGGAAGGAGGGGCGATGTCGACCGGGGGGAGGAGGGACGACGTCGATCGAGGGGGAGGAGGGGCGATGTCGGTTGAGGGGGAGGAGCCTCACCAGTGATGAAGAGGAGGGGGAGAGAGAGAGCAAGAGAGATTGAGCGCACACGGAAAGAAAAAAAAATTGGAGATTTTTAATATAACCTATGGCAGCGGTTATCGAACCATGTCCATAGATCTATGACAGCGGTTATCGAACCGCTGCCATAAATCTACGATAGTGGTTATCTAAAATTGCTGCCATAGATCGACGGTAGCGATTCTATAATCGTTGCTGTAGATCTATAGTAGTAGTTTTTAATAACCACTGCCATAGGTTGAAAATAATTTTTTTCTTATTTTTTTTAAAATATTATATAATTTTAAAATTTAATGTTCATCTTCATTATTCATTATCTAAATAATTATTATTAGAGTGTTGTCGCAAAAGATCGTCTCGATCTGATGGCCCTAGCTTCATCGATCAAAAAAATTTGATTTCAACGATCATGAATGATGATGCAATAATCTGATAGATGAAGATCTTCGATGGATCTAAAAATTTGCAACGATAATCTAGATAATTTTTGTAGCAAACTATCAAAGTTTCACTTCAATCGGATATCGTTATCATGGTTAATTTAATACGGAATGATTTCAGCCGTTAAATTAGAAACAAACGATCAAAAGGTTAAACGACATCCGATTATGAGATAATTTTTTGGTTAAATGATTTTTATTATAATTTTAAATATTTTATATAGTGATGATAGTAAAATTTAAATAATTTTCATATAAACTATTCATGTTAAGTAGATATTGCAAAAGCACGAGCATAACAATCAGTGAAGTTTCAGAATGGTTATTAGGAGACGTATAGTTTGAGATTGTTCTTTATCTTACGAGTTAAATTTTATAATCACCACCATAAAAAATGATTAAAATAGTAGCTAAGATCATTTATAAAAAAAATTATCTCATAATCGGATACTATTTGGTTCTTTGATCAATCATTTATTATTTAACGGTCGAAACTAACCTATACTAAATTAAACAAGATAAAGATATCCGATTGAAGTGAAACTTTGATAGTATGCTACAAACATCACCAAGATCATCGTTGCAGATTTTTAGATCCATCGGAGATCTCCATCTATCAGATCATTACATCATCATTCATGGTCATCAAAATCAAATTTTTCTGATCGACGAAGCTAGGGCCATTGGATCGAGGTGACCTTTTACGACGACACTCTAATGATAATTATTTAGATAATAAATGATGAAGATGGGCATTAAATTTTAAAATTATATAATATTTAAAGAAAAAAATATATGGCAACAGTTATAATTAACCACTGCCATAAATCAGATAATAGCAGCAGTTCCTACTAACCGCTGCTATAGGTCCGACTTATGGCAGCGGTTACAATGAACCACTGCTAGAGGTCAACCTATGGCAGCGATTTTTTGTAACCACTGCTATAGGTCCAACCTATGGCAGTGGTTTTCATTAACCACTGCTATATATCGGATCTATAGCAGTAGTTACAAAAACTGCTTCTATTGGTCCGACTTATAGCAGCGATTAATGAAAACCACTGCGTAGGTGCTATGATAGTGGTTTCGAAAATCGCTGCCACAGGCCATTTTTGTAGTAGTATCTTTCTGAAGGCGTTCTACTTCAGACGAATGGGTCTCTGAGGCGACCTTTAGAACGTCAGCCTTGGCCCGAGCCTTCTCAGCTTCTGCGCAGGCTTCCTCTAGGGCTCTGGAAGCTTCGGTCCAATTTTGGTTTGCCACCTCAGAGTGGGCAAAAAGGTAGTATCCCAACTACAAAATAAAAAGCGAGTCAGAATCCTAAAAGATTCCAACTGTAAAGCCTGAAAAGCATGAAGCCAGAATTAAAAGAAGCCACTTGCCTCCAGGAAGGCGATGAAGGACTCATCGAACCTCTCGACGTCATCCTTCTGGCGCATCCTTTCTATGATATGGGGAAGGATGCTTCCTTCATCAGCGACTGGACGACCTCTCGATTGTCTAGAGAACCCTGTTCTTGGCTAAGGTCCTCTCCTTTGGAGTCCTTGGCCTTCCGTCCGATCTTCTTGCCAACAGCCCTCTTCTTCTTCCTCTCCACAACATCCTCTTGCCGAACAGGAGCAAGAGGGGCAGCTTCATCAGATAGAGCTAGGCTCGGCATAATAACAATGGGCTCAAGGGCTGGCACAAACCAAATTGGCATGGCTTGGCTTGACTCTTCAGTCCGAGCCTTCTTCTGCAATTCGCTGGAAGAACCGCCCTTTCTTTTAAGGATCGGGATTCCCTTCATCAAGCAGTTCTGTTCCTCTAGAGTCATTTCTACAAAGATAAAGTTAGAAGATCAGAAGAATGAATTCCACCCAGGTGGCTGAATATGAAGAACTACCTATTGAGTTAAGAGGACTGAGACCAAATTTGAACAAGGTCTGCTCATCCAGAAGTCTAGGGATTGATGGAGCATCAAAGAACTTTAGCTTATCGGCCGAACTCCGATCCTTGCTTTCTAGCCCGAGAGCTTGGTGGACCGATTCCCTTATCTTACCCTACGGAGGAAGCCCTAGCACTAGGGAGGGATGGAAAATGAAGAAGAATTTTCCCTTCCAACCATGAATGAAGGAAGGAGCACCTTTGAGCAGTCCCTTCCTACCGAACTACGGATGTACATATCACCAATTCTTGGTGGTGGGATAATGTTTAAAGATAAAAAAATTATGGAATAGTAGGTTGGATGCCCACCATGGTGCACAGAGAGAGAAATCCTGTGATGAATCTAAAGAAGTTCGGTGCCATGGCAACAAGAGAAATATTGAGAAACCTAAATAGGTTAGCTACGAAAGGAGGTAAGGATAACCTAAGCCCGACCCGAAAGATTTCAACATACAGACAGATTCGATCGGGAGGGGGTGAGCAAGCTCGGTCGTCGAGCCCAGGGAGTTCAAGCTCATACTCAAGAGGAATCTTAAATCGAATCCTAGCTAAGGAAAGGTCGTCGGGTCGAAGTTTACAAGAGATGGTCGTAGGCACAAAAGGTTGGGCCAATCCCAAGGGTTTGGCCTCCTCAGGAGGCAGGTTCACCAAGGTTAGAGGGACCGGGCTCTCAGAATAAGTCAACCAGGATCCCTCGCTAGATATTTGGATTGAGGTAAAATTGAGGAATCGCCTCAAAAATCAAAAAAAATAAGATGTTTAAACTTCAACAAAAATAGAAAGAGTGAGAAAGCAAAGAGTGCAAAGATAATCCGAAAAAGTGTCGGAGAGCTTACCTAAATCAGTTGGGAAGAACAAGGAGATGATGAATGAAGCGAAAATCAAAGGGAGGTGCGCCGAAAACCAAAGAAAATGGAGGAAGAAGCCTGAACCCTCGCTCGAAATGAAGAGGGGAACCAGAGGAAGGAGATGAAGATTTCAAAAGAAGTAAGGACTCGGAGGAGGAAGGCAGGTTTAAGTAGCCCCTGGAGTTCCAAGATAGTTATGATTGCAGATTTCCTCCAGCTAATCTCTAGTCAACACGTGTCCTAGTCATCATGGCAGAAAGCTTCCAATGGGCAAATCTTTAATAGCACTATACTTCGAGTAGACTTTTGACGAAAAATTTGAAAAATATTTTTTTGGATCATCGTGCATTTATGAAGCTTCGACGCCAGCCTGGTAAAAGCCAAAATTTTCCATCCAACCCAGACGCGGGAAATCCAATAGGATTGAAAAATCTACCAAACTTTGTCAGTCTCCATTTTACTCCCATCCTTCGAATTTTGAACTTAGGAGTAGGAGGACTAGTGTTGGGGATAAATTCACGCCTGCTGAAGTCTGACTAAGACTCCGACTATTAATCAGTTCTGTCTGATTTTAGCTATAAAAATCGAACCTCAACCTACAGAAGTATTCGAACCCTGAATCATTCCGAGATGGTCGACCTCCAACACTGTGGATAGATAATTCGATTGGCTGGGAAGTTCGATTTCAGATTCGATAGGATATTGCAGATTCCTTTTCTAAACAAGCTTGAATAGTTAATACTTCTACCCCAGGGAACTGACCAAGTTCCAGGCTTCTGTGCATCTCGTTCGATCGATCTCCTTTCGTTAGCCTATGTGACCCCACTTAGATGAACTTCCTTGGATCCTCCTTTTTTTGGTAGAATCTCAACCAAACTCCTCCAGCAGCTGAGCTTCTTCCGAACTATCCCTAGATGAACTTCAGTGCTTTATCGTTATTCACCAGTGAGCAATTTCGAAAGTGGCCAAACCTCAAATGAACGGCAGATACTAGTGTTTCAATCACGCTTGCCTATTGTGGCCTTCAGTCAGTACTCAGCCCAAGTGGACCCCTCACAGTCGGACTCCTTTCAGTCGGACGTCTTTCGAGCTTCTTCACCGATCAAACCTCTATCGAACTTCTCTTCTGGCTGAATTTCTTCTAGCCATCTAAAAGGACCATGGCGTACACCTTCAACATAGCAAATAAAAGCAAGCACACGATCAATCCTAAGAGCCTCCGAACTCTTTCAGAATAATAATGCCCAAGAGCCCTTCATCGTCTGCAACTACCTCATCCAAACTCTAGTTATTGGGTCTCCAATAGACTAGCACATCACGACAATGGACACCACTCTGCGTAACAAATCCCACGTGGCCCCGAATGCCCTACTACCAAGCGAATGCAGCTGTCACTATCAGTTTGTTACAGGCTTTGAACTATAAAAGGGATCCTTTAGATATATTTTCTCCAAGCTCTCTTCTTCTTCTCGATACTCTACAACTTTTTCTACTAAGTACTCTATTTCTGTTGACCGAAAGAGCTGACTTGATCGTTGGAAGGTCTTGCTGGAGCCACCCTCCCCAGGCTCTGGACGAGACTTATCTTGCATATCACCAACGGTAATCTCATCTTCTCTGACTCCAGTGCTCCTCCGACGAGGATCAGATTTTGCACCAACAAGATCAAAGAATAATATTTCTATCATGGTGATGAACAAAAAGTGTTCGTCAGCCTTATGACAATCTTTTAGGAAAAAAAGTTTCTTAGTGAAGGAGTTGTTGCCTCTAAGGTTGAACTTGATGAAGTTCAGCAGGTAGAAAAACTAATACCTATAGCTAAACCTAAGTCAAATTTGATTAGATCAGATCTGGAGCCTAGTGTACCTGCATCATTACGGTGATCAGATAGAGTACCGCATCATCTGGATAGATACTATGGTTTCTTGGTCCAAGATGGTGATCCCATCAAACTCGATGAGAATGATGAGGATTCGATCACTTATATGGATACTATGTAGAGACCTGATTCTGAGAAACAGCTTGAGGCCATGAAATTTGGAATGGAGTCCATGAAGGTCAACGATGTGTGGACATTGGTTGACCCATCCGAAGGAATTAAACCCATTGGGTGTAAATGAATCTTCAAAAGGAAAAAGGATGCAGACGAAAAGATGGAGACCTATAAAGCCCATTTGGTCGTCAAGAGATATCGTCAACGTTATGGTATTGACTATAATGAGATGTTCTCTCCTATGGCAATGCTCAAATCCATTCGGATAATGCTTGCGATTGCTGTCCATCTAAACTATGAGATTTGGCAGATGGATATGAAGACAGCTTTTCTAAATGAAGAGCTGACTGAAGAGGTGTATATGATACAATCTGAGGGGTTCACATCCACAGATGAGTTCAAGATGAGCAAGCTTTAGAGATCTATTTATGGATTGAAGCAGGTATCTCGGAGTTGGAACATGCATTTTAATAAGGTGATCAAAATATATGGCTTCGTTAAGAATAGAGAAGAGCCCTGCATTTACAAATGAGCAATTGGTCCAGCAGTGGTATTTCTTATCTTATATATGGATGAAATTCTCTTAATTGAGAATGACATCCCCGCACTATAGGAAATAAAAGTCTGGTTGTCATTCATGAAGGACTTGGGTAAAGCATTCAACATCCTAGGGATGAAGATCTATAGGGATAGATCTAAAAGGATGCTTGGGTTATTTCAGTCCACGTATATAGATACTATGCTGAAGAGGTTCAGCATGGAGAATTTCAAAAGGGGCTATCTCCTAATAGGCCATGAAATTTCTCTCTCTAAGAAGGATTGTCTAACAACTCCTAAGAGAGAGAGCGTATGAGTAGAGTCCCATATGCTTCGACAATAGGATCTATCATGTACGCCATGACATGTATGAGACTAGATGTGGCATACTCACTTGGGGTAGTGATAGATACCAGTCTTATCCTAGAGAAAACTACTGAAAAGCGGTTAAAATCATCCTTAAGTATTTGAAAAATACTAAGGATCAATGGTTGGTTTATAACGAGTCAGATCTAAAACTTATGGGGTTTACAGACTTCAGCTTTCAATCTAATCATGATGATAGCAGAAGTATGTTGGGATATATCTTTCCTATAAATGGTAGGGCTATCTACTGGAAGAGTTCCAACCAGCATACTGTGGCAAACTCTGTTTGCAAAGCAAAGTACATCGCAGCATCAAATGCCACGAAAGAAGTTATTTGGATGAGAAAGTTTATCACTGAGCTCGAAGTTGCACCCTTCCTAGACAGTCCGATCCTGCTCTACTGTGACAGTACTGATGCCATAGCTCAAGTGAAGAAATCAAAGGCACATCAGTGGATGAAGCATATCTTGCATCGCTTCTGCTTGATCTAAAAGATCATGGATTGAGGTGACGTCGACTTTCAGAAGATTGACGGAAAGAAGAACCTGACCGATCCCTTCACTAAAGCCCTAGCAATAAAGAAGTTCGACAACCACAAGTCGAAGATGAATATTAGATACTATGCCGAGTGGCTTTAGGATAAATGAAAGTTGTTGGAAAATATGTGCCAAAATCAATCATCAGTCTGTTGATGGTTGAACTACATTGTATCTATAATTGATTCATTAATAAATAAAATATATTTTTAGCATTTTTTCATCATAAAGTATTTATTTTCTAACAAACTTTATTATTGTGATGAAGTTCCTAGGACTATTTAACTTCAATAAAGAAAAGATTTATCGATTAGTCCTTAAATTTGTTCACGATCAAATGATAGGCTGTTAATTAGGACGATAGTGTCCATCAAGCATAGGTCGCTATATGCCATATTGGTTGGTTGTCCTCTTAACCAAGAAGTATAGAGACACTGGTATGGCATACAGGTAAGATGTATGAGTACATCATCATTGAATGTGACCAACTCTAGAGCATTCTGCTATCAAGAATGTCTTTGATGGAATATAGGTATAAGTGTCTCTTAGACCTGAGATCACCTCAGTGACTTGCAAGCAACTTACTATACTTTGGTACCAGACTAACTAAATTTCTAATTCAGTAACAGAAGGCTTCTAGGCATAGTCAAGTACTTACAAAGTTAGAGTGTGATCAAGATGGAATTGACCACACCAAGAGTTGGAGAAAAATATATCACTGTATTTCAATATAGCAAAACCTTGGCCAGGATAATCCATCAGATGGATTTGATATTTTGAAATACAATATGGACAACCTTATCAGAGTTGACAATTTAACTCTAAGATATCCTATGAGCATTTTGGTCAAGGGGATGAATTATATGGAAACTATATCCGCATGGATTCTAAGGATGTTGTTTTACACATTCGACCTATCCAACCATCGGATACCATTGCTAGATGGTCACTTTGATTAGTATAAAAATTTATTCTTATACTATCAGCATAAGTTTGGACCTATGAGATCACACACATTAGAGTTCATGATCTGATCGGATGGTTAATCAATGATTAAGAATCGTTCTAGGATTAAACGATCATTATGATTGATGTTTAACCTAGTACAAGTGTTATAGGAGGATCGATTAGTAATTAGATTGCTAATTAGCTTAATTTAATTAAGCCAAAGAGTTAAGATTAAGTCTAATTAAATATAATTTAATTAAATTTGTTTTGGGCTTAATTGGATCAAGTTCAATTGGTTTATTGGATAAGCCAAGTGCAAGGAAAAACTAGTCCTAATTCAACTAGAACTTAGGTCAATCTAATTTTTTTATTTGATTAAAAAATTAAATCAAAATTTAATTTAATTTAATTTTTAATTATTTTAGGATCTAATTTAATTGCATTGAATTAATTTTGATTTGATTTGGTTTGAGAAACCATGTTGGACCAAGTCAAAATAAGAATCCTAGTAAGACTAGGAACTTTCCTCCTTGCACCACCTTAGTCCCAACGCCCTTCCTTCACGCCCCATTTGATTTTGCATGAATTCTTCATGCCCAAGAGAATCCCACCACATCCCAAAGACCTCCTCTTTCTTTCTTATATGGCAAATTAAGTGTGGACCAAGTCAAAGTAGGAATTGGTCTTGATTTCAAATTCTATGAGATTGAATTTTAGGAAACCAAAACACTTCCTATAGTACACCGATTCCACCCAAATTTTTTCTAGGATTTTCATGGCATTTGGAGAGATTTTTGTATGACAAAACCTGATGGTCCATGGTAGAAAAGGAGGGGGTGCCCAAGAGTTGGGCGCCACTTGTCTTGCCCAATTTGGACATTCCTTATCTAGATATTTGACCTTGATAAGGACTCTTCTATATCTCTCTATATAAGATGAATTTTTGACTGATTTTTGGATATGTTCCAAACCATTGAGAGACCTTTGGGGTGTGTGAAAATTAGGGAGAAAGAGTATTGGAGCATGGGGACTTCATAGATACCAATCTAGGTGTCTAGGTGAGAGAACAAAGAAGAAGAAGAAGGGTTCTTCTTCTAGGATTTTTCTTTGATCTCTTCCTCCTTCTTTAGAGATTTTTGAGAGGTGTCTCAGGTTCAAAATCTCTTTTACTTTCTTCTAAAAATTAGAGAGTCCAAGATTTAAAGAAAGTAGTTCCAGATCGACCATCAAAGAAGGATTAGTACAGTACTAGTATATTATGCTGATTTTCAGCATCTAGACTTCTGATTATGATCGTGGGCTCGTGTGGATGACTCTTAGAGGCTGGATGCATGTGCGGCTTGCAACATCATCCTCAAGCTCAAATCAGCAAGTTAGAATGTCTAACTTGCATAGATAATAGATCTAATCTATTATTTTCATACCTACATTAGATGTAGTGCATATACATGTTAATGTAATCAACATATTTTAGTTTCTTCTTTAGATTTTAATTTTTGATTTAATAACATGTCATGATCATGTAATAGATCTTAGATCTAGGATATTTTCTAAAATTTAAAATTAATTTTGATTAAATTTAGTCTTCCGCTGTCTGATTAATAGCCTATTTCGTAAGTACACGAAATCGCTCAAGTAATACAATAATGAATAAGAGATCATTCCCACAAGGATTGAGTTTAATTACCAAAAATTAATGCTGATTCCACTAATATCTGAACAAACAAAACTGAATGATAGTGGAAACTAAAGCTAAAATTAACTCCAAGGAACTCAATGAAAGCTGAATTAAAATTCAATTGATAAAGCACTAAAGTATATCTAATTTCACTTGGACCAATTATCAATTTTAGGTATTCTAATTAATAATCCAAATTTAATTATTAATGCAAGGATCAATAACCCTAAATTATTTAATAATCTCTTCCAAGACTTATTAAAAATAGTAACTAAAATTAATAATCTATTTTCTAATAGTAAAATAGATTTCAATTAGTTCATTAAGTACAATGATTATTCCTAGGATCCCATAGGTCAAATCTTCTGCTCCCACTCCAATTATTATTCCAATGATGCTTATTATTAACTCCAATTTATAATCTTTCTTCCCAGTACCAATTATAAATCAAAATCAATCAAGTACCAAAGATAATAATACTTAAAAGCATTAAGTATAAATAACAAGTAATTGCATTAACAAAGAAAATTAATACAAGATCTGAAATTGAAATCGAATCCAAGTTACATCAGATACCCTAGCTAGAAATTTAGCTTTTCGTCATATCAAATCAAACTCAAGTTTACTTGAATAAAAATCCAAAATCATCCTAACAATGAGTTCTAGAAAATAAATTCAAAGTAGCCAAGAAAAAAAAATTAAAAACTCTGAAGGAACTGTAGAGCTGAATGAATCCTCTCTTCAAATCTTCCAGATGCTCCAAACTCTCCTTGCTTGATTTCTAGCTTTCAAAGATGATTCTTTTTTTCTTTTCTTTTCTCCTTTTTTTTTTGAATGCATTTTAGGATCCTTAAATAGGGCTAGGGCTAGGGTTAAGGTGGTATTTTCTTCATGATTTTATTCTATGTATAATTCTTTTTATTTGGTATAGAATCTCTCCTTTGGATAAGCTTCAAGCAACCACCAGGCATCTACTCCTTATGCTGCCAAAATTTTTTTGATTTTATTCTGATTTCCATGGTAAAAGAAGGAAAGGGGGTGTGGTTAATTAGAGGAGAAGGATTCCTTCCTTCTTCAGCCTTCCTGGGTCCATAAAATCTCCAAAATAAAGTAAGGTTTCAGCTGCCCAAATTAGGTTTTCTAAGAATTGGTCCCAATTCTTTCCAAGTTTGCTCCTCATGCAGAATTTGTTTGGATTCTAATTTTTTTTTCATTTAATTTTTTACAAGATAGCTCCTTGCCACCAAAAATTTGTTTCCATATTGGGTCTCTGTGCCAAGAAAAACTAGGAAGAATCGGGTGTATCGGGTGTTTCTCATTATGTCCAACATTGTTACCAACTTCAACCTACTATAGCCACCTCATCTAGAATCCAAATTCAATTTTGTAAATGATGTTCCTTTCTTGTTTCTCTTAGAATTCTATAGAATTTGGTCTTGCTCAATTTGGAGTCCTGTAGCTTATCTTTTAGGAATCCTTATGCCAAAGTATCTAAAATTTAGATTGGTTGACTAGATAAGAGAGATTAACTGCTTGATTTGTTTCCTGCACCTTTGATTTCTTTACATGACTGATGATGCCAAAAATGATGAGGTGTGGGGTCCATTGATATCTTGATTTGGTTATTCTACTTCGAGATGAACTCTAATTTTGATGCATGACCCTGATGACTCCAGATGACAGATCCTGCTGAAGTGGACTCAACCAATTTCACTTAATTTTGACCTTTAAAACATGGTTAAGACCAATTATGTGTGATCTAGCTCAATTACCTGCAATTGACATAAAACATATTAGGTTCTTACATTTATTTAGTTAATTATTATACCAATTTCATCAAAATCATTAAAACTAATAATAATAATTACTATAAAAATGCAACACATCAAATACCCCCAAACCTAAGTTTTTGCTTGTCCGCAAGCAAAAAAAAAGTCAAATAAAAAATGGAGAATCTAAAATAAAAATTAATGCTAAAAATTTTATTTAACATTAATACACTTAAGATCCATCTGGACATAAAGAAGTAATCTCTACCCAAATACCATGGCTTAACTACCTCAACCTAAAACCGAAAGGCAAACCCATAAGCTAACTATTCCAAACTCATTCATACTCACAAAATCATGCACAATTAATAGCTACCTTGCTTCCTTTAGATTTTAATAAAGTAATTCGGTTCAAACATCCATCCGTGCATGCAAAACCCTATCTGCCCATCTCCACTAGTGCAAACAACATCCTCAAGAGATCAATAGGACTTTTATGGATTAAAAAATAAAATAAAATATTGAAAGCAAGCAACCTGAATGATGGTTATGGTCATATAAGTAAAAATAAATTAACCACCATAAATCAGAGCATACTCAATTACTTATACTTTACATCCCTTTCTTTATTTATTTTATTTTATACTTTCAGAACAATCTATACATTTTGGCACTCTTCCTTAAGTCATCATTTGCCATTTTACGCGAATACCGACATTGGTCATGAAGGTACCTGGTTACTCAGCAAGTCATATACTCAAAGTGCTTTGCATACTGATAAGCATCATAAATTCATCAATAAAAATATTAATTTATTAATTAATTTATATTAATTTTTAAGAATTATTAATTAATTTATATATAATTTTTAAAAAAATCATATTTTTATTAATTAAAAAATTAATTAAAAAATAATAAAAATAAAAAAATAAAATTTTATTATCAATAGAAAGAGCTCATTTTTTTTATCATAATAAAATAAATTTTTAGTAAAACAGAGCTAAAATGGAAAAGATATAAATTTTTAAAGATATAAAATAAATAAAAATTAAATAAAAAAGAAAACGGCTCAGCCGGCTCCGTAAGCCGAGCCACCAAGCCATCAAAGCTAACTCAGCTGTTGAAGCCATCAGCTGGTCCATGATCCAGGCATGGACCGCCAGCTCAGCAGAAATCGACGAATCAGAAATTGCCATGTGGTGGACCTAAACCCTTAAAGGATCCACAGAAATTTATCGCGGCTCACAGGGTATTTTGGTCTTTTCACTCAGCGATAAGAGCGCTGATTGACTGCGATGTCCGGTGCGGCCAGTCCACACGATCCATGGGAATAGTAATTATGCGATCGGATGGCTACAGTTGATTGCGGTCAAGATCGAACGGCGGTGGTAATTTTTCAGGTTTGATTCAAATTCTATCAGCGATCTGGCATGATCCGATGGCCAAAAAACCAAGTGATGAAGATCCAACGGTTCAGAATGCTCTCGACGATGATCAAGACTCTCGAAGTGCGATTTGTGGCCAAATTTCCTCCATCAAGTGCAATCCAACGGTCAAAAATTGATCCGACCCGATTTGGCTAATATGCATCCGATTTTGATGATTTTTGAACCGTTGGATTCCTATTGAATGGCCAGATTTCACCAAGCTTACCAAAGTCATATCAGAGCTATTTTAATTCAAATTTTATTTAGATTTTGATGATTACAAAGGCCATTAGTCCCACATTGCTTTTAGAAAAAAATATCCAGCACTCCTAGCTCTATAAAAAGGACCCCAGGCCTTCAGAAATCAACATCGCCGATCAAGGTGAAGCTTTGGTATAGGGCTAAGCCAGGCTATGGGTTAAAGGCTGCTTCAAAGCAACGGGTACCGAGAAGAAGAGCCGGGCTTCTACACCATCTTTCTACCAATGCCGATCCAAGATCAAAGATCAGGCTATTTTATTCTTTTTAAATTTCATGTATTTAAATTTTAAAATTTTAATTAATAAAAATTTTATTTTTACACTTTAATTTCTTACTTTTTATTTTTATTATAATTTAATTTTTATACTTTAATTATTACTTTTTATTTTATTGCAAGTAGATGCTAAGATCTAATTAGTAGATCTTAGTACCAAGTTTAAATTTCTACATCTTTTAATTTTTATTTTTAATCTTCCGACTTTACTTTTGATTCCAAAACTCAAATCATTTTCTTTTTCTTCAAAAATCAAAGATTTCAAATCTAAAATACTACTTTCTCTGTGGATTCGACCCGACTCACTGCTATCTACGCATTTTCAATTATTTTAAAAAGTTGGATTAAACTGATAAACACAGTATCTTAACAACAACATCATGTTCCTATCAAGTTTTTGGCACCATTGCCGGGAAATATTTTTGATTTTTTATTTTGATTTCTTTAATTTATTAAAAATAATTCCAAAAAATGCATCAAGTTTTTGGCGCCGTTGTCGGAGAAGGCATGGATATTAAATTTTTGATCTCTTTGATTTTTTTATAAATAAATTATAAATAAAATTTTTATTTTCTTATAAATATTGCTTGCTAATTTTTTTTATTATTTTATAGAAAAAAAAATTAAAGAACAAAAAGAATCAGAAGTTTTGCTTGGTGAGATTAATCCTAACCCTAGTTCTCTTTTCTTTTTATTTTATTTATTTATTTATTTTATTTTTAAATTAATTTTAAAAAATATTTATTTAAATCTAATTAAAAATTTCATGATAAGATTAGAAATCTTAACTGCTTAGAGCATGCATCATATTAATTTTATTTTTATCTTTATTTTTATTTTTATTTTTTTTGGTGATTGCTGGAGGCAAGGTAAGTCTTTCAGAATTCAATTAGTTGCATGCATCTAGTTTAAATTGCATAGAACCCTTTAATTAAAAATTTTTAATGCATATTCATATTAAATCAACTTAAGGGCAATACCCATTTAAATAAGATAAGGTGGGGATTTGATCATCCTTTCTTAGCCCACAAACAACCAACCAACATACTGCATTGACCTAAGCTTTTAAATTAAAATTAATTAGACATCAACCCTAAGAACTCGAGCTCAATAGGATAAGGAATCCTAAGAGTTGAACCGGGTTAGGATAAGTCAATTTGACTGGTGTCTAGGACAGTAATTCAGGAATGACTAGATCCGAAGGAAGATGATTTCTAATTGGTTCTGTTCGCTTACCTGACCAAGCATAATTGGTGTCTAAGGCAAGCAACGGAGGGACTCCCACCGACCTTACACTTACCTGGCTAGTTGATTGGCTAATCCTACACTTGGAGGGCTTGAAGGTGACCTTGGCAGTTAGGAGCTGTCTAGATCTAGGACAATCTTTAGTCAGGATGATTGACCAACTTGATTGCTAACCAACATTAAATCTAATTAAACCTAATTCTTCTCTTTCTTCTTAGTTCTAGGACTCTCCTTAGGACCTTCTTTAGAACTCTTCTTTTTCTTCTCCTTACTCCTCTAAAATAAAATAAAATAAAATAAAATAAAAATTAAACTAACTAAAAAATATTAAAAATGATAATTAAATTAAATTAAATTAAATTAAAATTAATAAATAAATAAATAAATAAAATAATTTTTTTAGTATAATAAAATAATAATAATAATAAAATTTTAAAAAAAATAAAAAAAAAATCTAAAATTTTTTTTTTTGAATCACACGTTAGGGTTGCACTAATACATGCATGGTAGAAAATCACTTTTTTTGATTTAGTTGAATTTAATTGAATGGTTAATTCATATTAAACCTAATAATCAAATGGCTAATATGAACCTAACAGTCCAAAAACTAGATAAAGTTGATCTTCTTGCTCAGAAATTAGATCAACTCCTAATCCTAGGTCAACAATCTTCTGTACAATTTACATCATCTTCTAATTATCAGGAGACTTATTCAATCTGTGCTAGCCCAACCCATCATGTGAGTGAATGTCCTATGACTGCACAGTTTTCACATTTTATCCAAGAATAAGTTCAAGCTGCTCAAGGATACTCTAAATTGATTAATGACCCATTTTCAAATTCATATAATTCAGATTGGAGTAACTTTAATTTTTCTTGAACATCCCAACAGACTCAGGCTCAGACCCAAATTTTACTTGAGCAAAATTATCAAAATAGATCCAATATCAAAATTATGCCTATAATAATGATCAGCCTAGTCAGTTTATCCAGTCATCAAATTATAATCAGCCCTCATACCCACCTCCTCAACAGACCAATCTAGCTGATGATATATTTAACCAACTTCAACAATTGATTTTGACTCAACAGCAATCTATCGCCAGACTAGAAGCTCAAATTGGACAATTAGTTGAGTCTAACATGAGGAGAAAACTAGATCAACTATCCAACCTACCAATTTCAAACAACCCACCTAATGTCCACCAACCATCTGGACTAAGTTATCAATTTAATGTCTCACCTAAGAATCCCCAATTTGAGAATACCAAAGTAATTCCTAAACTTAAAAGCTATAGAATTCTTATGGACCCATACCAAGATCAGGTGAGAGAGGTTAGTACTGATGCTAGCCAAAATAAAAATTTAGAGGAATTGATTAGTACTGAGACTAACCACATAGAAGAACCCAAGCTAAGAATTAGTACTGATGCTAATTCTAGTTTAAATAAGATAGAAAAAAGAAAAAAGAGAATAGATGATTTACCCGAGACTTATAAACCCAAAAGCCTGTTTCCTTCAATCCAAGAAGCCGGTTCTTCTTATAAAAATCAAGAGGCATGTAATGAAATATCAATGGAGTTATTTAAGCAAGATCACATTAATTTATCTCCAAAATTAAAACAGCCTTTAGTCACCATTCCAGCATCCATTGAATCAAACGTAACTCCTAAAACTCAATTCATGAGTATTTTAGAAGAACAAATAGGAGAAATTCTTAATAAATATGGGTCTGAGAATGGGATCATAAATTATATCCCTAAAATTAATAATGAGTATATCAATAATGGGATTATAAGTCAACTTTCTAAGATTGGCAATCCAAAACCATTGGAATTTGTCAATCCAATATTCGACACAGGATAGTGAGCTGCATTGTGTCTGGCTGAAGACGGTAAACTTAGCGCTTGTTGGAAGACAACTCAATATTTGTTTTTATCTAATTTATCTTTTTAGTTTATTTTTAGGATACATTTGAATAAGTTGGAGGAAGAGCCAAATTTTCAAAGGCATGTGCTGAACCAAAAATATAGTCAGGTGTATTCTTAAATGTTCTTTATTACACCCTTTATTTTTTCTTTTTTCTTCTCCATTGAGAGATTAAGTTGGGGGGAGAAAAAAATAAAAATTTTAAAATTTTAAATCCTCAAAAAAGTTAGTATTTAGTATTTAGACACCTGATTATGCTTAAGAATCGAATTAAACTAAGCATTTTTAAAAGAAAATTGATACATAGATCAGAGAATCTGTGAGATATTGAGGAATCAAGTATTAAGAAAATTCAATAAAAAGTTAAGTCTAGAATATAAAAAGTTTTTTCTTGAAGCATTTCTAATTATTTCTATTAGCATCAAAGAAAAGTCTACTTTTTATAGGCTTGTGTAGGATAACTATACATTTCTTCATATAAAAAATTTATTTTAATAAAATAATTTTTAAGTACTCACTGAGTAACCGAGTCTCTTTGCCTAAGCAAGCATTGAGTTTTGCATCAAAAGGTGGGAAAGAAAAAGAAGCTCATTGTAAAGCTAGTCTTAACTCATAGCCTATTTGATTCGAGCTAGTAAGCCCGAGGGGTATTCTATACCTAGCACCCTAAAGCCAACTGGTTTGGGAGTCATTGGCCCAAGACTCGCTACATGGATCAAATAGAAAGCTTAAGGGATTAAGACACTCAATAGTGATATAACATTAAAATATATATATATATATATTAGTTTTCTACTGAGTAATCGAGTCCCATTGCCTAAGTAAGCAATGATATTCGCATCAAAAAGTAGATAATATAAAAATAAAAATTAATAAATGATGGACGGAAGTAGCAATACACTTGCCTATATGAAAGTTTAGACAAATCAAAGATAAAGGTAGGATAATTTAGAAAAAATTCTAAAAAATTTAATATTCTTTACTTAATTTTTCTATTGATAAGTATTAATATCCCAATGATATGTCTCATTTAAGCTCTACTAAATATCAATGGCCATTTTAAAAATTGCTTAGGTAAAATTCGAAACTCTAAAGTTAAAAGATATTTAAAACTAAATTCTTTCTTTACTCGAGGACGAGCAAAGCTTAAGTTAGGGGGTGTGATAAGCATCATAAATTTATCAATAAAAGTATTAATTTATTAATTAATTTATATTAATTTTTAATAATTATTAATCAATTTATATATAATTTTTAAAAAATTCAATTTTTTATTAATTAAAAAATTAATTAAAAATAATAAAAATTAAAAAATAAAATTTTATTATCAATAGAAAGAGCTCATTTTTTTGATCATAATGAAATAAATTTTGAGTAAAACAGAGCTAAAATAGAAAAGTTATGAATTTTTAAAGATATAAAATAAATAAAAATTAAATAAAAAAGAAAATGACTTAGCTGGCTCCGTAGGTCGAGCCACCAAGCCATCAAAGTTGACTCAACCGTTGAAGCCATCAGTCAGTCCACGATCTAGGCATGGACCGCCAGCTCAGCAGAAACCGATGAATCAGAAATTGCCACATAGCGGACCTAGACCCTTAAAGGATCCACAGAAATTTATCGTGGCTCACAGGGTATTTTGGTCTTTTCACTCAGCAACAAGAGTGCTGATTGGCTGTGGTGTGCGGTGCGGCCGATCCATGCTGTCCATGGGAACAGTAATTGCACGATCGGATGGCTGCGGTTGATTGCGGTCAAGATTGGACGGTGGTGGTGATTTTTTGGGTTTGATTCAAATTTTATCAGCGATCTGGCATGATCCAATGGCCAAAAAACCAAGTGATGAAGATCCAATGGTCCAGAATGCTCCCGATGGTGATCAAGACTCTCGAAGTGTGATTTGCGGCCAGATTTCCTCCATCAAGCGCAATCCAATGGTCAGAAATTGATCCAACCCGATCTGGGCTGATATGCATCCGATTTTGATGATTTTTGAACCGTTGGATTTCTATTGAATAGCCAGATTTCACCAGGCTTACCAAAGTAATATCAGAATGATTTTAATTCAAATTTTATTCAGATTTTGATGATTACAAAGGCCATTAGTCCCACATTGCTTTTAGAAAAAAATATCCAGCCCTCCTAGCTCTATAAAAAGGACCCCAGGCCTCCAGAAATCAACATCTCCGATCAAGGTAAAGCTTTGGTACAGGGCTAAGCTAGGCTATGGGTTAAAGGCTGCTTCGAAGCAATGGGTGCCAAGAAGAAGAGCCAGGCTTCTACACCATCTTTCTATCAATGTCGATCCAAGATCAGAGATCAGGCTATTTTATTCTTTTTAAATTCTATATATTTAAATTTTAAAATTTTAATTAATAAAAATTTTATTTTTATACTTTAATTTTTTGCTTTTTATTTATATTATAATTTAATTTTTATACTTTAATTATTACTTTTTATTTTATTGCAAGTAGATGCTAACATCTAATTAGTAGATCTTAGTATCAAGTTTAAATTTCTGCATCTTTTAATTTTTATTTTTAATCTTCCGACTTCACTTTTGATTCCAAAACTCAAATCATTTTCTTTTTTTTTAAAAAAAATCAAAGATTTTAAATCTAAAATACTACCTTCCCTATGGATTCGATCCGACTCACTACTATCTACGCATTTTCAATTATTTTAAGAAGTCGGATTAAACTGATAAACACGGTGTCTTAATGACAACATCGCATTCCTATCACATACTCGTAATTTAAGTCACTGTTTGACGTAAAAGCAAACATAGGACTCATGAATGCTCCTAGTTACTAGGCAACTTGAAACAATGGAGTAGATTGTGCTTTTTTTCTTCTTTTTTTAAATGGAAGGAATACTAAAAATTTAGTATGCTCTAACTATTGTAATCAATTATTCTCAAACAATATGAATAGTAGATATGAGATAGGATGGAAAGAAAATACAAGGGATCAAAAAGGGTATAGCAAAGGAATACCTATATCATTTCTCTCAAATATATTACCTACATTTCATTTCAACAAGCATAATAAAGCTTACAAGCAGGATTGGCGAAGCAAAGTAACTATCTCCTATATGAGATTTTATCTAAGTATTTACAAGTTTAAAATAGTCAATCACTGAATTTGACTTCCAAATTCAAAGCTTAGATAGCCAAACAATAACATAAAGGCAAAATCGTCTCTCTCTATATCCTTAGAAGTCATCAGTGAATCAATATTTTACTCTTTTTTTTATAACAAAATACTAACATGAGAAATACAAATGCACCCCAATCTAAATGGACATTGTCCTCAATGACAAGATCACACTACATATTTATAGCAAGGCATTCTTAAAGGTTTAGGGGTAACTCTCCTTTGTAGCGTGCCTATGTACAATTTACAACTTATCCTCATCATTTTCTTCTCTTATCTTCTTCCAATATGTGCCTACAAAAGTTGAACAAGCATCCATGTCAAAACTTGAAAATGTAGTAAGATCAAAATTGACTCCAATTCATAAAAATAAAAAAAATAAAAAGAATTTTTGCTGGGTTTGCCTTCCCTAGAAGTGCTGTTTAAGTCGTTAGCTTTGCGCTATCCTTAATGCATTATGTCAGCGATTGTGGAGGTTTTTTGGGTTGCTGCAGAACTCCTCCCTCAATGTATTCCTTCAACCTTTAGCCCATTGACCTTGAAGGTCCTTATCAGCCACTCTTCAGCTCAACCGGCTCCTTGTGAAAAAACTTGTTACAATCTCAAAGGACCCTAACCCCGTAGACCCGGAGATTGCCTGGAAATACGCTTTAGGACAGGAGTATTATATAGCAACACCTTTTTGTCCTTCTTTAGAAATTCATGCCTTATAATAATGTTGTCAGCCATTTTTTTCATTCTTCTCCTTGTAAATGTCTTGCATTTTCATATACATGGAGGTAGAAACTCATCACAGTCATTTAAGTTGTAAATAACCTTTTCCCCCAGCAGCTTTCCATATAAAATTTAGCACAACTAGTGCCAATAAGCTCGATGGCTCACGCTCTTATAGATAAGTGAACTGCTTTTTCATAAACTAGGCGATACAGGGATAATCCTAATTGGTATTTTGAATGCTGTTCTATTATGCCCATAATGGCAATCATCTATAATTTAGGGACCAGTTCCTTTTCTCGATGAGTTTTGATAGTAAGTCTCCAATATCCTTTTAATGTTTATGGTTTAGAGATCTGCTACTTGTCCACTTATTTGGGAGAATGATATGTGTGCCTACACGATGAGTAACACCTATTTTGTAGTTAGAGAATCCAAGATAACAATTACAGAAATGCTTACCTCCATCCACTGATGATAGCCCTTTAGAACACAAAGTATGTGAATATGTATTTCTTTTAACGACTCGCTTGAGCCCACTACTCGCTCGGTACCACTCATTAGATGAAAAAGTGCTACATGCTCCGGGACACATTCGGATAACCATACGCCCGATCCACCACGAAGAATGCTATTGACTCTGACATGCAGAAAGGCTGGAAAAGCCCCATAAAATCGTAATCCCCATACATCAAATAGCTCTACCTCAGGGATTTAAGTTAGTGGCATTTCCTACTTAAAAGAAAATATTTTTCAGTTCTTTGGCATCGATTATAAGAAAAAACAAAATCATATAGCATCTTTAAAATAAGGTTAGGTCAATAAACATCATACGTAAATATCTTAGCAGCTATTTTGCTGTGGTTCCAAGAATGGGCCCCATATTCTAATGAATGGCAGTGTTTTAAAATATTTTTTAAATTTTATCATCAGGCACACATTTTTCTAATAAGCTGATCTGGACAGATACTTATATAAAATATGGATCCTCCTAAAAATATATTTTGCATGAATGTAAAATTTTTTTTTTCTGCTAGTAATTAAATTTGGGAGGAATATGTTACATGCCTTAAAATTAAACAATATCAGCATATCAGGGTGTGCTAGAATGTGCAGTAATGCAAATAAACTACTCCATCAGGGAATGACTCGTTAATGGGTACTTCAGTAGTCCTTCAATATTTTTTACCTAATTCTAAACAAGACAAGTGACTGTCTATAAAGATTTTTTGCTCAATTTCTTTCCTAATCTCTAAGTCAAATTTCATTGCAAGATCAAGAGCACCCAACGAATGTAGTTCTTGGTTTTGCATTCTTTTTTTTTAAAAGTAAATATTTAATTGATGAGTGGTCAGTATAAACTATTTATTTTGTGCTCCTAATAAGATATGGGTCTAAATTTATCGAAAGCAAAAAATATAGCAAAGCAACTATCCTCTGTGGTGGTAATAGTTTCAACTATGCATCATTTAAGTGTTCGACTCGCATAGTACACCAATGAAGTCTTGGTCCCCTTTCTTTGTCCTAAGCTAACAACACCTATAGCATAGTCCACTTGCAATCACACATAAGTTTCTTTAAATGATAAAATTCCAATCAGGTGCATGAATTGATGGGAAGCTGAGATTAAATTCTTTCTTTAACCTGTTAAAAGCAACCAAACAGTATCAGTAAATTTAAAAAAGCACATCCTTGAAATCAATAAATTACAAAGAGGGTTTGGTAATTTGGAGAAGTCTTTTAAAATTCTTTTTATAGAAGCCAGCATGTTCCTAAGAAACTCTTGCACTTCTTTAACAGATGTTGGTGGTGGTAATTTTTCAATGACCTCCATCTTTGCTTTGTCCACTTTAATGCCTCTAGATGAAATATTATGTTCCTAACACGTACTCCCTTCATGCACCATAAATGAACACTTCTTTCAATTCAATAACAAAGATTAGTTTTCTTCAACAACATGTAGAACTTGGGAGAGGTTAGTCAAAAACACATATCAAAAGAAGGACCTAAAAATTGAAAAAATTATCCAATAAAGTTTCAATGAATTTTTCAACCATGTCAGAGAATATAGACATCATACCCTTTGGAAAAAAGTTGGTAGGTGCAATTTACATAACCCAAATGGCATTCTCCTATATGCAAATGGACAAGTAAATGTAGTTTTTTTTTCTTTGATCCTCAGTGCAATAAAATTTAAAAAAATATCTTGAATAACGCATCTAGGTAAATAGTAGAAGGGATATCGACAATCTCTTCAAGCATCTGGTCAATAAAAGGTAAGGAAAAATGGCCCTTGCATGTGGCTTTGTTTTAACTTTTTATAATCAACTACACACATGCCAACCAATGACCTAAATCCTAGTGGGGTAATCAACTCATTTCTATCATTTGTATAAACAGTCATCCCTTTCTTTAGGAACTACTTGACAGGGCCTTACCAACTACTATCAAAAATATTGATAGAATAGGTGATTCCCTGTATCAAGTAATTTTTATTTACTTCATCTCTAACTTACTTTCTTTATATTAGGATTTAACCTACGTTGATGCTTAATTTAAAAAGGTTTGTAGTTATCTTTTGATTAAATTTTTATGCAATGCATATACTAAGAACTAATTCTAACTTAAATAATCATCAATAGACCGGCCTAGTACTTTTCAATATGCTTTCTCACACACATGCTATAGATTTTTTTCTTGTTCAGCGACAAATGAGCAGATATAATGACAAGAAAAAATGGATGAGTCTCCCAAGAATGCCATATCTTTAAGTGGAGAAGGAAGCTGCTTAAGCTTAAGCTTAGGGGTTGGGTTAGCTTCTACCGAATCCTGTATTTTTCTTCAACATCCATTTTAACACAATCACATGCTCAATTTAATATTCAAAATTTATTTTTAACAATTTTCTCTTCAACACAATCAATACAAGTCATATTCAAAATTGTCAATTATTTCAACTAATAAAATTCATTAATCACATCTAATCTAAAAATACTCAAATCATTTCTCAAAAATGATATTTAAGAAGAATTAAGCACGTTAAAATTTAACCTCTTCTTGTCCCACTCTTTAAAGTAAAGCTTATCCTTAATAGATGCTATAAGTGCCTTGGCCCAAGTTGTAAGGAACGGATGCCCCAATATTCAAAGGAACCTCTCTATTCTTCCTCCATATCTAGATAATGAAATCCACTGGATGGAGATAAATTTGTCCACCTTGACTTAACACATCCCTCCACTATGCCTCTAGGATATGTTTCCCGTCGATCAGCTAGTTGTAATGAAACACTGATAGATTTCACATTCCCTAGTCCAGCTTCCTGAAAATAGATAACAGTATCAAGCTAATGCTAGCACCTTTTAAATCGGGCATAAATGCTTTAAGTGAATTCGATATTGCCAATATTACATGGAAATTGTAAAACTCTCACTGGATTCTTTAGTTTTGATGGCAACTTGTTCTGAATGAATTGCCTCATTCTTCGGTGAAAATGACGTCTGTGTCCTCTAGCCTTCCTCTTTTGAAAACGGATATCCTTCAAAGAATTTGACATGCTAGGCATGTGGGCCGTATGCCTCAGCAAATTGGAATATTTATGTGTAGTTTTCTTGAAAACCTCCAAAATTTCAGAAAGTTCTTGTCATCCTTATTTTGCATGAACCTTTTGAGGAAAGGAACTGGTGGGATGTAGGGCTTTACTGGCTCTTCCCTTTTTTCTCTTTAAACTTCTCTTCAATCATACGTCTCTTCCTTGAGTTTGTTCCTTTAATAGCTTTTCTTAACAGGCTTCTTTCTTGGTTGTTCCCCAAGTTTTTGCACTCCTTAAGGTAAATTGCCTTCACATGCTCTTTTGGGTTTCATTTTAGTATTGCTAGCAATGATCTTAAGTTCTGTTAGCTACCATCTTGGCCAACTGTCCCATTTGTACTTCCAAGTTCTTAATGGCAAGCTTGCTGGTTTTGGAAGTTTTGCCTTAGTTTCACCCATGAAATCAATAGTGGCCTTGGTACAGAGTTGTAAAACCAATTCTCCAAGTTTAGACTTCTTTCTTGCTATGGGAAAATTAAGGGTGGTCCTCTATTTTGAAATAAATTCTATTATTGCTGCTGGATTTTCCCCAAAAAAAGTTTGGATGGTTTCTTCCCAAGCAGGTGTGTAAGGTTGTTTGAGTATGATATTTTGTTGCTTCCTTGGTTTGCCACATATTGCACTTGTTCTTGTACTAGAGGCATGAATGTAGCCTGTCAATTTAGGAGGCAATCTCGTAAAGCAATATTGCCCAGTAGACATATATCAAAATCCTAACACATAAGTATTAACAGCATTAAATAGACAAATGATTTTAATTTTAAAAAATAGTGTCTACTTTGCATTGAGTGCAAGTAATAGCATCTATCTCATGAACCCCGAAACAGGCCTTCCCTCATCATGTTCCTCTCATTGGGCCATTGGTAATTGTTGTTGGCCATTTCCCTCAAAAGATCATAGGCCTTCATCAAGTGATTTCCCCATCAATGACCTCCAGCAGCCAGCATCAATATTAAATTTAGTATGGTTATTCAATCCATTTGTAGAAGGTTGCAAACCAAACCATATAGGTAGCCCATGGTGCGGACACCTTCCTAACGGATCCTTAAACTTTCCCAAGCTTCATATAAGGTCTCCATATCGAATTGATGAAGTTTGGATGTAGTCTCAATTTGGCAGTCTTAGCAGGTGGAAAATATTTTGCCAAATTTTTGTGCTAAGTCCATTCCATGTGGTGAATCAAGTCAGCAGGAAAGAGCTGTAACCATGCTCTAGCCTTATCTCTAAGTGAAAATGGGAACAATCTTAGCCGAATTGCATCATCTGACACTCCATATACTTTAAGGGTATCACATATTTTCAAAGAAGTTTGGTAATGTGCATATTAGGGTCATCATTGGGCAATCCTCCAAACTGAACTACTGTTTTGGATCATTTGGATCAAGCTAGGCTTGATCTCAAAGTTTTTGCCATGCACCAGGTGGCCCTTGGTGATGTAGTGAAGCTCCCATTATGAATTAAGCATGGCATAATCTCGTAATGCCCTAGGGTTTGCCCTCTCTAACAACCTCATTATTCCCTACTACAATAACTTGTATCCATGTATCTTCAGCCATTTCTACTTGTGCCTCAGATTCCTTCTCTTCTCTGATGGCTTTTCTATTTTGTCCCTATAGGTGCAATCAATTCTTGACTGAAATAGGGTTTGATTCATTCTCACAAGTCGACCCAATTCTCTTTTCCAAGTTATAATTTTGAAAGATTATTATTATTATTATTATTATTATCATCATCATCATCATCATCATCATCTTAAAGAGAAGAGAGGAGGAAGGAGAGATAGAAAAGAAAAGAGTTCTAAAGATGAGGTCGCTAAAGAGTCCTAAAATCTAGAGATGAAAGAGATAAGAGTATTTTTAATTAGATTTAAATTTTAATGGCAAATAAGTTAGTCAAAATGGACTATCTATCCTAGGATTTAACCTAGATCTTAGATAGCTCCTAACTGTTCAAGATCGTCTTCAAGCACTCCAAGCCCAAAACTGACTAACTCTCTCAGCTAGGTAAGTGTTAAGATATGCAAGATCCTCCCTGTTGTTTTGCTTTCCTTAGACACCAACTGAATTGGACCAGATCAAACATAGATAATTGAACCACCTTCTTAAACCACTTGCTTTGACACCGAGCACTAATCAATGCCAACAACCCGGTCTCAACTCTATAGGGTTTCCTTATCCTAATTGAGCTCGAGGTATCCTTAGGGCCTGATCAATCTAAGGTGTTTATAAAATTAGAGTCAGATTAGTATGTGGTTGAGATGTGAATTTTTGTGGGCTACAGAAGGGATGATCAAATCTCCCCACCTATATCTGATTTAAATGCGGTTTTATCCTTAAAGTTAATTAATGGAGATGCAATGCAAAGAAACAAGATGTCCCAAATCAAGTTAAATTTTTTTTAAAAAAAACCATTTTTTTGGTTATGCTATATTAGTTAAAGTATTATGAAAATGTTAGTATTTTTTTATTATTTTTTTAATTAATTTTTTTTTTTTATTTTTTTACGGGGTTTTGCAAAAAAGTAAGTTTAAGTGATTAAGTCTAAAAAAAATCACTAAGCTATAGAAAAGTAGTAAAATTATTTTTAACTATAAAAAGCAGTAAATACTAAGAATATAAAGTAAGTATGTTTTTAATTATGCAAAATAAAAATTATTATTAAACCATGCAAATTAAAGATAATCTAGCTAGAAAGCATAGAAGATCTACCAATATAAAAAATTTAAGTAAAAAAATAAATTAAAAAGCAGTAAAGTATATTAATTTCTTTTTTAAATATCTAAAAAATAATAAAAAAAATATTAGATTTACTAGTAAAATCAACTATTCTTGATATTAACACCAGTCCCCACAACAACGGTGCCAAAAATTAATAGCTTATTTCGTAAGTAACGAAATCGCTCAAGTAATACAATAATGAATAAGAGATCTTCCAAGGATGAGTTTAATTACAAAAAAATAATGCTATTCCACTAATATCTGAACAACAAACGAATGATATAGAAAATAAAGCTAAAATTAACTCCAAGAACTCAATGAAAACTGAATTAAAATTCAATTGATAAAGCACTATATATCTAATTTCACTGACAATTATCAATTTAGGTATTCTAATTAATAATCCAAATTTAATTATTAATGCAAGGATCAATAACCCTAAATTATTTATAATCTCTCCAGACTTATTAAAAATATAATAAAATTAATAATCTATTTTTCAATAGTAAAATAGATTTCAATTAGTTCATTAAGTAAATGATTATTCCAAGTCCCATAGGTCAAATCTTTCTGCTCCCACTCTCCAATTATTATTCATGATGCTTATTATTAACTCCAATTTATAATCTTCTCTCAGTACCAATTATAAATCAAAATCAATCAAGTACAAAAGATAATAATACTTAAAATATTAAGTAATAACAAAAATTCATAAACAAGAAATTAATACAGATTGAAATTGAAATCGAATCCAAGTTACATCAGTACCCTAGCTAGAAATTTAGCTTTTCGTCATATCAAATCAAACTCAAGTTTACTTGAATAAAATAAAAATCATCCTAACAATGAGTTCTAGAAATAAATTCAAGTAGCAAAGAAAAAAATTAAAAACTCTGAGGAACTGTAGAGCGAATGAATCCTCCTTCAAATCTTCAGATGCTCCAAACTCTCCTTGCTTGATTTCAGCTTTCAAAGATGATTCTTTTTTTTTTTTTTCTCCTTTTTTTTTTTAAGATTTTAGGATCCTTAAATAGGGCTAGGGCTAGGGTTAAGGTGGTATTTTCTTCATGATTTTATTCTATGTATAATCTTTTTATTTGGTATAGAATCTCTCCTCTTGGATAAGCTTCAAGCAACCACCAGCATCTACTCCTTATGCTGCCAAATTTTTTTTGATTTTATTCTGATTTCCATGGTAAAAGAAGGAAAGGGGTGTGGTTAATTAGAGGAGAAGGATTCCTTCCTTCTTCAGCCTTCCTGGTCATAAAATCTCCAAAATAAAGTAAGGTTTCAGCTGCCCAATTAGGTTTTCTAAGAATTGGTCCCAATTCTTTCCAAGTTTGCTCCTCATGCAGAATTGTTTGGATTCTAATTTTTTTTATTTATTTTTTACAAGATAGCTCCTTGCCACCAAAATTTGTTTCCAATTGGGTCTCTTGCAAGAAAAACTAGGAAGAATCGGTGTATCTGGGTGTTTCTCATTATGTCCAACATTGTTACCAACTTCAACCTACTTAGCCACCTCATCTAGAATCCAAATTAATTTTGTAAATATGTTCCTTTCTTGTTCTCTTAGAATTCTTAGAATTTGGTCTTGCTCAATTTGGAGTCCTGTAGCTTCTTTTAGGAATCCTATTACCAAAGTATCTAAATTTAGATGGTTGACTAGATAGAGAGGATTAACTGCTTGATTTGTTTTCTGCACCTTTGATTTCTTTACATGACTGATGATGCCAAAAAGATGAGGTGTGGGGTCCATTGATATCTTGATTTGGTTATTCTGCTTCGAGATGAACTCTATTTTGATGCATGACCCTGATGACTCCGATGACAGACCTCTGAATTGGACTCAACCAATTTCTACTAATTTTGACTTTAAAAATATGGTTAAGACCAAATTATGTGTGACTAGCTCAATTACCTCATTGAATAATAAATATATAGTTCTTACATTTATTTAGTTAAATTATATATACAATTTATCAAAATCATTAAAACTAATAATAATAATTACTATAAAATATAACACATCACTGATCTTGAAAAAAGTTCAAGATCTAATCCTAAAATCCTAGATCTAGTTCCTTCACTTGCAATACCTTATTTTTTAATGGTAGATCTATGTTTTCTTTATATTTTCTGCACTAAAGATTATCAATGTATTGCTAGATGAAAATCAAGAAAGTCCTAAATCTAGGAGACTAA